>CAUDMG010001688.1:0-240000 GCA_958450375.1 Homarus gammarus
ATATATATCTATATCTATATATATATCTATCTATCTATATATATATCTATCTATATATATATATATCTATCTATCTATCTATCTATCTATCTATCTATCTATCTATCTATCTATCTATCTATCTATCTATCTATCTATATATCTATCTATATATATATATATCTATCTATATATATATACAGTGACCCCTCGTTTAACGAACGCCTCGGTTAACGAAATTTCGGTTAACGAACTGCCTTCCATAAGGATCTTCAATTCGGTTAACGAACAAAAATTCGGTTAACGAATTTCTTACGAACCGACCTCAACATGTTTTCGCTTGCACTGACCAGGCAACCAGCTTTAGTATCAGTCCGCCAATACATTAATCGGTTCTAGGGCTTAAATTCCTTACTATTTTAGTAAATATCAAGAAGTTTATACTATTCAATAATTTTAAAAGTTTAATATTAAATTTTTTAGTCTTTTTAACAATTATTGAACATAATTGAAGGTAAAGTGACTAGTTTAATGCGCGGCATCCAGCCTCTTAACACAGCAAACAGGCGTTAGTCTCTCTGTTTTCACTGGAGGTAACATCTTGCTTGAGACTCTCTTCAACTAAATGCTTTTTTTCTGTTTCCAAGCAAATTATTGGTCATTTTGAAATATATTTTACATATTGACAATATATAATGCAGTGCAGTGTTGATTTAAAGAAAATAATCTTGAATTACACCAAGAGAGCTAAAATTTTATGGGTGAAATGGCGCCATGGGGTGACTTCTCTTCCACCCCAATGCCTTTTCTTCTTCCTTTTCCTCCACCCCCATTCTAAATCCCATCATCATCATCATCATCCAGGAGCCTTCTACAAATACACCTCAAAGTAAGTGAACTTTTCTACCATTTTTGTTGAATTTAGGAAATTTTCGGTGAGCTGGAACCAATTACCCAAAAACCCATTGAAACAATGGTTTCGGTTAACGAACTTTTCGGTTAACGAACGACCTTCTGGAACGGATTGAGTTCGTTAACCGAGGGGTCACTGTATATATATATATATATATATATATATATATATCTATATATATATATATATCTATATCTATATATATATATATATCTATATATATATATATCTATATATATATATATATATTTATATATATATGTATATATATATATATATATATATATATATATATATATATATATATATATATATATATATATATATATATATATATGCTGATAACCACCAGGAAAGAAGAAAACACGAAGTTCCCAAGCGCTTTCGTGTAATTCACATCTTCAGGGGTGAGTACAGACTGAAGATGTGAATTACACGAAAGCGCTTGGGAACTTCGTGTTTTCTTCTTTCCTGGTGGTTATCAGCATATACCTAGATCACGCGCACCTACAGTGATTTACTTGCATATATATATATATATATTAGGGTGGTCCTGAAATTTTTTTTGGTTTAAATTTCAACGACCACCCTGCCTAAGTGTGTGTATACTATTAAAACAATGATCTGTCATTTTTTATAAAATTTGGATAAAATTTAGAGGTGCCACAAAGACTATCTAGTTTTTATATTGAACACGTACCGGTAAATGTGTAAATCGTATACAATACATAGTCAATATCAATACAGTTAGTTGTTAATAGTTGTAATACAGCAAAAATCAATGAAATTTAGCAACACAGGTCATTCTTCTTGAGTGCCTCTATTACAGTCCTTTTTAGAGAGTTTGGAGGAGAACACTCTGACGCTGAAGAATTTACTTGTTCCTCAGACTCAGATGATGATGAGAATGGCGGATTCATTCCTTGTTTTTCATCTTCTTTTGTTTTCTGTGCCAAAGCTTTTGAAAAGCGAGCACGTTCTTCTTCTTTTCGTATTGCCAAGCGGACTTCTTTTGCTGCTAGTTCTTTATCAACTCTACCCAAGCATCCTTTCCTTCCATCTCGTTGTGCTAGAAGGAATTGCCGATCTTCTTCAATTTTGATCATTGTCAAAGCATTTGCATGAGCATTGTCAAATAGTTTACTTAATTGTTCTTTGAAAACTTCTTCCTTTATTTGCTGAGCTTGGCTTCTCCTCTTGGCAGCTTTTTGAAGGCTTTTCCATTTCACAAACATTTTTTCAACTCTTTCTCGGGCATGAATTTCTGAGCAAGTTGGTATTCTTGCCATTTCCCAAAATGGGAGTACTTGCTTGATCACTTCCTTGGCACTCTCTTTGATGGTTGCTTTGTTGACTTTGTGAATTTGAAAGAACAAACTCATAACTTCCCCAGTAGAAGGCAGTTTTAGACCAGTCAAATCGTGTGCAGTTGGCCCAATCAACCATACTTCATTGTCTTTCCTTGTCTTTGGCTTTGTGCCACTACCACTAGTACTAGCCATCTAAAAAGAGAAACCATTACTATTATTAGTATTATATGATATTTAATTTAGGGACAATAGGTAACACAAACTCACACCCAACATCCAGTTTGTAGAGTCTAGGATGTTGAGCTTGATAATGAGTACTGTACAAAGAAGTGACAAAAAAATTCTCTATAAGTCCAATTGGATATGTGGCACTCACAGATAGACCTAAGCTCATTCATGGATTGACAGAATACAGACACCTGCACAACATGTCAACAATCTGCCATTATATAATATATATATATATATTAAGTAAGTTGTGTCAAGTTGTGCCCCTGGCTGGTGGCACCCCTAAACATCCCTCAATTTGATTGAAATTGTTTGGGTTATATTATTTTGGTAGTTCTTATAAAAGGGCAGGGTGGTTGTGATCATATTCTGAAAAAAAAATTTTAACCCCCATTTCGGGACCACCCTAATATATATATACAGTATATATATATATATATATATACAGTAATACTCCGCTTAACACGGTTTCGCTTAGCGCGATTTCACATATACCCGGTGCCTCGCCAGAGCTGAACTTTCACTTAATGCGGGTTTTTTCCACATATATGCGCAGAGTGTCCGGCTCGAGAGCTATTTTTAGATTCGCCCCACCCACCACCCTGCCTGACTGCCTGTTTTAGCTCATAAAATTCATACAATTTACCCGGCCAGAATATAATTTACATTGCTGGAATTCTTACAATATGATGATCATTTTGAATATAAACATCATAAATTTTGCATTAGACATACAAATTTTAGATATTATGTTTTCAATGAGTAAATATGTTATTTTGGTGCAAAATATATGACATTTGTATTCAAAATATTCCTGGTCTTACAAGGAATCCAGCAATGTCAATTATATTATCCTAACTTTAGTTTGAATGTATTATTTATTACTAAAAAGGTAAATATTGTGGTTTTCCCACACATCTGGTAGGGAGGGACTGACCGACCATCTGTTACCGTGTCAAGAATATTTTTTTTTTTTATTAACTGAAGATATTTGTTTTAGCTCATAAAATTCATACAAATTACCTGGTCAGAATATAATTTACATTGCTGGAATTCTTATAATTTGATGATCATTTTGAATATAAACATCATAGACTTTGCATTAGACATACAAATTTTAGATGTAATGTTTACTCTGAGTAAATATGTTATCTTTTGTGCAAAATATATGATTTATATTCAAAATATTCCTGGTCTTATAAGGAATCCAGCAATGTCAATTATATTATCCTAACTTTAATCTGAGGTATTATATAATACTAAATGTCAAAATTTAGTTTTTTCACCCAACATCTCTTGAAGGGAGGATTGGTGGGGGTGGGGGGGAAGGTTGGGACGGACCAAGCGGTTGGAAGAGGGGTAAGGCAAGGGGGGTACTTTGATTGACAGATAGTGTCTGAATAATATTTTTTTTTTTTATTAACTGAAGATATTTGTTTTAGCTCATAAAATTCATACAAATTACCCGGCCAGAATATGATTTACATTGCTGGAATTCTTACAATTTGGTGATCATTTTGAATATAAACATTATAGATTTTGCATTAGACATACAAATTTTAGATATGATGTTTACTCTGAGTAAATATGTTATCTTTTGTGCAAAATATATGACATTTATATTCAAAATATTCTTGGTCTTACAAGGAATCCAGCAATGTCAATTGTATTATCCTAACTTTAGTTTGAGGTATTATTTATTAAAATTTAGTGGTTTTCCCCCAAAAATTTCTCAGAGAGGGAAGAGCCAGCAGTCTAGTGTGAGAAGAGGGGGAGGGAGTTGAGTCCATTATTTGAATGGACATTAACTTGGCGACTGTATTTCTCTATTTCTCTTAAGTATTAATTGTGTGCATGTACCATCATAAAATTAAGATGTTATTTTTACTAGAACATAGGTATTGTGACGGAAAAAGTGGAGTTTGGGGGTCGGGCCAGTTTCTATTGGAATTAATCCCATATGTTCTGTTGTTCACTTAGCGCGGTTTTCACTTAACACGGTACCCTGTGGGTTTTATTGACCGCGTTAAGCGGGGTACTACTGTATATATATATATATATATATATACATATATATATATATATATATATATATATATATGTATATATATATATGTATATATATATATATATATATATATATACACATACACATACATATATACACATACATACATACACAGTCATGCGCCGGTTAACGTCTGACCGAACAACGTCCGATCGCATATACGTCCGTGGCCACCCCCCCCCCCCCCCCTCCCCAAAACCCCCGCCCCAAACCCCTCCCCCAAACCCCCCCCCCCCAAAAAAAAAAAAAAAAACTACGTGACGCCTGCTGGACTACCACTCCACGACCCCCTGTCAGAGACACGATGATCCTTCCCATGCTGGTCAGATATTATGTGTTAAAGGAATATGCTTCCTTACTTAGGCTTTTCTAAGCATTTGCCTACAGGTGAAATGTTAACCTACATCTATTGAGGATAAAATCTTTCACCTACAAATTGACAATAACATTTGCTGTAATCAGACATATCTAGTTGCCTCAACAAATGCAACCCCAGTTGCAATTGGGGTTGCAATTTCAAATTCTGTGGCATTACTAAAAATAGTAAAGTTTCTGGTGCACTCTAAGATTAAGAGAGAAAACGGAGGACTCAGGGGTCCTGATGTGAGAGAAAACGTACTCGTATGACGGGGGACCAAATAAAAAAAGCATTGCTACATGTTTTGTGGACTACATTATTATGGTACAGGGGTACCAAGTGACAGCACTTGGATCCAGCTTCCTCTGTAAAGGAATAAACAATTAAAATTTAAATTGAAAAAAAACAAAAAAAACATTCAAATAATGGGACCTAGCGAACCTAAATGGCCCTAGAGCGGGCACAGTCACGTATGCATTGCGTACAAAAATTCGGTTAACGAATTTCTTGCGAACCGACCTCAACATGTTTTCGCTTGCACTGGTTGGGCAACCAGCTTTAGTATCAGTCCGCCAATACATTAATCGGTTCTAGGGCTTAAATTCCTTACCATTTTAGTAAATATCAAGAATTTTATACTATTCAATAATTTTAAAAGTTTTATATTCAATTTTTTAGTCATTTTAACAATTATTGAACATAATTGAAGGTAAAGTGACTAGTTTAATGTGCGGCATCCAGCCTCTTAACACAACAAACAGGCGTTAGTCTCTCTCTGTTTTCACTGGAGGTAGCATCTTGCTTGAAACTCTCTTCAACTAAACGCTTTTTTCCTGTGTTTCCAAGCAAATTATTGGTCATTTTGAAATATATTTTACATATTGACAATATATAATGCAGTGCAGTGTTGATTTAAAGAAAATAATCTTGAAATACACCAAGAGAACTAAAATTTTATGGGTGAAATGGTGCCATGGGGTGACTTCTCTTTCTCCCCACTGCCTTCTCTTCTTCCTTCTCCTCCACCCCCATTCTAATTCCCATCATCATCATCCAGGAGCCTTCTACATACACACCTCAAAGTAAGTGAACTTTTCTACCATTTTTGTTGAATTTAGGCAATTTTCGGTGAGCTGGAACCAATTACCCAAAAACCCATTGAAACAATGGTTTCGGTTAACGAACTTTTCGGTTAACGAACAACATGCTGGAACGGATTGAGTTCGTTAACCGAGGGACCACTGTATAATGTTATGGTAAATATCATAAACACACATAGGCATGGCTAGGTTTATTACAAAGTGATGAAAAGAGTACGCTTAATACTGTAGTCCACAAAACATGTAGCTATGCTTTTTTTATTTGGTCCCCCGTTATACGAGTCCGTTTTCTCTTACATCAGGACGCCTGAGTCCTCCGTTTTCTCTCTTAATCTTAAGAGTGCACCAGAAACTTACTATTTTTAGTAATGCCACAGAATTTGAAATTGCAACCCCAATTGCAACTGGGGTTGCATTTGTTGAGGCAACTAGATATGTCTGATTACAGCAAATGTGTTGTTGTTAATTTGTAGGTGAAAGATGTTATCCTCAATAGATGTAGGTTAACATTTCACCTGTAGGCAAATGCTTAAAAAATGCCTAAGTAAGGAAGCATATTCTTTTAACACATAATATCTGACCAGTATGGGGAGGATCATCGTGTCTCCGTCAGGTGTAGTGGTCCAGCAGGCGTCACGTTTTTTTTGGGGGGGGTGGGGCACGGACGTATATGCGATCGGATGTTGTTCCGTCGGACGTTAACCGGCGCATATATATATATATATATATATATATATATATATATATATATATACACACACACACAGTAGAAGTCCAAAAATCCGGACTGCTTGGGGATTGGGTCGGTCCGGATTTTCGGATTTTCCGGATTCTCAGGTAGTACTTTTAAAATTCAAATTTAATGAAGAATAAAGAAGAAATGAACAGGTACATTTTGATAGTTTATTCATTTGCAAATATAGCATGCTTCATTTATCAAAACGAGCAGTTTTAATGAAAAAGCTGTGAATTCTAAATTTTATTCTTTGCCTTTTATATATCATAAATTGTAGGCCTTCCAATGTCGTATGTTTCCATTAGAACAGTATTGCTCACACCACGATCTAGTTTCTTAATTATTTCAAGTTTGTCACTCAATTTCAATGTGTTCTTCTTTCTCTTCACACAACGAAGTTTATCTACTTTAGGAGCCATTATTATGGGCTTGTACAGTACTCTGTAAATGGAAAGAGTAGGACTCAAAATATTGATATTTTACAATGGTATTCTATTAATACTGTGCTTGATATAATGCATTCACGGAAATGTAATATTTTTGCTGAACGTACGTATTACAGTGGAAAGTGGGATAAAATCGTGATGAAAACAATGACTTTCGCTTTCTTTCGTTCAAAAGATGTTACCGTAATCGCTTTTCGAATGGTTTTCAGTTCAAAAACTGTTGTATTACAATAATATTCTATCCTAATTGACTTGAATAAATACTACGATACCATATTTCTGAATATTTTCATTAAAATCCATCAAAATCATTTTCCTTGTCATCGTCTGCAGCACCAAACAGTGTCTCCCAGTCCTCTCTTTGAACAGGGCTAGAGGGTACGTGTTTTTCGAATCGTTTTCAGTTAAAAAACTATTACATCACTCGTCTATTTTACCTAAACTGCGCCTGAATGAATATATTCTCGTAGCTAAATAGTAGTTTTGTGGAAAAGTGACGTATTTCAATGTAAAATAGGATAAAATACATGACGAAAACAAAAGACTTTACCTAAGCTTCCGATGTTCTTGAGATGTTACTCGTTTTTTTAATAGTTTTCGGTTAAAATTCTGATATATTACAATGATATTCTATTCATACTGTGCTTGATATAATACATTCACGGAAATGTAATATTTTTCCTGAAATTACATACGTATTACAGTGGAAAGTGGGATAAAATCATGACGAAAACAATGACTTTCGCTTTCTTTCGTTCAAAAGATGTTACCGTAATTGCTTTTTGAATGGTTTAGTTTAAAAACTGTTGTATTTCAATAATATTCCCTCCTAATTGACTTGAATAAATACTTGAATGGAAATATACAATATTTTTGTTGAAACTACCCGGGTTTCAGTGTAAAGTGTCGTAATAATAAATGGTAAACAATTTGCCTTCAGCACTTGTGTTTCATGCACGGCGAGCCTCAGTTTATAGGATGTCGAGCGTTTTTAGTGGTTTTGTTGCTCCATTACCGTCAAAAACGTGGGTGGAACTATAAACGAGGAATATCATAAATTAACGATTTCTTGGTCAAAAAATCAGGGTCGACTGATAACGAGGGGGGGTTATAGACGAGTATATACGGTATGTTGTCACAGTTTGATTGCCCATTTTAAAGTGGCGATCACGTGGTCGCTTGTTGTCGCTGTGCAGCTGTGGCGCTCACGCATGTACACATGCACACAAATGCCCGCTAAAAAAAAAATCGTTTTTGAAAAGTCCGGATTCTCGGGTGGTCCGGATTTCTGGCATCCGGATTTTTGGACTTTTACTATATATATATATATATATATATATATATATATATATATATATATTATATATATATATATATATATATTGATAAAATCACACGGGAGAATGGAAACAACGGAGTACCTTAGCTTTCGTCTTTATTCAAGACATCTTCAGAGGCAACTGATTTATCTTATCCACGTTTTCATTGTGGATTTACATGAAATATATATATATATATATATATATATATATATATATATATATATATATATATATATATATATATATATATATATATATATATATATATACAGTCAACCCTCACTTTACGCGGTCCCACATTCCGCGTTTCCACGTTTACGCGGTGCCCTGCCAGAACCCAGGATGCTCACATTCCGCGGTGGGTGTACCCCTTTACACGGGTGAAGTATAATTTTTTTTAATTTAGCTCATAAAATTCATACAAATTATCCGGCCAGAATATAATTTACATTGCTGGAATTCTTACAATTTGATGATCATTTTCAATATAAACATCATATATTTTGCATTAGACATACAAATTTTAGATAAAATGTTTTCTCTGAGTAAATATGTTATCTTTTGTGAAAAATATATGACATTTATATTCAAAATATTCCTGGTCTTACAAGGAATCCAGCAATGTCAATTATATTATCTTAACTTTAGTTTGAGGTATTATTTATTACTATACCTGGTTTTCCCCCCAAAATTTCTCAGAGGGAAGAGCCAGCAGTCTAGTGTGAGAAGAGGGGGCGGGACTCGTGTCCATTATTTGAATGGACATTAACTTGGCCACTGTATTTCTCTATTTCTCTTAAGTATTAATTGTGTGCATGTACCATCATAAAATTAAGATGTTATTTTTACTACAACATAGTTATGTGTCGTCAAAAAGTGGAGTTTGGGGATCGGCCTGGACTCCATTTCAATTAATTCCATATGTTATGTTATTCACTTTACGCGTTTCTCGCTTTCCGCGGTACCCTCCGGGTTACATTAACCGCGTAAAGTGAGGGTTAACTGTATATATATATATATATATATATATATATATATATATATATATATATATATATATATATATATATATATATACAGTGACCCCTCGTTTAACGAACGCCTCGGTTAACGAAATTTCGGTTAACGAACTGCCTTCCATAAGGATCTTCAATTCGGTTAACGAACAAAAATTCGGTTAACGAATTTCTTACGAACCGACCTCAACATGTTTTCGCTTGCACTGACCAGGCAACCAGCTTTAGTATCAGTCCGCCAATACATTAATCGGTTCTAGGGCTTAAATTCCTTACTATTTTAGTAAATATCAAGAAGTTTATACTATTCAATAATTTTAAAAGTTTAATATTAAATTTTTTAGTCATTTTAACAATTATTGAACATAATTGAAGGTAAAGTGACTAGTTAATGCGCGGCATCCAGCCTCTTAACACAGCAAACAGGCGTTAGTCTCTCTGTTTTCACTGGAGGTAACATCTTGCTTGAGACTCTCTTCAACTAAATGCTTTTTTTCTGTGTTTCCAAGCAAATTATTGGTCATTTTGAAATATATTTTACATATTGACAATATATAATGCAGTGCAGTGTTGATTTAAAGAAAATAATCTTGAATTACACCAAGAGAGCTAAAATTTTATGGGTGAAATGGCGCCATGGGGTGACTTCTCTTCCACCCCAATGCCTTCTCTTCTTCCTTCTCCTCCACCCCCATTCTAAATCCCATCATCATCATCATCATCCAGGAGCCTTCTACAAATACACCTCAAAGTAAGTGAACTTTTCTACCATTTTTGTTGAATTTAGGAAATTTTCGGTGAGCTGGAACCAATTACCCAAAAACCCATTGAAACAATGGTTTCGGTTAACGAACTTTTCGGTTAACGAACGACCTTCTGGAACGGATTGAGTTCGTTAACCGAGGGGTCACTGTATATATATATATATATATATATATACATACATACACACACACACAGTATTACCCCGCCTAACTCGGTTTCACTTAACGCGTTTTTTCATGTACGCGGTGCCTCGCCAGAGCTGAACTTTCACTTAACACGGATTTTTTCCACATATACGCGGTGAGTGTCCAGCTCGAGACGCTATTTTTAGATTTGCCCCACCCGCCACCCTGCCTGACTGCCTGTTTTAGCTCATAAAATTCATACAAATTACCCGGCCAGAATATAATTTACATTGCTGGAATTCTTATAATTTGGTGATCATTTTGAATATAAACATCATATATTTTGCATTAGACATACAAATTTTAGATAAAATGTTTTCTCTGAGTAAATATGTTATCTTTTGTGCAAAATATATGACATTTATATTCAAAATATTCCTGGTCTTACAAGGAATCCAGCAATGTCAATTATATTATCCTAACTTTAGTTTGAGGTATTATTTATTTCTAAAAATTTAAATATTCTGGTTTTCCCACACATCTCCTTGGGACGGTTGGTGGGGGGTGGGGGGGAGGGAGGGACTGACCAACCATCTGTTACCCTGTGAAGAATATTTTTTTTTTTATCAACTGAAGATATTTGTTTTAGCTCATAAAATTCATACAAATTACCCGGTCAGAATATAATTTACATTGCTGGAATTTTTATAATTTAATGATCATTTTGAATATAAACATCATAGATTTTGCATTAGACATACAAATTTTAGATGTAATGTTTACTCTTGAGTAAATATGTTATCTTTTGTGCAAAATATATGACATTTATATTCAAAATATTCCTGGTCTTACAAGGAATCCAGCAATGTCAATTATATTATCCTAACTTTAATCTGAGGTATTATTTAATACTAAATGTTAAAAACTCTTGAAGGGAGGATTGGTGGGGGGTGGGACTGACCGCGCGGTTGGAAGAGGGGGGGGAGGCAAGTTGGGGTACTTTGATTGACAGATAGTGTTGTGAAGAATATTTTTTTTTTTTATTAACTGAAGATATTTGTTTTAGCTCATAAAATTCATACAAATTACCCGGCCAGAATATAATTTACATTGCTGGAATTCTTACAATTTGGTGATCATTTTGAATATAAACATCATAGATTTTGCATTAGACATACAAATTTTAGATGTAAAGTTTATTCTGAGTAAATATGTTATCTTTTGTGCAAAATATATGACATTTATATTCAAAATATTCCTGGTCTTACAAGGAATCCAGCAATGTCAATTATATTATCCTAACTTTAGTTTGAGGTATTATTTATTACTATACCTGGTTTTCCCCCCAAAATTTCTCAGAGGGAAGAGCCAGTGAGTGTACTGAGAAGAGGGGGACGGAGTCGAGTCAATTATTTAAATGGACATTAACTTGGCGACTGTATTTCTCTATTTCTCTTAAGTATTAATTGTGTGCATGTACCATCATAAAATTAAGATGTTATTTTTACTAGAACATAGGTATTGTGTCGGAAAAAGTGGAGTTTGGGGATGGGCCAGTTTCTATTGGAATTAATCCCATATGTTCTGTTGTTCACTTAGCGCGGTTTTCACTTAACACGGTACCCTCTGGGTTTTATTGACCACGTTAAGTGGGGTACAACTGTACTTTAAGTGACTGTGCTAGTGTGAATTGTATACAAGGAAAGGAAGAGGACAGTGGTGAAAAACAGATGAAAGCTTTAAAAATGGACAGCTCAGACCGTAACCGTGAAACTGAAGATGATTTGTGTGATCCAGCTAACTGGCCACAGCTTCTGGACAGTAGAACAATGAACTACTTGGTAGGAAATGGACCTGTGAAAGTTACTAGTAAAAATTATATTTTTCCTAAAAATAGTGAAAATTGGCACTTCTCAGAAAACTTTTACATGAGAAAATTACCAAATGGAGAAACCTCAGAAAGAAGTTGGCTTATATACTCCAAGAAGGTTAATGCAGCTTTTTGCTTCTGTTGTAAATTGTACAGTTTAAAACCATCAAGTAAATTTGCAAAAGATGACTGTGCTAACTGGAAACATTTTAGTCAAACACTGAAATCTCATGAGTCATCAAAAGAGCATTTGTTAAGCTTGACCAAATGGATTGAAATGAAGAAAATATGTTTATTGAATACAATAGATAAGTCTGTGTTACAACAGATGAACAAAGAAAAAGAACATTGGCTACTGGTTTTGACTCGTATTATAGCAGCTATACAATATTTAGCTGAGTACAACTGTGCTTTTCGTGGAAGTAATTCCAGACTGTTTGAGCCTAACAATGGTAATTTTCTGGGATTAATTGAAATGATGGCCAAATTTGACCCTACAATGCAAGAACATGTCCGACGCATCAAAAATGAAGAAATACATGATCACTATCTTGGACCTCGCTTTCAGAATGAAATAATCTCAATATTGGCATTGAAGGTAAAGAACAAAATTCTAGAAAAAGTGAAGACAGCAAAATACTTTGCAGTTATTCTTGATTGTACCCATGATCTGAGTCATCAAGAGCAAATGTCCCTTGTGCTGTGTTATATTGATACAACTTCTGGAGATGTGGAGGTAATGGAGAGTTTTATTGGCTTTATTCCGGTTCTGGAAACAACTGGACAAGGATTATCAAAATCTCTCTTCGCTGCACTTGATGGAATTGGTCTCAATATTAATGACTGTCGAGGACAAGGTTGTGATAACGGTGCAAATATGAAGGGCCAAAATGCAGGTGTACAGGCACGCATCCTCCAAATAAACCCCAGAGCCTTTTTTATTACATGTGGCTGCCATAACTTAAATCTTGTTCTGGGAGATATGGCGAAGTCCAGCTCAAAGCCATGACATTCTTTGGAGTTATACAGCGAATTTATAATATATTTTCTGCGCCTGTTCATTCATGGCAAGTGCTAAGAAAACATGCTCCATCGCCGAGTCCAAAGCCATTGTCAGAAACTAGATGGGAGTGTCGAGTAGAGAGTGTGAAAGCCATCCGCTGCCAGACAAGTGACATCAGGAATGCATTGCTTGAGATTTCTGAAGAAAGTAACAATCCAAAAATCAAAAGTGAGGCAGAGTCATTGGCCATTTATGAACTTGAAAATTATGAATTTCTTTTAGGATTGATAATGTGGTATGACATCTTATTTGCTGTAAATACTGTGAGCAAGAGTCTTCAGTCCAGAGAAATGCAGCTAGATGTGACTATCAAGCACATTAAAAAACTTATAAGAGTTTCTACAGAAATATAGGGACACAGGATTTGCCTCTGCCCAGGTGACAGCAGAAGAAATCGCATCTGAAATGGGCGTTGAACCTGTATTCAAAAAGCGACGAGTGAAAAGAAAAGGACAACAAGAAATAGGTGAGAATAATTCAGAAAACTCGGCTGAGAAAGAATTTGAAAGAAATTACTTTCTTGTTATCGTTGATCAGGCAGTAATGTCACTGACAAGAAGAGTCAAGCAGTTGCAAGAGTATGACACTAACTTCGGTTTCCTGTATGACTTGGAGAAACTTCGAGATATGAAAGAAGACTACATCATGAAAGAGCGATGTATAGCTTTGGATAATTCATTGAGTGTTGGACATTCTCACGATATTGATTGTGCAGACCTGTTCTCAGAGCTTCGAGTACTCCAAGAACTTATTCCTCAAGAAACAAACAGTGCACTTCAAGTCCTTCAGTTTCTCAAGTCTTTAAATGGTTCCTTCCCTAATGCAGAAATAGCATATCGGATTTTATTGACAGTTCCAGTCACAGTGGCATCAGGGGAACGGAGTTTTTCCAAGCTGAAATTAATAAAAGACTATCTAAGAACAAATATGTCTCAAGAGAGATTGAATGCATTGGCTATGCTCTCCATCGAAAAGGAACTAGCAGAAAGTTTGGAATATCAAGATTTAATAGCAGAGTTTGTTGCAGTGAAAGTTAGGAAAATGGGGTAATATAATCCCCAGGTAAGAAGGGTTGGTTCAGGCCAAGGTTGGGTCAGAAGATTATCCCCAGTTGACAGACGGCTTGGGTCAGTCAGCCTCCACATGTATATTTTGTGTAATATTCTGTCTCTTTCATTACCAATTGAGAAGGGCTCGTGATGAGCCGAAACTGTATTGGTGTTTAAAATAAAATAAATAAAATTTAAGTCTCCATGAAGTGTAGTATATATATATATATATATATATATATATATATATATATATATATATATATATATATATTTATATATATATATATATATATATATATACAGGTAGTCGTCGACTTACGACCTAGATTGGTTACGGCCGACCGGTCGTAAGTTGATCTGGTCGTAAGTCGGCCTATGTTATAATTACCTTACGTATATTATACTGTAATGTGTAATGATAATATAATCATCTTTAAGTCATATTTTATCAACATTTTCTTTGTTCATTATTGTTACGGTCGTCAGGTTTAAGTAAATCACTGCATACTACAGTACAATTGGTTTATTATTTACACTGGGGCTGGGGCCAAAACTGTCGTACCGCCGGTCGTAAAGTCGAACAGACGTAAGTCGCATAGGTCGTAAGTCGACGAATACATATATATATATATATATATATATATATATATATATATATATATATATATATACAGGTAGTCGTCGACTTACGACCTAGATTGGTTACGGCCGCCTGGTCGTAAGTTGATCTGGTCGTAAGTCGACCTATGTTATAATTACCTTACGTATATTATAATGTGTAATGATAATATAATCATCTTTAAGTCATATTTTATCAACATTTTCTTTGTTCATTATTGTTACGGTCGTCAGGTTTAAGTAAATCACTGCATACTACAGTACAATTTAATTACCAGGAGGCTGGGGCCAAAACTGTCGTACCGCCGGTCGTAAAGTCGAACAGACGTAAGTCGCATAGGTCGTAAGTCGACGACTACCTGTATATATATATATATATATATATATATATATATATATATATATATATATATATATATATACACAGTAAGTCCCCAAGTTACGTACATAATGGGGACCAAAAGGTTGTACTTAACTCGAAATGTACGTAACTCGATAATTTCCGCGAGTTTCTTTGGAAAATCCTGTGCTGTTTTCCAATCAGCACTCGCCGCCTCACCAGTCACTCGAACATTATGCAGCTTATTTCGCACCTTGAATCGGTTAAACCACCCATTGCTAGCATTGAATGTCACAGTATCATCAGGGTGATCTTTCTTTAGGTCGTTGAAAAGACTTAGGGCTTTCTCCTGAATCATACTGAGACACAGAGGCTTACGTTTTTGTGTGCAGTCCTCGATCCACAGCGCAAGATATTTTTCCATTTCTTCCAGAACCTTCCCTCTTCTTTTAGTTATAATCGTAGATTGCATTGGCACTGCAGATTTCACATGTTCCTTGATCTTTTCTTTGCCCTTATCAATTGTATTAACAGTTGACCGACTCGGGTTAAATTTGCGGGCAACATTGGTCAACTTTTCACCACTTTCAAGCAGTTTTATTATGTCCATTTTTACCTCTAGTGAGATTGCTTGACGTTTCGTAGCACTCCCACTGGCTTCACCACTCTTACGCTTTACACCAGTCATTGCACACAGAGTAAAGTGTACAAAATAGGGCAGAAATTCACAGGAGAAGTACTGTATGCACAATGACCACACTTGTTGTTTTGTTCAACGAGCTTAAGGCTTTGTGTGAAATATAACAAAGTCTAGGACTGCTTTTAGTATCCTGGTGGTCCAGCGGTTAGCGTTCCCCGGTCACAGTCATAGGCTTGTGGGCCGTGGGTTCGAATCCTGGTGGGTTGAGGTGTTGATTGTATGTAGAAGTCCGCGTGCTTTATTGGGCTAATGAAATATATATGGATCCTCGTGTTTCGAAGCCGGATTTGGTAAAACGTTACTCTGACCACCTAAGTGATACGGGTGGTTCCCATTAGAGGTTCACGGCGCCTTAAGCTCGTTGAACAGGCTTTGTGTGAAATATAACAAAGTCTAGGACTGCTTTTAGTATCCTGGTGGTCCAGCGGTTAGCGTTCCCCGGTCACAGTCATAGGCTTGTGGGCCGTGGGTTCGAATCCTGGTGGGTTGAGGTGTTGATTGTATATATATATATATATATATACCCACACACACACACACACACACAGTAGTACCCCGCTTAACGCGGTCAATAAAACCCACAGGGTACCGTGTTAAGTGAAAACCACGCTAAGTGAACAACAGAACATATGGGATTAATTCCAATAGAAACTGGCCCGACCCCCAAACTCTACTTTTTCCGACACAATACCTATGTTCTAGTAAAAATAACATCTTAATTTTATGATGGTACATGCACACAATTAATACTTAAGAGAAATAGAGAAATACAGTCGCCAAGTTAATGTCCATTCAAATAATGGACTCAACTCCCTCCCCCTCTTCTCACACTACACTGCTGGCTCTTCCCTCTCTGAGAAATTTTGGGGGGAAAACCACTAAATTTTAATAAATAATACCTCAAACTAAAGTTAGGATAATATAGTTGACATTGCTGGAGTCCTTGTAAGACCAGGAATACTTTCAATATAAATGTCATATATTTTGCACAAAAGATAACATATTTACTCAGAGTAAACATCATATCTAAAATTTGTATGTCTAATGCAAAATCTATGATGTTTATATTCAAAATGATCATCAAATTGTAAGAATTCCAGCAATGTAAATTATATACTGACCGGGTAATTTGTATGAATTTTATGAGCTAAAACAAATATCTTCAGTTAATAAAAAAAATAAAAAATATTCTTCACACTGTGCCAGATGGTCGGTCGGTCCCTCCCTCCCCACCAACCCTCCCTACCAGATGTGTGGGAAAACCAGAATATTTACCTTTTTAGTAATAAATAATACCTCAAACTAAAGTTAGGATAATATAATTGACATTGCTGGATTCCTTGTAAGACCAGGAATATTTTGAATACAAATGTCATATATTTTGCACAAAAAATAACATATTTACTCAGAGTAAACATTATATCTAAAATTTGTATGTCTAATGCAAAATCTATGATGTTTATATTCAAAATGATCATCATATTGTAAGAATTCCAGCAATGTAAATTATATTCTGGCCGGGTAATTTGTATGAATTTTATGAGCAAAAAAAAAAAAAAAATATTATACTTCACCGTGTTCTGGCGAGGATATGTGAAATCAAATCGCGTTAAGCGAAACCACGCGTTAAGCAGGGTATTACTGTATATATATATATATATATATATATATATATATATATATATATATATATATATATATATATATATATGCTGATAACCACCAGGAAAGAAGAAAACACGAAGTTCCCAAGCGCTTTCGTGTAATTCACATCTTCAGGGGTGAGTACAGACTAGTCTGTACTCACCCCTGAAGATGTGAATTACACGAAAGCGCTTGGGAACTTCGTGTTTTCTTCTTTCCTGGTGGTTATCAGCATATATATATATTATATATATATAATATATAATATATATATATATATATATATATATATATATATATATACAGTAATACCCTGCTTAACGCGTGGTTTCGCTTAACGCGATTTGATTTCACATATCCTCGCCAGAACACGGTGAAGTATAATATTTTTTTTTTTTTTTTGCTCATAAAATTCATACAAATTACCCGGCCAGAATATAATTTACATTGCTGGAATTCTTACAATATGATGATCATTTTGAATATAAACATCATAGATTTTGCATTAGACATACAAATTTTAGATATAATGTTTACTCTGAGTAAATATGTTATTTTTTGTGCAAAATATATGACATTTGTATTCAAAATATTCCTGGTCTTACAAGGAATCCAGCAATGTCAATTATATTATCCTAACTTTAGTTTGAGGTATTATTTATTACTAAAAAGGTAAATATTCTGGTTTTCCCACACATCTGGTAGGGAGGGTTGGTGGGGAGGGAGGGACCGACCGACCATCTGGCACAGTGTGAAGAATATTTTTTATTTTTTTTATTAACTGAAGATATTTGTTTTAGCTCATAAAATTCATACAAATTACCCGGTCAGTATATAATTTACATTGCTGGAATTCTTACAATTTGATGATCATTTTGAATATAAACATCATAGATTTTGCATTAGACATACAAATTTTAGATATGATGTTTACTCTGAGTAAATATGTTATCTTTTGTGCAAAATATATGACATTTATATTGAAAGTATTCCTGGTCTTACAAGGACTCCAGCAATGTCAACTATATTATCCTAACTTTAGTTTGAGGTATTATTTATTAAAATTTAGTGGTTTTCCCCCCAAAATTTCTCAGAGAGGGAAGAGCCAGCAGTGTAGTGTGAGAAGAGGGGGAGGGAGTTGAGTCCATTATTTGAATGGACATTAACTTGGCGACTGTATTTCTCTATTTCTCTTAAGTATTAATTGTGTGCATGTACCATCATAAAATTAAGATGTTATTTTTACTAGAACATAGGTATTGTGTCGGAAAAAGTAGAGTTTGGGGGTCGGGCCAGTTTCTATTGGAATTAATCCCATATGTTCTGTTGTTCACTTAGCGTGGTTTTCACTTAACACGGTACCCTGTGGGTTTTATTGACCGCGTTAAGCGGGGTACTACTGTGTGTGTGTGTGTGTGTGTGGGTATATATATATATATATATATACAATCAACACCTCAACCCACCAGGATTCGAACCCACGGCCCACAAGCCTATGACTGTGACCGGGGAACGCTAACCGCTGGACCACCAGGATACTAAAAGCAGTCCTAGACTTTGTTATATTTCACACAAAGCCTGTTCAACGAGCTTAAGGCGCCGTGAACCTCTAATGGGAACCACCCGTATCACTTAGGTGGTCAGAGTAACGTTTTACCAAATCCGGCTTCGAAACACGAGGATCCATATATATTTCATTAGCCCAATAAAGCACGCGGACTTCTACATACAATCAACACCTCAACCCACCAGGATTCGAACCCACGGCCCACAAGCCTATGACTGTGACCGGGGAACGCTAACCGCTGGACCACCAGGATACTAAAAGCAGTCCTAGACTTTGTTATATTTCACACAAAGCCTTAAGCTCGTTGAACAAAACAACAAGTGTGGTCATTGTGCATACAGTACTTCTCCTGTGAATTTCTGCCCTATTTTGTACACTTTACTCTGTGTGCAATGACTGGTGTAAAGCGTAAGAGTGGTGAAGCCAGTGGGAGTGCTACGAAACGTCAAGCAATCTCACTAGAGGTAAAAATGGACATAATAAAACTGCTTGAAAGTGGTGAAAAGTTGACCAATGTTGCCCGCAAATTTAACCCGAGTCGGTCAACTGTTAATACAATTGATAAGGGCAAAGAAAAGATCAAGGAACATGTGAAATCTGCAGTGCCAATGCAATCTACGATTATAACTAAAAGAAGAGGGAAGGTTCTGGAAGAAATGGAAAAATATCTTGCGCTGTGGATCGAGGACTGCACACAAAAACGTAAGCCTCTGTGTCTCAGTATGATTCAGGAGAAAGCCCTAAGTCTTTTCAACGACCTAAAGAAAGATCACCCTGATGATACTGTGACATTCAATGCTAGCAATGGGTGGTTTAACCGATTCAAGGTGCGAAATAAGCTGCATAATGTTCGAGTGACTGGTGAGGCGGCGAGTGCTGATTGGAAAACAGCACAGGATTTTCCAAAGAAACTCGCGGAAATTATCGAGTTACGTACATTTCGAGTTAAGTACAACCTTTTGGTCCCCATTATGTACGTAACTTGGGGACTTACTGTGTATATATATATATATATATATATATATATATATATATATATATATATATATATATATATACAGGTAGTCGTCGACTTACGACCTATGCGACTTACGTCTGTTCGACTTTACGACCGGCGGTACGACAGTTTTGGCCCCAGCCTCCTGGTAATTAAATTGTACTGTAGTATGCAGTGATTTACTTAAACCTGACGACCGTAACAATAATGAACAAAGAAAATGTTGATAAAATATGACTTAAAGATGATTATATTATCATTACACATTATAATATACGTAAGGTAATTATAACATAGGTCGACTTACGACCAGATCAACTTACGACCAGGCGGCCGTAACCAATCTAGGTCGTAAGTCGACGACTACCTGTATATATATATATATATATATATATATATATATATATATATATATATATATATGTATTCGTCGACTTACGACCTATGCGACTTACGTCTGTTCGACTTTACGACCGGCGGTACGACAGTTTTGGCCCCAGCCCCAGTGTAAATAATAAACCAATTGTACTGTAGTATGCAGTGATTTACTTAAACCTGACGACCGTAACAATAATGAACAAAGAAAATGTTGATAAAATATGACTTAAAGATGATTATATTATCATTACACATTACAGTATAATATACGTAAGGTAATTATAACATAGGCCGACTTACGACCAGATCAACTTACGACCGGTCGGCCGTAACCAATCTAGGTCGTAAGTCGACGACTACCTGTATATATATATATATATATATATATAAATATATATATATATATATATATATATATATATATATATATATATATATATATATATATACTACACTTCATGGAGACTTAAATTTTATTTATTTTATTTTAAACACCAATACAGTTTCGGCTCATCACGAGCCCTTCTCAATTGGTAATGAAAGAGACAGAATATTACACAAAATATACATGTGGAGGCTGACTGACCCAAGCCGTCTGTCAACTGGGGATAATCTTCTGACCCAACCTTGGCCTGAACCAACCCTTCTTACCTGGGGATTATATTACCCCATTTTCCTAACTTTCACTGCAACAAACTCTGCTATTAAATCTTGATATTCCAAACTTTCTGCTAGTTCCTTTTCGATGGAGAGCATAGCCAATGCATTCAATCTCTCTTGAGACATATTTGTTCTTAGATAGTCTTTTATTAATTTCAGCTTGGAAAAACTCCGTTCCCCTGATGCCACTGTGACTGGAACTGTCAATAAAATCCGATATGCTATTTCTGCATTAGGGAAGGAACCATTTAAAGACTTGAGAAACTGAAGGACTTGAAGTGCACTGTTTGTTTCTTGAGGAATAAGTTCTTGGAGTACTCGAAGCTCTGAGAACAGGTCTGCACAATCAATATCGTGAGAATGTCCAACACTCAATGAATTATCCAAAGCTATACATCGCTCTTTCATGATGTAGTCTTCTTTCATATCTCGAAGTTTCTCCAAGTCATACAGGAAACCGAAGTTAGTGTCATACTCTTGCAACTGCTTGACTCTTCTTGTCAGTGACATTACTGCCTGATCAACGATAACAAGAAAGTAATTTCTTTCAAATTCTTTCTCAGCCGAGTTTTCTGAATTATTCTCACCTATTTCTTGTTGTCCTTTTCTTTTCACTCGTCGCTTTTTGAATACAGGTTCAACGCCCATTTCAGATGCGATTTCTTCTGCTGTCACCTGGGCAGAGGCAAATCCTGTGTCCCTATATTTCTGTAGAAACTCTTATAAGTTTTTTAATGTGCTTGATAGTCACATCTAGCTGCATTTCTCTGGACTGAAGACTCTTGCTCACAGTATTTACAGCAAATAAGATGTCATACCACATTATCAATCCTAAAAGAAATTCATAATTTTCAAGTTCATAAATGGCCAATGACTCTGCCTCACTTTTGATTTTTGGATTGTTACTTTCTTCAGAAATCTCAAGCAATGCATTCCTGATGTCACTTGTCTGGCAGCGGATGGCTTTCACACTCTCTACTCGACACTCCCATCTAGTTTCTGACAATGGCTTTGGACTCGGCGATGGAGCATGTTTTCTTAGCACTTGCCATGAATGAACAGGCGCAGAAAATATATTATAAATTCGCTGTATAACTCCAAAGAATGTCATGGCTTTGAGCTGGACTTCGCCATATCTCCCAGAACAAGATTTAAGTTATGGCAGCCACATGTAATAAAAAAGGCTCTGGGGTTTATTTGGAGGATGCGTGCCTGTACACCTGCATTTTGGCCCTTCATATTTGCACCGTTATCACAACCTTGTCCTCGACAGTCATTAATATTGAGACCAATTCCATCAAGTGCAGCGAAGAGAGATTTTGATAATCCTTGTCCAGTTGTTTCCAGAACCGGAATAAAGCCAATAAAACTCTCCATTACCTCCACATCTCCAGAAGTTGTATCAATATAACACAGCACAAGGGACATTTGCTCTTGATGACTCAGATCATGGGTACAATCAAGAATAACTGCAAAGTATTTTGCTGTCTTCACTTTTTCTAGAATTTTGTTCTTTACCTTCAATGCCAATATTGAGATTATTTCATTCTGAAAGCGAGGTCCAAGATAGTGATCATGTATTTCTTCATTTTTGATGCGTCGGACATGTTCTTGCATTGTAGGGTCAAATTTGGCCATCATTTCAATTAATCCCAGAAAATTACCATTGTTAGGCTCAAACAGTCTGGAATTACTTCCACGAAAAGCACAGTTGTACTCAGCTAAATATTGTATAGCTGCTATAATACGAGTCAAAACCAGTAGCCAATGTTCTTTTTCTTTGTTCATCTGTTGTAACACAGACTTATCTATTGTATTCAATAAACATATTTTCTTCATTTCAATCCATTTGGTCAAGCTTAACAAATGCTCTTTTGATGACTCATGAGATTTCAGTGTTTGACTAAAATGTTTCCAGTTAGCACAGTCATCTTTTGCAAATTTACTTGATGGTTTTAAACTGTACAATTTACAACAGAAGCAAAAAGCTGCATTAACCTTCTTGGAGTATATAAGCCAACTTCTTTCTGAGGTTTCTCCATTTGGTAATTTTCTCATGTAAAAGTTTTCTGAGAAGTGCCAATTTTCACTATTTTTAGGAAAAATATAATTTTTACTAGTAACTTTCACAGGTCCATTTCCTACCAAGTAGTTCATTGTTCTACTGTCCAGAAGCTGTGGCCAGTTAGCTGGATCACACAAATCATCTTCAGTTTCACGGTTACGGTCTGAGCTGTCCATTTTTAAAGCTTTCATCTGTTTTTCACCACTGTCCTCTTCCTTTCCTTGTATACAATTCACACTAGCACAGTCACTTAAAGTACAGTTGTACCCCACTTAACGTGGTCAATAAAACCCAGAGGGTACCGTGTTAAGTGAAAACCGCGCTAAGTGAACAACAGAACATATGGGATTAATTCCAATAGAAACTGGCCCATCCCCAAACTCCACTTTTTCCGACACAATACCTATGTTCTAGTAAAAATAACATCTTAATTTTATGATGGTACATGCACACAATTAATACTTAAGAGAAATAGAGAAATACAGTCGCCAAGTTAATGTCCATTTAAATAATTGACTCGACTCCGTCCCCCTCTTCTCAGTACACTCACTGGCTCTTCCCTCTGAGAAATTTTGGGGGGAAAACCAGGTATAGTAATAAATAATACCTCAAACTAAAGTTAGGATAATATAATTGACATTGCTGGATTCCTTGTAAGACCAGGAATATTTTGAATATAAATGTCATATATTTTGCACAAAAGATAACATATTTACTCAGAATAAACTTTACATCTAAAATTTGTATGTCTAATGCAAAATCTATGATGTTTATATTCAAAATGATCACCAAATTGTAAGAATTCCAGCAATGTAAATTATATTCTGGCCGGGTAATTTGTATGAATTTTATGAGCTAAAACAAATATCTTCAGTTAATAAAAAAAAAAAATATTCTTCACAACACTATCTGTCAATCAAAGTACCCCAACTTGCCTCCCCCCCCTCTTCCAACCGCGCGGTCAGTCCCACCCCCCACCAATCCTCCCTTCAAGAGTTTTTAACATTTAGTATTAAATAATACCTCAGATTAAAGTTAGGATAATATAATTGACATTGCTGGATTCCTTGTAAGACCAGGAATATTTTGAATATAAATGTCATATATTTTGCACAAAAGATAACATATTTACTCAAGAGTAAACATTACATCTAAAATTTGTATGTCTAATGCAAAATCTATGATGTTTATATTCAAAATGATCATTAAATTATAAAAATTCCAGCAATGTAAATTATATTCTGACCGGGTAATTTGTATGAATTTTATGAGCTAAAACAAATATCTTCAGTTGATAAAAAAAAAAATATTCTTCACAGGGTAACAGATGGTTGGTCAGTCCCTCCCTCCCCCCCACCCCCCACCAACCGTCCCAAGGAGATGTGTGGGAAAACCAGAATATTTAAATTTTTAGAAATAAATAATACCTCAAACTAAAGTTAGGATAATATAATTGACATTGCTGGATTCCTTGTAAGACCAGGAATATTTTGAATATAAATGTCATATATTTTGCACAAAAGATAACATATTTACTCAGAGAAAACATTTTATCTAAAATTTGTATGTCTAATGCAAAATATATGATGTTTATATTCAAAATGATCACCAAATTATAAGAATTCCAGCAATGTAAATTATATTCTGGCCGGGTAATTTGTATGAATTTTATGAGCTAAAACAGGCAGTCAGGCAGGGTGGCGGGTGGGGCAAATCTAAAAATAGCGTCTCGAGCTGGACACTCACCGCGTATATGTGGAAAAAATCCGTGTTAAGTGAAAGTTCAGCTCTGGCGAGGCACCGCGTACATGAAAAAACGCGTTAAGTGAAACCGAGTTAGGCGGGGTAATACTGTGTGTGTGTGTATGTATGTATATATATATATATATATATATATATACAGTGACCCCTCGGTTAACGAACTCAATCCGTTCCAGAAGGTCGTTCGTTAACCGAAAAGTTCGTTAACCGAAACCATTGTTTCAATGGGTTTTTGGGTAATTGGTTCCAGCTCACCGAAAATTTCCTAAATTCAACAAAAATGGTAGAAAAGTTCACTTACTTTGAGGTGTATTTGTAGAAGGCTCCTGGATGATGATGATGATGATGGGATTTAGAATGGGGGTGGAGGAGAAGGAAGAAGAGAAGGCATTGGGGTGGAAGAGAAGTCACCCCATGGCGCCATTTCACCCATAAAATTTTAGCTCTCTTGGTGTAATTCAAGATTATTTTCTTTAAATCAACACTGCACTGCATTATATATTGTCAATATGTAAAATATATTTCAAAATGACCAATAATTTGCTTGGAAACACAGAAAAAAAGCATTTAGTTGAAGAGAGTCTCAAGCAAGATGTTACCTCCAGTGAAAACAGAGAGACTAACGCCTGTTTGCTGTGTTAAGAGGCTGGATGCCGCGCATTAACTAGTCACTTTACCTTCAATTATGTTCAATAATTGTTAAAATGACTAAAAAATTTAATATTAAACTTTTAAAATTATTGAATAGTATAAACTTCTTGATATTTACTAAAATAGTAAGGAATTTAAGCCCTAGAACCGATTAATGTATTGGCGGACTGATACTAAAGCTGGTTGCCTGGTCAGTGCAAGCGAAAACATGTTGAGGTCGGTTCGTAAGAAATTCGTTAACCGAATTTTTGTTCGTTAACCGAATTGAAGATCCTTATGGAAGGCAGTTCGTTAACCGAAATTTCGTTAACCGAGGCGTTCGTTAAACGAGGGGTCACTGTATATATATATATATATATATATATATATATATATATATATATATATATATATATATATATATATATATATATACAGTTAACCCTCACTTTACGCGGTTAATGTAACCCGGAGGGTACCGCGGAAAGCGAGAAACGCGTAAAGTGAATAACATAACATATGGAATTAATTGAAATGGAGTCCAGGCCGATCCCCAAACTCCACTTTTTGACGACACATAACTATGTTGTAGTAAAAATAACATCTTAATTTTATGATGGTACATGCACACAATTAATACTTAAGAGAAATAGAGAAATACAGTGGCCAAGTTAATGTCCATTCAAATAATGGACACGACTCCCGCCCCCTCTTCTCACACTAGACTGCTGGCTCTTCCCTCTGAGAAATTTTGGGGGGAAAACCAGGTATAGTAATAAATAATACCTCAAACTAAAGTTAAGATAATATAATTGACATTGCTGGATTCCTTGTAAGACCAGGAATATTTTGAATATAAATGTCATATATTTTTCACAAAAGATAACATATTTACTCAGAGAAAACATTTTATCTAAAATTTGTATGTCTAATGCAAAATATATGATGTTTATATTGAAAATGATCATCAAATTGTAAGAATTCCAGCAATGTAAATTATATTCTGGCCGGATAATTTGTATGAATTTTATGAGCTAAATTAAAAAAAATTATACTTCACCCGTGTAAAGGGGTACACCCACCGCGGAATGTGAGCATCCTGGGTTCTGGCAGGGCACCGCGTAAACGTGGAAACGCGGAATGTGGGACCGCGTAAAGTGAGGGTTGACTGTATATATATATATATATATATATATATATATATATATATATATATATATATATATATATATATATATATATATATATATATATATATATTTCATGTAAATCCACAATGAAAACGTGGATAAGATAAATCAGTTGCCTCTGAAGATGTCTTGAATAAAGACGAAAGCTAAGGTACTCCGTTGTTTCCATTCTCCCGTGTGATTTTATCAATATATATATATATATATATATATATATATATATATATATATATTATATATATATATATATATATATAGTAAAAGTCCAAAAATCCGGATGCCAGAAATCCGGACCACCCGAGAATCCGGACTTTTCAAAATCGATTTTTTTTTTTAGCGGGCATTTGTGTGCATGTGTACATGCGTGAGCGCCACAGCTGCACAGCGACAACAAGCGACCACGTGATCGCCACTTTAAAATGGGCAATCAAACTGTGACAACATACCGTATATACTCGTCTATAACCCCCCCTCGTTATCAGTCGACCCTGATTTTTTGACCAAGAAATCGTTAATTTATGATATTCCTCGTTTATAGTTCCACCCACGTTTTTGACGGTAATGGAGCAACAAAACCACTAAAAACGCTCGACATCCTATAAACTGAGGCTCGCCGTGCATGAAACACAAGTGCTGAAGGCAAATTGTTTACCATTTATTATTACGACACTTTACACTGAAACCCGGGTAGTTTCAACAAAAATATTGTATATTTCCATTCAAGTATTTATTCAAGTCAATTAGGAGGGAATATTATTGAAATACAACAGTTTTTAAACTAAACCATTCAAAAAGCAATTACGGTAACATCTTTTGAACGAAAGAAAGCGAAAGTCATTGTTTTCGTCATGATTTTATCCCACTTTCCACTGTAATACGTATGTAATTTCAGGAAAAATATTACATTTCCGTGAATGTATTATATCAAGCACAGTATGAATAGAATATCATTGTAATATATCAGAATTTTAACCGAAAACTATTAAAAAAACGAGTAACATCTCAAGAACATCGGAAGCTTAGGTAAAGTCTTTTGTTTTCGTCATGTATTTTATCCTATTTTACATTGAAATACGTCACTTTTCCACAAAACTACTATTTAGCTACGAGAATATATTCATTCAGGCGCAGTTTAGGTAAAATAGACGAGTGATGTAATAGTTTTTTAACTGAAAACGATTCGAAAAACACGTACCCTCTAGCCCTGTTCAAAGAGAGGACTGGGAGACACTGTTTGGTGTTGCAGACGATGACAAGGAAAATGATTTTGATGGATTTTAATGAAAATATTCAGAAATATGGTATCGTAGTATTTATTCAAGTCAATTAGGATAGAATATTATTGTAATACAACAGTTTTTGAACTGAAAACCATTCGAAAAGCGATTACGGTAACATCTTTTGAACGAAAGAAAGCGAAAGTCATTGTTTTCATCACGATTTTATCCCACTTTCCACTGTAATACGTACGTTCAGCAAAAATATTACATTTCCGTGAATGCATTATATCAAGCACAGTATTAATAGAATACCATTGTAAAATATCAATATTTTGAGTCCTACTCTTTCCATTTACAGAGTACTGTACAAGCCCATAATAATGGCTCCTAAAGTAGATAAACTTCGTTGTGTGAAGAGAAAGAAGAACACATTGAAATTGAGTGACAAACTTGAAATAATTAAGAAACTAGATCGTGGTGTGAGCAATACTGTTCTAATGGAAACATACGACATTGGAAGGCCTACAATTTATGATATATAAAAGGCAAAGAATAAAATTTAGAATTCACAGCTTTTTCATTAAAACTGCTCGTTTTGATAAATGAAGCATGCTATATTTGCAAATGAATAAACTATCAAAATGTACCTGTTCATTTCTTCTTTATTCTTCATTAAATTTGAATTTTAAAAGTACTACCTGAGAATCCGGAAAATCCGAAAATCCGGACCGACCCAATCCCCAAGCAGTCCGGATTTTTGGACTTCTACTGTGTGTGTGTGTATATATATATATATATATATATATATATATATATATATATATATGCGCCGGTTAACGTCCGACGGAACAACATCCGATCGCATATACGTCCGTGCCCCACCCCCCCCAAAAAAAACGTGACGCCTGCTGGACCACTACACCTGACGGAGACACGATGATCCTCCCCATACTGGTCAGATATTATGTGTTAAAAGAATATGCTTCCTTACTTAGGCATTTTTTAAGCATTTGCCTACAGGTGAAATGTTAACCTACATCTATTGAGGATAACATCTTTCACCTACAAATTAACAACAACACATTTGCTGTAATCAGACATATCTAGTTGCCTCAACAAATGCAACCCCAGTTGCAATTGGGGTTGCAATTTCAAATTCTGTGGCATTACTAAAAATAGTAAGTTTCTGGTGCACTCTTAAGATTAAGAGAGAAAACGGAGGACTCAGGCGTCCTGATGTAAGAGAAAACGGACTCGTATAACGGGGGACCAAATAAAAAAAGCATAGCTACATGTTTTGTGGACTACAGTATTAAGCGTACTCTTTTCATCACTTTGTAATAAACCTAGCCATGCCTATGTGTGTTTATGATATTTACCATAACATTATACAGTGGTCCCTCGGTTAACGAACTCAATCCGTTCCAGCATGTTGTTCGTTAACCGAAAAGTTCGTTAACCGAAACCATTGTTTCAATGGGTTTTTGGGTAATTGGTTCCAGCTCACCGAAAATTGCCTAAATTCAACAAAAATGGTAGAAAAGTTCACTTACTTTGAGGTGTGTATGTAGAAGGCTCCTGGATGATGATGATGGGAATTAGAATGGGGGTGGAGGAGAAGGAAGAAGAGAAGGCAGTGGGGAGAAAGAGAAGTCACCCCATGGCACCATTTCACCCATAAAATTTTAGTTCTCTTGGTGTATTTCAAGATTATT
Organism: Homarus gammarus; assembly: GCA_958450375.1. Classification (NCBI taxonomy): domain Eukaryota; kingdom Metazoa; phylum Arthropoda; class Malacostraca; order Decapoda; family Nephropidae; genus Homarus; species Homarus gammarus. The sequence goes on from CAUDMG010001688.1 coordinate 29,837, forward strand.
TTCTTTAAATCAACACTGCACTGCATTATATATTGTCAATATGTAAAATATATTTCAAAATGACCAATAATTTGCTTGGAAACACAGGAAAAAAGCGTTTAGTTGAAGAGAGTTTCAAGCAAGATGCTACCTCCAGTGAAAACAGAGAGAGACTAACGCCTGTTTGTTGTGTTAAGAGGCTGGATGCCGCACATTAAACTAGTCACTTTACCTTCAATTATGTTCAATAATTGTTAAAATGACTAAAAAATTGAATATAAAACTTTTAAAATTATTGAATAGTATAAAATTCTTGATATTTACTAAAATGGTAAGGAATTTAAGCCCTAGAACCGATTAATGTATTGGCGGACTGATACTAAAGCTGGTTGCCCAACCAGTGCAAGCGAAAACATGTTGAGGTCGGTTCGCAAGAAATTCGTTAACCGAATTTTTGTACGCAATGCATACGTGACTGTGCCCGCTCTAGGGCCATTTAGGTTCGCTAGGTCCCATTATTTGAATGTTTTTTTTGTTTTTTTTCAATTTAAATTTTAATTGTTTATTCCTTTACAGAGGAAGCTGGATCCAAGTGCTGTCACTTGGTACCCCTGTACCATAATAATGTAGTCCACAAAACATGTAGCAATGCTTTTTTTATTTGGTCCCCCGTCATACGAGTACGTTTTCTCTCACATCAGGACCCCTGAGTCCTCCGTTTTCTCTCTTAATCTTAGAGTGCACCAGAAACTTTACTATTTTTAGTAATGCCACAGAATTTGAAATTGCAACCCCAATTGCAACTGGGGTTGCATTTGTTGAGGCAACTAGATATGTCTGATTACAGCAAATGTTATTGTCAATTTGTAGGTGAAAGATTTTATCCTCAATAGATGTAGGTTAACATTTCACCTGTAGGCAAATGCTTAGAAAAGCCTAAGTAAGGAAGCATATTCCTTTAACACATAATATCTGACCAGCATGGGAAGGATCATCGTGTCTCTGACAGGGGGTCGTGGAGTGGTAGTCCAGCAGGCGTCACGTAGTTTTTTTTTTTTTTTTTGGGGGGGGGGGGTTTGGGGGGGGGGTTTGGGGGGGGGGTTTGGGGGAGGGGGTTGGGGGGGGGTGGCCACGGACGTATATGCGATCGGACGTTGTTCGGTCAGACGTTAACCGGCGCATGACTGTGTATGTATGTATGTGTATATATGTATGTGTATGTGTATATATATATATATATATATATATACATATATATATATACATATATATATATATATATATATATATATATATATATATATATATATATATATATATATACAGTAGTACCCCGCTTAACGCGGTCAATAAAACCCACAGGGTACCGTGTTAAGTGAAAACCGCGCTAAGTGAACAACAGAACATATGGGATTAATTCCAATAGAAACTGGCCCGACCCCCAAACTCCACTTTTTCCGTCACAATACCTATGTTCTAGTAAAAATAACATCTTAATTTTATGATGGTACATGCACACAATTAATACTTAAGAGAAATAGAGAAATACAGTCGCCAAGTTAATGTCCATTCAAATAATGGACTCAACTCCCTCCCCCTCTTCTCACACTAGACTGCTGGCTCTTCCCTCTCTGAGAAATTTTTGGGGGAAAACCACTAAATTTTAATAAATAATACCTCAAACTAAAGTTAGGATAATACAATTGACATTGCTGGATTCCTTGTAAGACCAAGAATATTTTGAATATAAATGTCATATATTTTGCACAAAAGATAACATATTTACTCAGAGTAAACATCATATCTAAAATTTGTATGTCTAATGCAAAATCTATAATGTTTATATTCAAAATGATCACCAAATTGTAAGAATTCCAGCAATGTAAATCATATTCTGGCCGGGTAATTTGTATGAATTTTATGAGCTAAAACAAATATCTTCAGTTAATAAAAAAAAAAAATATTATTCAGACACTATCTGTCAATCAAAGTACCCCCCTTGCCTTACCCCTCTTCCAACCGCTTGGTCCGTCCCAACCTTCCCCCCCACCCCCACCAATCCTCCCTTCAAGAGATGTTGGGTGAAAAAACTAAATTTTGACATTTAGTATTATATAATACCTCAGATTAAAGTTAGGATAATATAATTGACATTGCTGGATTCCTTATAAGACCAGGAATATTTTGAATATAAATCATATATTTTGCACAAAAGATAACATATTTACTCAGAGTAAACATTACATCTAAAATTTGTATGTCTAATGCAAAGTCTATGATGTTTATATTCAAAATGATCATCAAATTATAAGAATTCCAGCAATGTAAATTATATTCTGACCAGGTAATTTGTATGAATTTTATGAGCTAAAACAAATATCTTCAGTTAATAAAAAAAAAAAATATTCTTGACACGGTAACAGATGGTCGGTCAGTCCCTCCCTACCAGATGTGTGGGAAAACCACAATATTTACCTTTTTAGTAATAAATAATACATTCAAACTAAAGTTAGGATAATATAATTGACATTGCTGGATTCCTTGTAAGACCAGGAATATTTTGAATACAAATGTCATATATTTTGCACCAAAATAACATATTTACTCATTGAAAACATAATATCTAAAATTTGTATGTCTAATGCAAAATTTATGATGTTTATATTCAAAATGATCATCATATTGTAAGAATTCCAGCAATGTAAATTATATTCTGGCCGGGTAAATTGTATGAATTTTATGAGCTAAAACAGGCAGTCAGGCAGGGTGGTGGGTGGGGCGAATCTAAAAATAGCTCTCGAGCCGGACACTCTGCGCATATATGTGGAAAAAACCCGCATTAAGTGAAAGTTCAGCTCTGGCGAGGCACCGGGTATATGTGAAATCGCGCTAAGCGAAACCGTGTTAAGCGGAGTATTACTGTATATATATATATATATATATACTGTATATATATATTAGGGTGGTCCCGAAATGGGGGTTAAAATTTTTTTTTCAGAATATGATCACAACCACCCTGCCCTTTTATAAGAACTACCAAAATAATATAACCCAAACAATTTCAATCAAATTGAGGGATGTTTAGGGGTGCCACCAGCCAGGGGCACAACTTGACACAACTTACTTAATATATATATATATATTATATAATGGCAGATTGTTGACATGTTGTGCAGGTGTCTGTATTCTGTCAATCCATGAATGAGCTTAGGTCTATCTGTGAGTGCCACATATCCAATTGGACTTATAGAGAATTTTTTTGTCACTTCTTTGTACAGTACTCATTATCAAGCTCAACATCCTAGACTCTACAAACTGGATGTTGGGTGTGAGTTTGTGTTACCTATTGTCCCTAAATTAAATATCATATAATACTAATAATAGTAATGGTTTCTCTTTTTAGATGGCTAGTACTAGTGGTAGTGGCACAAAGCCAAAGACAAGGAAAGACAATGAAGTATGGTTGATTGGGCCAACTGCACACGATTTGACTGGTCTAAAACTGCCTTCTACTGGGGAAGTTATGAGTTTGTTCTTTCAAATTCACAAAGTCAACAAAGCAACCATCAAAGAGAGTGCCAAGGAAGTGATCAAGCAAGTACTCCCATTTTGGGAAATGGCAAGAATACCAACTTGCTCAGAAATTCATGCCCGAGAAAGAGTTGAAAAAATGTTTGTGAAATGGAAAAGCCTTCAAAAAGCTGCCAAGAGGAGAAGCCAAGCTCAGCAAATAAAGGAAGAAGTTTTCAAAGAACAATTAAGTAAACTATTTGACAATGCTCATGCAAATGCTTTGACAATGATCAAAATTGAAGAAGATCGGCAATTCCTTCTAGCACAACGAGATGGAAGGAAAGGATGCTTGGGTAGAGTTGATAAAGAACTAGCAGCAAAAGAAGTCCGCTTGGCAATACGAAAAGAAGAAGAACGTGCTCGCTTTTCAAAAGCTTTGGCACAGAAAACAAAAGAAGATGAAAAACAAGGAATGAATCCGCCATTCTCATCATCATCTGAGTCTGAGGAACAAGTAAATTCTTCAGCGTCAGAGTGTTCTCCTCCAAACTCTCTAAAAAGGACTGTAATAGAGGCACTCAAGAAGAATGACCTGTGTTGCTAAATTTCATTGATTTTTGCTGTATTACAACTATTAACAACTAACTGTATTGATATTGACTATGTATTGTATACGATTTACACATTTACCGGTACGTGTTCAATATAAAAACTAGATAGTCTTTGTGGCACCTCTAAATTTTATCCAAATTTTATAAAAAATGACAGATCATTGTTTTAATAGTATACACACACTTAGGCAGGGTGGTCGTTGAAATTTAAACCAAAAAAAATTTCAGGACCACCCTAATATATATATATATATATGCAAGTAAATCACTGTAGGTGCGCGTGATCTAGGTATATGCTGATAACCACCAGGAAAGAAGAAAACACGAAGTTCCCAAGCGCTTTCGTGTAATTCACATCTTCAGTCTGTACTCACCCCTGAAGATGTGAATTACACGAAAGCGCTTGGGAACTTCGTGTTTTCTTCTTTCCTGGTGGTTATCAGCATATATATATATATATATATATATATATATATATATATATATATATATATATATATATATATATATATATATATACATATATATATAAATATATATATATATATATAGATATATATATATATAGATATATATATATATATAGATATAGATATATATATATATATAGATATATATATATATATATATATATATATATACAGTGACCCCTCGGTTAACGAACTCAATCCGTTCCAGAAGGTCGTTCGTTAACCGAAAAGTTCGTTAACCGAAACCATTGTTTCAATGGGTTTTTGGGTAATTGGTTCCAGCTCACCGAAAATTTCCTAAATTCAACAAAAATGGTAGAAAAGTTCACTTACTTTGAGGTGTATTTGTAGAAGGCTCCTGGATGATGATGATGATGATGGGATTTAGAATGGGGGTGGAGGAAAAGGAAGAAGAAAAGGCATTGGGGTGGAAGAGAAGTCACCCCATGGCGCCATTTCACCCATAAAATTTTAGCTCTCTTGGTGTAATTCAAGATTATTTTCTTTAAATCAACACTGCACTGCATTATATATTGTCAATATGTAAAATATATTTCAAAATGACCAATAATTTGCTTGGAAACAGAAAAAAAGCATTTAGTTGAAGAGAGTCTCAAGCAAGATGTTACCTCCAGTGAAAACAGAGAGACTAACGCCTGTTTGCTGTGTTAAGAGGCTGGATGCCGCGCATTAAACTAGTCACTTTACCTTCAATTATGTTCAATAATTGTTAAAAAGACTAAAAAATTTAATATTAAACTTTTAAAATTATTGAATAGTATAAACTTCTTGATATTTACTAAAATAGTAAGGAATTTAAGCCCTAGAACCGATTAATGTATTGGCGGACTGATACTAAAGCTGGTTGCCTGGTCAGTGCAAGCGAAAACATGTTGAGGTCGGTTCGTAAGAAATTCGTTAACCGAATTTTTGTTCGTTAACCGAATTGAAGATCCTTATGGAAGGCAGTTCGTTAACCGAAATTTCGTTAACCGAGGCGTTCGTTAAACGAGGGGTCACTGTATATATATATATATCTATATATATATATATATAGATAGATAGATAGATGTATATATAGATAGATAGATAGATAGATAGATAGATAGATAGATAGATAGATAGATAGATATATATATATATAGATNGATAGATATATATATAGATAGATAGATATATATATATATAGATATAGATATATATATATATATATATATATATATATATATATATATATATATAGATATATATATATATATAGATATATATATATATATATATATATATATATATATATATATATATATATATATTTATTTATATTTATATATATATACCGTATATACTCGTCTATAACCCCCCTTCGTATATAGGTCGACCCCGATTTTATGACCAAGAAATCGTTAATTTATGATATTCCTCGTTTATAGGTCGACCCACGTTTTTGAGGGTAATGGAACAACAAAACCTTCAGGAAAACACTACGTCCTATAAACTTGTTTACCATTTATTATCACGACACTTTACACTGAAACGCGGGTAGTTTCAACAAAAATATTGTATATTTCCATTCAAGTATTTATTCAAGTCAATTAGGAGGGAATATTATTGTAATACAACAGTTTTTTAACTAAACCATTCGACAAGCGATTACGGTAACATCTTTTGAATAAAAGAAAAGCGAAAGTCATTGTTTTCTTCACGATTTGATCCCACTTTCCACTTTAATACGTACGTCATTTCAGCAAAAATATTACATTCCCGTGAATGTATTATATCAAGCACAGTATGAATAGAATATCATTGTAATATAACAGAATTTTAACCGAAAACTATTAAAAAAACGAGTAACATCTCAAGAACATCGGAAGCTTAGGTAAAGTCTTTTGTTTTCGTCATGTATTTTATCCTATTTTACATTGAAATACATCACGTTTCAGCAAAACTACTATTTATTTCCGAGAATATATTCATTCAGGCGCAGTTTAGGTAAAATATACGTGTGATGTAATAGTTTTTTAATTGAAAACGATTCGAAAAACACGTACCCTCTAGCCCTGTTCAAGGAGAGGACTGGGAGAAGCTGTTTGGTGCTGCAGACAATGACAAGGAAAATGATTTTGATGGATTTTAATGAAAATATTCAGAAATATGGTATCGTAATATTTATTCAAGTCAATTAGGATATTATTGTAATATAATACAACAGTTTTTTAACTAAACCATTCGAAAAGTGATTACGGTAACATCTTTTGAACGAAAGAAAGCCAAAGTCATTGTTTTCATCACAATTTTATCCCACTTTCCACTGTAATACGTATGTCATTTCAGCAAAAAATATTACATTTCCGTGAAGGTATTATATCAACCACAGTATGAATAGAATATCACTAATATAACAGTATTTTAACCGAAAACTATTAAAAATACGAGTAACATATCTTGAACATCGGAAGGTTAGGTAAAGTCTTTTGTTTTCATGTAGTTTATCCTAATTTACATTGAAATACATCACGTTTCAGCAAAACTACTATTTATTTCTGAGAATATGGAAATGTAATATTTTTGCTGAAATGACGTACGTATTATAGTGGAAAGTGGGATAAAATCGTGACAAAAACTCGCTTTCTTTCGTTCAAAAGATGTTACCGTAATCGCTTTTCGAATGGTTTTCAGTTAAAAACTGTTATATTACAATAATATTCTATCCTAATTCACTTGTGATGTAAAAGTTTTTTAACTGAAAACGATTCGAAAAACACGTGTACCGTCTAGCTGATACGGCAGAGCCCTGGTCGCGGAGGCTTTGTTTTTGTATCGGCCCTTCTTAAGCAGCTTTTAATTTTAGCGTACGTTGAAATTGTGTTTACCGGTGTATTCTTATTTTCTTGCTTCTTATTTTCCAGAAATATGACAAGTTTTTATATAATACAATGTTACGGTACTTTTAATTTACAAGTATTCATTTTTAAAAATATAGAACACACCAAACAAATACTAGTACGGATATTTGCGTGACTCTCCCGCCAAAAAAGACCAAACAGCTGGTACTCTCTCCCTCAGCCCAACCAAAAATAGCCCAACATCATTCTTGTTTATTCTCTTCCAATTTCTCACTTTAACTGGTATTTTTTACTTCATATTGCCTACATCAGATAAACTACAGTAATTGAGGTTAGATATTGTTATAAATTTGATTACCGGGTCCTGGCAGGTACCGTTAGAACCACCTGACCCTACCAACAGTGTTGCAAGTCAGACAGCATTTTTTTTTTTTTACATTTTTGGTGTCTCCATTTGTTAATTTTTTTTCTGTGGGGTTTGCACAATAGTATACTGTTTTACCTACAGTATTGTAAAACGATTTGGGAAAAGAAATACTCGGTAACTTAAAATTTTAAAAGGAAAATTTTGAAACTGGCAACTGAGTGTAGATGATCTGACTCACATCATATTATGTCATCACGATTAGCCCACGTGTATACTTTATGTTTTACATCCTCCTGTGCATACCATACCATGCATTTGGCTACTTTGGGCTTGCTATGATGACGCAAGAGATCTGCCCTGGCAACTGTACCGACACTCACAGCGGGTGGTGCGTTGGTGCGTCGTTTCCATTGTTTACTGGTAGTTACTGGTAAATATTTTTCAACCTAACGAAACTATTACCCGTATAGAGGTCGACCCCCAACTTTTTGCCAAAAAATTTGGTCTTAAGAACTCGTGCTATACACGGGTATATACGGTATATATATATATATTTTATGAAAATCCACATGAAAACGTGGATAAGATAAATCTTGATAAAATCACACGGGAAAATGGAAACAACGGAGTACCTTAGCTTTCGTCTTTATTCATCTGAAGATGTCTTGAATAAAGACGAAAGCTAAGGTACTCCGTTGTTTCCATTTTCCCGTGTGATTTTATCAAGATATATATATATATATATATATATATATATATATATATATATATATATATATATATATATATATTTCATTAGCCCAATAAAGCACGCGGACTTCTACATACAATCAACACCTCAACCCGCCAGGATTCGAACCCACGGCCCACAAGCCTATGACTATGACCGGGGAACGCTAACCGCTGGACCACCAGGATACTAAAAGCAGTCCTAGACTTTGTTATATTTCACACAAAGCCTGTTCAACGAGCTTATGGCGCCGTGAACCTCTAATGGGGACCACCCGTATCACTTAGGTGGTCAGAGTAACGTTTTACCAAATCCGGCTTCGAAACACGAGGATCCATATATATTTCATTAGCCCAATAAAGCACGCGGACTTCTACATACAATCAACACCTCAGCCAGGATTCGAACCCACGGCCCACAAGCCTATGACTATGACCGGGGAGGTGTTGATTGTATGTAGAAGTCCGCGTGCTTTATTGGGCTAATGAAATATATATGGATCCTCGTGTTTCGAAGCCGGATTTGGTAAAACGTTACTCTGACCACCTAAGTGATACGGGTGGTCCCCATTAGAGGTTCACGGCGCCATAAGCTCATTGAACAGGCTTTGTGTGAAATATAACAAAGTCTAGGACTGCTTTTAGTATCCTGGTGGTCCAGCGGTTAGCGTTCCCCGGTCATAGTCATAGGCTTGTGGGCCGTGGGTTCGAATCCTGGCGGGTTGAGGTGTTGATTATATATATATATATATATATATATATATATATATATATATATATATATATATATATATATATATATATATATATATATATATATATATATATATATATATATTATGAAAATCCACAATGAAAACGTGGATAAGATAAATCTTGATAAAATCACACGGGAAAATGGAAACAACGGAGTACCTTAGCTTTCGTCTTTATTCAAGACATCTTCAGAGGCAACTGGATTACATGGACAGAGAGAGGCTTAAATATACAGGGTGACCTAAAAAACATGACGTCAGGTCAAAATGATGACATCCACTAATCCCCACACCAACACACACGTAGAGGAGCTTAAGAGAAGGGTGGTGACGTGACTAGTCAAGTCAGGTCAGAAAAAAGGGGGCCCACAAAATAACTATCAAGTTTGAATGTAAATGGTAGTGTTTATTGTATTCCATGTAGCAAATGTAATTGTAATTATGTAGGTCAGACAGGAAAAACACTGCAGCTTAGAATCAAACAACATAAGTATAATATTAGAACTGCATCTGAAAGCAGTGCCTTGTTCGTTCATGTTAGGAATAATAATCACCCCATTGCTTGGGAAAAAAGCTTAGAAGTTTTCAAATCATCTTGTGTCACAGAAAGACTTCTTGTTGAAGCTAGTTTGATTAAGGAATTAAAATCAATAAACCTTAGTGATGGTCAGTTCAAAACCAATAATATGTTACATAAATTTATTTGTCAGTGGCCCAAGGTTAAAAATGCTTTAAAAACCTTTGATCTAGATGTATGATAGTTATTTTGTGGGCCCCCTTTTTTCTGACCTGACTTGACTAGTCACGTCACCACCCTTCTCTTAAGCTCCTCTACGTGTGTGTTGGTGTGGGGATTAGTGGATGTCATCATTTGACCTGACCTCATGTTTTTTAGGTCACCCTGTATATTTAAGCCTCTCTCTGTCCATGTAATCCAGTTGCCTCTGAAGATGTCTTGAATAAAGACGAAAGCTAAGGTACTCCGTTGTTTCCATTTTCCCGTGTGATTTTATCAATATATATATATATATATATATATATATATATATATATATATATATATATATATATATATATATATATATATATACTGTATATATATATATATATATATATATGCTGATAACCACAAGAAAAGAAGAAAACACGAAGTTCCCAAGCGCTTTTGTGTAATTCACATCTTCAGGGGTGAGTATATATATACAGTATTAACCGCTTTACGCAGTTTCACTTTACGCGATTTGATTTCTCATATATTCGGTGCCTCACCAGAACCGAACTTTCACTTTCCGCGTGAAGTAAATTTTTTTTTTTTATTTAACTCATAAAATTCATACAAATTACCCGGCCAGAATATAATTTACATTGCTGGAATTCTTACAATATGATGATCATTTTGAATATAAACATCATGGATTTTACATTAGACATACAAATTTTAGATCTAATGTAATAATTTGGTTTACACAAAGCAAGTATTTTATCTTTTGTGGAAAATATATGAGTTTACATTCAAAATATTCCCTGACCTGCAAGGAATCCAGAAATGTCAATTATATTATCCTAACTTTAGTCTGAGGTATTATTTATTACTAAACGTTAAAATCTAGTGTTTCACCCAATCATTTCTCAGAAAGGTAGGGGCTAGTGAGCTGGGAAGAGAGGGGGGGGGGGGGGGATTTGAGTCTATTATTTGAATGGACATTAACCTGGCGACTGTATTTCTCTTAAATATTAATTGTGTGAGCATACCATCATAAAATTTAGATGTTATTTTTACTACAACATAGGTATTGTGTCGGAAAAAGTGGAGTTAAGGGGTCGGGCCAGTGTCTATTGGAATTAAACCCATATGTTCTGTTGTTCCATTTACGTGGATTTCACTTTCCGCGGTACCCTGTGGGTTCAATTGACCGTAAATCGGGGTACTACTGTGTATATATATATATGTATATATATATATATTAGTTCTTATTTTGGTCATTGGTTAACCATTGTCCTCAAGTATTTACTCAAACATAATTCCACCTTCATTATTGACGCTTGAAGTACGTCTAGCAACCATTATGTGCGTCGATATCAGCTCATTTCTCCTTGTCTTGTGATTGCTTGATGATTTTGTTAACTGAGCAATGATTGGTCAACAAGCTCTTGGAACGCCATCTACCTTCGGACAAGAGAACTGAATTTACAGGGTAAACACCTAAGTTACGGACTGCTTTTGGACCCCATAAGTCAACTTTAAGTATGGGAAATTTACAGGACTGTAAAGAGTCTGTAAGTTACGGGACTGTAAGGAGTTTGTAAGTTACGGGACTGTATCTCTGCAACTGTACATAACTGATGAGGCGTTTTGAGTATGCGGCCCCTGATTCACATAGATAGAAGTAATGATATCAGCTCTAGAAACAGATCTAGTTTGAGAATTAGGGGGAAGAGGAAATTGTGAAGAAGAGTGAAGAGTAGAATCATCAGCGTAAGAATGGATACAATTAGTCGTAGTGTCAAGAAAATCATTGATAAAAAGCAGGAAGATAGTTGGTGAAAGAACAGAACCCTGTGGGACACCATTATTGGTAGAGAATGAGAGATTGATCCCTCGACAACAACTGCCATGGATCGGTTCTCAGGGAATCTAGAAATTAGAGAACAAAGTGGGAGAGAGAAATCATAAGAGGGAAGTTTAAAAAGCAAAGACTAGTGCCATACCCTGTCAAATGCTTTGGAGATGTCGAGGGCCAAGATGAAGTTTCTCCATAATCCCTAAGAGGGGATGACCAAAGATTGGCGCAGTAGGAGAGCAGATCACCAGTAGATCTCGCCTGGCGAAAGCCATACTGGTGATCTGACAAATGAGAAAGGCATTCAAGGTGACAGAAAAAAATGAGGGTTTAAGACAGTTTCGAAAATCTTAGAAAGGGATGAAGTTATGGCAATGGGGCAATAGTTACAGGGGTTATGGTCACCCTTCTTTGGAATGGGCTGAACCGAGGCATTCTTCTAAGAAAATGGAAAATTTTGGGTTTTGAGACAAAGAGGCAAGCAAGCACAGAGGCCAAAACTTCAGAACACTCCTTCACAACACAAGCGGGTATTCCGTCCGGCCCATGCGCCTTACTCACATCCAACCTGGATGCCACACCAGCAACCCTACGAGTGGAGATTATAGGAAAGTGTATAGGTTCAGTAGGGGGAGCAGGGGTAAGAGGAAATCATTTAAGGTGGAGTTAGAGGAGAATAAGGTGCCAATGAGATTGACTTTATCAGGGGAAGTGTTGGCTATAGAGTTATCAGGTTGGAAGCGAGGAGGAAAAGAGGGAGTGCACAAGTTATTACAGATGTTTTTGGTGAAGGACCAGAAGGAATTACTAGAAGAAGAGTTAGTCAGGACAGCGGTCATTTTTATATAAAATTCCACTTGGCCCTACGAAGAATAGCCTTCCAACAATTCCTAGAAGTAATGAAAGAGGAGTGGGTAATAGGAGGAGATAGTTTCATAACTTGATATGCCATATTTTTCTCCTTACAAGCAAGAGAACAGGAGTGATCAAACCATGATTGTAAAGTGAAAGTTTTGGTAGAAGATAGGATAAATGCACTCATACCACCCTGTATAACCCCAGCAACGCTGTCAGCACATACCGAGGTGTCCCTAGTGGAAAAGCAATATTCAACCCAGGGAAAGTCAGAGGAGAATTCTCGCAAGAACTGCCAGTTTGCCCTCCGATAGTGCCATAGTTGGTGTTTAGAGGGTGGTGGTGTGGGTGGACATGCCCAGTTTGATTTAATAGAAATAAGATTGTGATCAGAAGACCCTAAGGGGGCAGAAATTGAGTATGAATAATGTGAGAGGTTAGAAGTAAAGCAAAGATCAAGAATATTAGTAAGCTGATCTTGTCAATCAGGAACGTGTGTAGGGTGTTTAATTATTTGTTCCAGATCAATAAGTAAGGAAAAACAGAGTGCCTCAGCTCTACCTGGGTCATCCCTTACAGAGCCAAGGCACTATGTTTGATGTACATTGAAATCCCATAGGTAGAGGATCTCGGTGTTGGGGTGTGTGGACAGCAACGACTCATGACAAGAGGCGAGATACTCAAAGAGTTCTAAATAGTTGGCAGAGTTGGGAGAACAGTATAGGAAACAAAGGAAAATAGTCATAGTTGGTAGAGATATTTTGAGCCAGATGACATCATAAAGAGAAGATTCAAGATCCGTGAGTTGAGCTATAGGTGTGTGTGTGTGTTGCAGTAGGCGCATACACCTCCCTTAGAACGGAAATATGTATAAAGGTTGTAGTTGGAGACTTGAAAAGGTTTGGATGAAGCTGCTTTGGTCATTTGAAGTTCAGATAGTAGTAAGAGATCAGGGCAAGAGGTTAATAGATGGTGCTCCACAGAAGGAAAATTGGATCTCAGGCTGCGAATGTTAGCAAAATGAAGTGTGAAAAAAGCTGATCCTCCAGCAACCGCGGTGACGACAGTTGAGGCCCCAGTAGTTTGATGATGATCAGGTCGGCCCTGGGGTCCACAGCCTTCCCAACCAGTGGGACCCATCCGAGAAGAACCCACTTCAATATTATTGTCAATTGACATCATAGGAGAATAAAAGAATAGAAATAGAACAGATCAAGAGTGAGTACGGTTATACATGTTGTGTTGTCAATAGTAAGAGACAAAATTGAGACCCTACAATTGTGTGTAAATGTGACAGAAAGATAGATCAGCAACCTGGGACTAGGTCACAATTTTTGTGATGCCACATGGCAGCAGGGTCTACCATTAAACAATATATTATGCTTCCAATATCTTCCCAGGCAGTAGTACCTCCTTGTTTGGTCGCTACCTACTACTCAAAAGATAGTATATAATGTTGTTAGGAAGGTATCTTCATATCAAATACAATACAGTGTGTTATAATGACCCTCCTGTAAGCTGGTGTGCTGAAAGCTCTCACACGAATACATCCTGAGTGAATAACTTCTGATATAGCTTATCCTTTTATTTTCAAGTCATATTACATATTACTTATTGTATTTTTTCTCTATTATTGAAGATGTTAAATTAATCATGAAGAACCATAAAACATAAGAGGCCAATCATAGGAGAATATAATATTGAATCAATAAATAAATAAACCTGATAAATGTGGCAACACCTGATCAGCCAGAGACTGCTTGTATACAGTATTCCCTTAAAGCTCGCTGGGGTTAGGTAAAATGGACCCAGTGAGAAAGCAAAATCCGAGAGTTTTTCATGCCAGACCCAGGAGTGTGCAAAATATAAATAGCTATAAAGCACATGTATAACATCATTATGTATACATAAGACAATATAATAAATATGAAATAACATACATAAATAAACATAAGCAGAAATAACACTGCATGGACATTAGGTCCACACAGTGATAGTTGTGGTAGTGACAATGCAAAGACAATACCTCTAAAATGTCAGATGATCTGGTGCACAGGATGCAAACAATCCCAGTACTGGACAGTTCCTAGTGAACATGCCCGGTACTGAAAAGTATTTGTAAGGTGTATACCATAGGTACCTACTGTATACATATAATTATATCCTTTTGTATTAAATTAGGTAAATTTTATTAATAATACCAACAAATGTTTGATACTTGGTCCATAAAGTGATAGTGAGTAACATGATGGCAAATAGCAAGTGATTTGGCATTGCCAGTACAGTGGGCTATTAAATCTGCAATAATTCTTTGTCCAAAATATACCTTGCTAATTGCAGGGTGCATCTTATGACCTGGGAAATACGGTGCTCTGTACTGTCCTGTATTGTTGACTCCTCTTGATCCCTGGCACACAGCCTCAGATGAATTTTATTTATTTTCCATGGCAATCTGTGAGTTTCTGAAGGATGCAAGCTTTGAAACCGTGAGCTTTAGGGGAATACTGTACTCAATGTCTTGTTCTTGGTAGGCCAATGGCAAACCTAATTAGACCACTGTACAGTATTTAGTGAGTAAGTATTGTTCTTTTCATAAGATTTTTTTTATTCCCCATTTCTTAAAATATGCTCTTAATTTTTTTTAATCGTACTTCTGGTGACCAATGTACTTCAAAGTCCGAAAAAAGTGAATTCTGATATATTGAAGTCCAATTTACTGAGGTTTTACTACTGGAATTACTGTGAAATGCCATATGTGATTCAGTGCAGGGTACAATACAGTACAGTATCTACCTTATGGAAGGGGCATTTTCAGTTTACAGAAAATTCGGCTTTCAGACAGGGTCCAGAAACAGAACCTTTCCATAAACTGGGGAGTGTCTGTACTGTACACTACTGTTGTAAGTAATCATGATTGCATCTCATGTAAATGTAAACAATTAGGCACACTCACATTTTTGTAATTGTAATCATTAAAATAACATGTAATCATTATCGATTACACTACCCATGTAATCACCCTATGTCTGGTAGAGGCAGGGTGTGGTGGAAGGAGGGATGTTTGATATGGTCACTTTTCCCTGTTGCTGGGGGACAAGGTGTCGCTTGCAAGGAAGGTAGAGTAAGGAAGCTCGACTCCCCATATAGCTGCGTGCCACCAAAAAATAGCATCAAATCACTAACTGGCACTTAGTAGTTGGGTCGGTCACCGACAGATAGCGCCACCATCGAGTGAGTATCGTCTGCAACAAAGACTGTGTTTTGGTATGACGTAATCTGGCTGGACATACAAGATTCGTTCAGTGTGACAAAACCAAAGTTACAGGAAATGGCTCCATGTGGTTGTCATGGTTGTGTTGTTTGTAGCAAGGACAAGAAAAGCCACAGACATTTAAAATTCCATCACTTTCCTTTGGGAAATGACCGGTAAGATTATTATTATGTCATGAAGATAAAGACGTTAAGTGTAGTTACTAGTGTAAGTTACCATGGCATTGGTCACTGACAGTGATGTCACTGAATATCAGTAATTGACAGAAAATGAAGTTTAGATCTTCATAAAGCTTAATCTGAAACTGCATGCCAAACCTATGATATGCTAAATCAAGGCATTTTTTGTTTGGTCAAGACAAGAACATGCAATGAAAACACAATTACTGATAGTGATAGTATTTATTATTTATTAGTATACAATAACCCTCAGTGCAAGAAAAGGTCATGGCAGTCATGATACTGATAGTAAAATTAAATATCACTGCAGTATATTCGTTATTTACATTGTTAACACTATTATGCAACCATTACATGGTGCATTTTGAGAAAATATTGACAAGAAATAAGGTTATCATTCATGTTTTTGGGTAAGGAAAAGGATAAAGAATTTTATTTAACCCTTAAGCCCCGGGTTAGGGTGCTGCTGGCAGTACCCCCCAAGCGGGGTTAAATCGAGAAAAAATCACCATTTCCAAAATTAATTAAAAAAATAAATAAATAAATACAATAAAAATGAAAAAAAAAAATGGCGGGAAAATAGACAGACGTTCTGGAACGTCACCCACATCGACTTTTACAACGAAACCAACGTTAATCCATCATATTTTTTCTCCTCTATCCAATGGTATATGTCTCTTTTTGAGATATCTCTCCTATATTCTACAAAATTATTTGTTTATTTCTATATTTCTTAATATATTTGTGTGTACATGGATAAGATTGTTATGGTGAATCAGCTTTTTCTGTATTTCTTGTTATTGTTACTTTATATAATTAAGTACAGTATAACATTCTAGTTTACCTTTATACCTCCGACAATTGTGATCTTGTAAAAAATGTGTTTAACCATGACAAAAATACTCGAGACTGTAATTTTAATCATTTTGAAATGAATGACGTTTTACAAATGATAATGAGGTTAGATTTTCTTCATGAATGAATAAATGAAGTATAAATAAATATATAAATACCCCCTGTACCACATTATAAATACTGTGCAGTATAACCCCGCTTTACGCGGTCAATTGAACCAACAGAGGCCCGCGTAAAGTGGGAAATACGTTAATGGAACAACAGAACATATGGGATTAATTGAAATAGAGACTGGGCCGACCCCCAATCTCCACTTTTTCCCGACACAATACGCACGTTTTAGTAAAAATAACATTTTAACTTTATGATGGTATGCACACACATAATATAGAAGAGAAATATCAATAAGAGAATAATATACTGTACCAGGTAAAAGAAAAATCAAGGTTTAACACTTACGTCAGGTTAGGTTAGGTTAGAAAAAATCATGGTTTAACACTAACATAAGGTTAGGTTATGTTAGGAAAAATCAAGGTTTAACACTTACGTAAGGTTAGGTTATGTTAGGAAAAATCAAGGTTAGGTTTAACACTTACGTTAGTAGAAGAGATGGGTCGGCGTACGGGAATGGAGGCTGGTTCCGAGGCAGAGGGCAGGCTACTGGCCCTCAGGTGATTCACCACCACTGTCATCCACACTTGTCAGGGCCTCCCTGACAAATCCCTCAAAGTCACCATCACTGTCTCTGTCTGTCACTATCACTGGCTTGGGCTGGCTGTGGTGGGTTGCGGGAGAAGAACTCAGTAATGCTGTGTTGACGGATAGTGTTGATGTTGTCGTGATACACCTTGATGTAGGGCTCCATAGTCTGCAACAGCTGGGTAGTGAAGACTTCATACCGGTTATCATCAGGGTCATCGGAAAGGAGGAGCTTCAGTTTCTCTACACACTCGATGGCACCCCTTACATTACCATGCGATAACTTGTGTTCTTCTCGGGATGACGCACCGCCTGTCTCTTCACTGACGTGATCGTCTTCTAACATCTCATCGGCAGTCACATCAGGATCCCTTATCACCTCCATAATGTCATCGTTGGTGGTCTCGGAGAAGCCTGCAGCTGTAACACTCTGCGCAGCTTCTCTGGCAAGGTCCACTGCTACTGCAACATTCTGAACCTCACCAGTCACAGATTGACTCCTCCTCTCACCTGGTATTCCATGCAACACATGTCTCCATGCGTGACGAATTGTAGCAATAGACAGCTGATCCCATGACTCCACCAAGAAGTCCACAGCTTTCTTGATGTTAAATACTCTCCAGAATTGTTTGAACAGTATTTTTTGCTGTGCCAACTGTTGATCCTCATCTTCTTCGCTCTTGCTATCGGTGGTGGTGTCACTCAGGTTACGCAAGTCTTCCCTGGTGTTGGTGTAGTCGTTCAGGAGTTTGAATTTTTTCGTAGAGAATGCAGTTTTTACATTACAGATTAACTCTTGGTCCATGGGCTGTAATATAGAAGTAGTGTTGGGAGGAAGGAAGACCACTTTCACGTTGGGGTGACGATCTAACAGTAGGGGCGAGTGTCCTGGTGCGTTGTCCAGCAGCAACAAAATATTGAATGGCACATTCTGTCGCTCACAGAATTTTTTTACATCGGGAACAAAACAGTCATCAAACCAGGAGAGGGACAGTGTAGAGAACATCCACGCCTTACGTGCGGTCAGCCAGTGGACATTTAGCTTGGTCATGTCCATGGTTTTGTAGGCGTGCGGCTTGCGTGCTGTGTGGATCACCGATAACTTGAGCTTACAGGTACCGGAGGCATTGGTGGTAAACAGGACGGTGATGCGTTCCTTCTGCATCTTCCGGCCCCGAATCCTGTTGGCATTCTTTACAACGAAGGACTTGGAAGGTAGCTTTTTCCAGAAAAGACCAGATTCGTCCATGTTAAACACCTGGTCGTCACTGTACTGTCCTTCCTCCATAATCTCACGAAAAAACGGAGGAAATTCCCGAGCCACAGCACGGTCAGCACTCGCTTCTTCACCACCAATGTTTATATTGGTGATCTTTTTCCGGATCTTAAACCTCTGTAACCACCCAGAGGAAGCATTAAAGGGTTTGGGCTCTGTAATTCCCATCTTTCGTGCCACTGCGATGTACAGTTCACGTGCGTAGTCCTTAACAGAGCGCGTGTCGACCGCCATGCTCCGTCGCGCCTGACGCACCAAGTACCTCACAAGTAATTTTTCTGTCTTGAGAAGCACCTGGTTGTGAAAATACTTGATCATAGAAGCACCTGTAGACTTTGTGATCTTCATGTGCTCCTTTATCTTGGCTGCATCCTTCTTTATTGTTCGAATCGTAGATTCATTCACACCATGCTGGCGCGCCAAATCAACCTGCCTTGTTCCTTTCTCCAACTCTTGGATGATGGTATACTTCACCTCGTAGCTTAAGGAACGTCGTGTCTTCTTTGGCTTAGTGCCGCTGGGTCCAGGTAAGGAAAGGTTTCTCTCTGGGGGTGGTGGTCCGGCGGAGGCCATTTTACGGAACAATGGATACGCGTTTACACGGTGTGGCCTTGAGGGATGAAACTGCCGCGGCTAGGTCAAGCGTCGTCTTTCCTCCCTCCCTCCCTCCCTCCCCCGGGTGGACACGTCATAATACTTTAAGCCAATTACAGCTAGCAGCAGAGGGGGGTAGGGATGCATGGCCAATCACAGGTCTGATACGTCATATGACGTCAGTGATAACTCAACAAAGACACACACTGCGCAACCTTACCGCGCCGCTTGCCCAAGCGGAGGGAGGAGGAGGGAGAGGCGAGGAGCGCAGGCAGGCGGGTGGGGCGAATCTAAAAATAGCGTCGCGCCGGACACTCTCCGCGTAATGGGGTTCATGTACCGCGTAATGTGAGCACGTGAGGTTCTGGCAAGGCACCGCGTTAACGTGGAAACGCGGAATACGGGACCGCGTAAAGTGAGGGTTAACTGTACAGTCGGCCCTTAACATACGCGGGGGTTAGGTAACAGAGATACCAGTGAATGTTAAAAATCCGTGTACTTTTGCTGCCCCTGGCCCCCCATGTCCTTATTTACCGTATATACCTGTGTGTAGTTCGAGTTTTTAAGACCAAATTATTTTGCAAAAAATTGGGGGGTCGACCTCTAAAAGGGTAATAGTTTCATTAGGTTGAAAAATATTTACCAGTAACTACCAGTAAACAATGGAAACGATGCACCAACGCACAAGTATATTTTACCTTAACTGTGACTGAATGAATATATTCTCAGAAATAAATATGGAAATGTAATATTTTGGCTGAAATGACGTACATATTACTGTACAGTGGAAAGTGGGATAAAATTATGAAAACAATGACTTTCGCTTTCTTTCGTTGTTCAAAAGATTTTACCGTAATCGCTTTTCAAATGGTTTTCAGTTAAAAAATTGTTGTACTGTACTCGTACTGTATTACAATAATATTCTATCCTATCATTAGCCTTATAATCCCACAACTGAAAACCATTCGAAAAGCGATTACGGCAACATCTTTTGAACGAAAGAAAGAGAGAGAGTCATTGCTTGCGTCACAATTTTATCCCACTTTCCACTGTAATACGTACATCATTTCAGCAAAAATATTACATTTCTATGTTCTCAGAAATAAATGGTAGTTTTGTTGAAACGTAATGTACAGTATTTAATATTAAAATGCAAAAATAGCTATAAAAACAATTAACACACCCGAAATATAATGGCTGGCATCTCCACTCGTCCCTGCTCCTGCGTCCAAGGTCACCTCACCACTCCTCCCAACTCACTCGCTCCCTCCCTTCCCTCCACACCGTCACTACTGCCGACAACAAACACAAATGCTTTGTGAATAACTGCACCTCCACTTCCTATGTACAGTACTGAACTGTACTGTACTGTGCTGTGCATTTTCACAAACAATAAACATGGCAAGAAAAGCTATTAAAAAAGAGAGATAAGAATTTCACTTTACTGTACCGTACCTCTCCTCGGCGACAGGGCGGGGATCATCGGGCTCATGGTCACTCAATTCCATAACAGGTGGTGAAGTGGGGGCGACTGTGGATTCAGCTGCTTCCTCACTGTCGCCAGTGATTGATGGTGTTAAATCTCTCCTTCGGTGATCAAAGAACATGGTGATGGGGGGGGGGGGTGTCGTCTCTTTCTTTCATTTCTTCCATGATGTTTTTGTATGGAGCGAAAACGTCATCCATCCCTCGCATGAATTTCAGGGCACGCACTATGGAGGGGTCCATACTATAGGCCAGGTTTTTCAGTGCCTCAATATTTCTGGTCATCTCCCCCAACTTCTCCAACGTTATTTCTTGGTGCTCTTCCTCATCCTCTTTCCCTTTCGCTTCCTCTTCCTTGCCTGAGTCTACTAACTCCTGTAGATCCTCCTCGGTCAGCTCAGTGTCGTGCTCTTCAATTCGCTCCCTAATCTCGTCCTCTGCCATGTCCCGGAAGCCTTCAGCAGCCACTTTCCTTGACAGTGCCAGGGTCTTTCTGAATATTTTCATTAAAATCCATCAAAATCATTTTCCTTGTCATCGTCTTAAGCACCAAACAGCTCCTCCCAGTCTTCTCCTTGAACAGGGCTAGAGGGTACGTGTTTTTCGAATCGTTTTCAATTAAAAAAATGTTACAGCACATGTATATTTTACCTAAACTGTGCCTGAATGAATATATTCTCAGAAATAAATAGTAGTTTTGCTGAAACGTGATGTATTTCAATGTAAAATAGGATAAAATACATGACGAAAACAAAAGACTTTACCTAACCTTCCAATGTTCAAGAGATATTACTCGTTTTTTTAATAGTTTTCGGTTAAAATACTGTTATATTACAATGATATTATATTCATGCTGTGCTTGATATACTACATTCACGGAAATGTAATATTTTTGCTGAAATGACGTACGTATTACAGTGGAAAGTGACGAAAACAATGACTTTCGCTTCTTTCGTTCAAAAGATGTTACCGTAATCGCTTTTCGAATGGTTTTCAGTTAAAAAACTGTTGCATCACAAGTGAATTAGGATAGAATATTATTGTAATACAACAGTTTTTTAACTGAAAACCATTCGAAAAGCGATTACGGTAACATCTTTTGAACGAAAGAAAGCGAGTCATTGCTTTTGTCACTTTCCACTGTAATACGTACGTCATTTCAGCAAAATATTACATTTCCATATTCTCAGAAATAAATAGTAGTTTTGCTGAAACGTAATGCATTTCAATGTAAATTAGGATAAACCACATGAAAACAAAAGACTTTACCTAGCCTTCCGATGTTCAAGATATGTTACTCGTTTTTTTAGTAGTTTTCGGTTAAAATACTCATATATTAGTGATATTCTATTCATACTGTGCTTGATATAATACATTCACGGAAATGTAATATTTTTGCAACTACAATGCTGATGTCAACACAAGCGTGGTTACAGCGAGACTGACTGAGCAAGGGAGAGCTATGCGTGTGTGTGTGAGGTTGCGGGAGCGGGCGGTGGTGTTCGGTGCCGCGCGCGAGTTGAATGGAGCGCGATTTGAATGTACTTCAATGTACAGAATATTCCTCCGGCGGGGCAATCCACGTATTTGCGAATCCGTGAATGCTAAACCCGCGTATGTGAAGGGCCGACTGTACTGTGATTTGTAATATAACTTCAAAATAAAACAAGCTAAATCTGTGTTGGAGGTGTGGCAGTACCAGAGCAGACGGAGGGACCGTACAGGCAACGTTATCAAGAGTATAAAACACCACCACCAAACTCTCATCACCGCCTATTTTACTCTTCAACTATTCAAGGAGAAACCAGTGATGATTGGTGATGAAGCTGAAGTTGCTTTACAAGTGATCTGCAGTTGATTTTAAAGGCTTTAAATCTGACTAGCCTTAAACCCTCGTCGTCTCCTAGGGCTTCCCACATCTCCACTATTTGGTGAAGACCGAAAAGTATCGAATAATTAACTTCCTGGGCTTTCTGAAAATATTTATTTAATAATGTAGATGCAGCTTAACTGGCAATATGTGTCACATTTGGAAGGTTAAGTGGGTTACCCAAAGTCGTTCTAGAGTAATGGTCTGGCGAGCCCAGTACAACACAGTATAGCAATTTTAACACATGTTAAAGGGCATTGCTTGCGCAGATTTCAGATGCACTGGCGTGTACCAGTACGATAAACTCGTGCAAAATGAGATCCCACTGTATTTCCTAAACCCTGTAATTCTCCACCAATGCACCCTCTTCAGAAGTATAATCTAGATGTTGTATAGGAAAAGGATAGGGCAACAAAAGAACATTCCGATACTGCTCTGGGTTCCCCAAGGCGTGAAGGTCATCACTACTATGCTAAATCATTTCAGAATGTGTAGTCAGTAGAATTAGTAGGTTGGCCAAATACTTAGGCTCACCAAATATTGGTGTCTTAATTTTGAACTCTATCCCAGATTTAATTGGAACCCTTTGAAATTCTATTAAGAATGGGGTAGTGGGAGTCAGTCCTAGGTGCAAGAGCAAAAATAAGCCTGGCAACCCTGTTTGAACTTTCTTCTGTACTGTACATCATTAGGTAGGCAGACCCATAAAGAGTTACAATAGTCAACCCGAGACAAATTAAGTGAATGTAATATTGTAGTGTCACAAGACACTGTCTATCCAAAATCTTTTTAATAGCATATAGATTTTGAATACGAAAGTTGCAACTCTAAGTATTGTATTGAATTTAGATGCTCTTTAAAATTCCCAAATATCTTCATATCGTCTGCAAACTTGATAATCTGGCACAATATATTTTTCATTTATGTTGTTTATGTCGATCACAAACAAGTTGTGTCCAAGGATAAAGCTTTGTGATATGCCACCGAGAACCTTCATCCAATCAGAAAGTACTCCACTTATATATTACCACTCTTTGTTACTTGTCTTACATTCAGTTGTTAATCCATGTCAAAATCTACTTGTGATGCCATGTGCCCAGATCTTTAGAGGCTAGTCGTACTTGTGAGACTTTGTCAAACACCTTGGAGAAATCTATGGACAACACATCCAATGGTGGGCCTTGGTCCATGTAGTCTGTTACCGTTTCAAGGAACATAAATAAGTTTGCCAGACAGGATTTTCTTTTTCATGAAATTGTGTTGTGATGCATTGATAAGACTGTTTTCTGGCAAATGTTGGGAGACGACGTCCCTCAGAATTTTCTCAAAGAGTTTGCATATTCAGTACGTGATGTTAGGCTGATAAACCTGTAATTTTCTGCGACACTTTTCTTACCCTTCTTGTATACTGGGGTAACATTGATAAATTTCCAATCCTCAGGCACTTTACCTTGAGCCAAGGATTTCCTGAATAAGTCATAGTGAGGTGCAATCTTGGTTTGTGGGCCTTCCACTCCAAGTGCTTTGAATTCTTTCAAGTTGGCTACTTTCCTTTTGATGATATCATCTGTAATTGCTATCTCTCATAATTAATTTTCCACCCCTAAGGTAAACATTCTCTTATGTACTGGCATGTTAGCCATTGTGCCTTGTGTGAATACTGATGCAAAGTACAGTGTACAGATATTCAATTCATGTATCAGCTGTTCGTCTGTCATCATCCAGGGCCACGTTGTTTTCACCCATTAGAGGGCTAACAGAATCCTTGATTTTCATTTAACTTCTGGTATACGTATTAAAGGACTTGGGATCTTTCTTAATATTTTGAGTTAGTTTCATCTCAAAATGCCATTTGGCTGATGTAATTTCCTGATTGGCCACATTTATGGCTCTTTTGTATACTACATAATCTGCATTTCTTCCACACCCGTTATTTTCTCTTGCAGGCTTTCCTAGATCAGTGATTTATCCATCTGGTCTTGTTCCCTCTTCTCTTTGTTTTCTAGAGTATACATTCCTCAACTGTTAATAAGTATTGCCATGGAGTTTTGCACTGATTCATCTATGTCTGACTCCTCTCAACTGATTTCCTCCCAGTTAATTCTCCATAGTTTGTCTCCCATGAGTTGGTAATCTCCATGGTTGAAGTCATAGTATTCCTCCTTAACTAACTTCTCTCAACTAACAAAGTTTGTATTCCATCTTAGTATGTAGTGGTTGCTGGTCAGAGTTGGTTTCTTCCGATGTGGACCTCGTCCATCATAGCCTCCTCAGTCGTCAAGATTAAGTTTAAAATATTCTCTCCATAGGGCCAAGTGGAATTTTATAAAAAGAAAGTCCACTGACCTGACTACAGCTCCTACCCGACTTACGTATTTTCGAGTCCCAACATCAGTACAGTGCACAGACAAAATTTTTTATTGTAATTCACTTTAAAATGGCTGGCAAGCTTAAAAGTGAGAGTTTTGTGGTGCTGAGAAGAAAATGAGACACCCATTTTAGTTTTTCTATGTATCATTTAAGCATTTTCGACTTACGACCTGGATTTGGGTCCCTAAGCCCCTCGTAAGTCGGGGAGGAGTTGTACTCTTCTAGTAAATCCTTTTGGTTCTTAACCAAAAACATGTTATAACTTCTGCACTCCCTCTTTTCCGACCTGATAACTCTATAGCCAACTCTCCCCCTGATAAAGCCAATCTCTTAGGAACCTTGTTCTCCTTTAACTCCACCTTAGAAGATTCCAACTCTACCCCTCCTACTGAACCTATGTACTTTCCTATAATATCCACTCATAGGGTTGCTTGTGTGTTATCCATTTTGGATGTGAGTAAGGGGCATGGATTGGATGGAATAACCCCTCATGTTCTCAGGGAGTGTGCTTGCTTGCCTCTTTTGTCTTTGTCTCTAAACCCAAACTTTTCCTTCTTCTTGGAAGTATGCCTCAGTTCAGCCCATCCCAAAGAAGGGTGACCATTCTAACCCTCTAACTATCACCCGATTGCCCTAACTTCATCCCTCTCAAAGATTTTTGAAACTTCTATCTTAAACTCTCATTTTCTCCGCCACCTTGAACACCTTTTTCTTTTGTCGAATCACCAGAATGGCTTTCACCGGGCGAGATCGACTGGTGATCTGCTCTCTTTCTGCACCCATCTTTGGTCATCCCCTCTTAGGGATTATGGGGAAACTTTTGTCGTGGCCCTTGACATCTCCAAAGCACTTGACAGGGAAAGGCACAAGTCTTTGCTTTCTAAATTTCCCTCTTATGGTTTCTCTCCCCCACTTTGTTCTCTTAATTTCTAGCTTCCTCGAGAGCCAATCCATGGCAGTTGTTGTCAAGGGATCTCTAGCTCTTTCTCTACCAGTAGTGGTGTCCCACAGGGTTCTGTTCTTTCACCTACTCTTCCTTCTTTTTATCAATGATTTACTTCACACTACTACTACTTCTATCCATTCTTACGCTGATGATTCTACTCTTCACTCTTCATCTCATTTTTCTCTTCCCCAACTCTCAAACTAAATCTGTTTCTAGAGCTGATATCATTTCATCTATCAATATGGATCTGTGCAGCATCTCTAAATGGGGATGTAGAAATTTGGTTACATTCAATACTGTAGGAATAAAACACAGGATTTACCAATTACACTTTCCAAAATAAAAGATCTTCCACCAATCACAATTCAGGACTCAATCATTTTACCAAATTCTAATATAGATATGGTCGGCCTCACCATTTCTTCTAATATGTCATGGAAGCCACACATCCACAACATTGCGAAAGCTGCCTCCCGAAAGCTGGGAATGGTGTACAGATGCCGTAGCTACTTCAGCCCTAAGTAGTTGCTTCAAGTTTATAAGGGATTCATGCGTCCAAACTTGGAGTACTGCTCTCATATCTGGGGTGATTCTTCTTCTGTCCAACTGTTAGATAGGGTGGAATCAAAGGTATTTTGTTTTATAAACTCTCCTCCTTTAGTCGATAATCTCTCCTGCCATTCTCTTCGCCGCAATGTTGCTTCATTCTCTCTCTCTTTTACAAGTACAGTATTACCCCGCCTAACGCGGTTTCAGAGCGTTTTACCATATACGCGGTGCCTCGCCAGAGCTGAACTTTCACTTAACGCGGTGAGTGTCCGGCTCGAGAGCTATTTTTAGATTCGCCCCACCCCCCACCCTGCCTGTTTTAGCTCATAAAGTTCATACAAATTACCCAGCCAGAATATAATTTACATTGCTGGAATTCTTACAATATGATGATCATTTTGAATATAAACATCATAGATTTTGCATTAGACATACAAATTTTAGATATAAAGTTTATTCTGAGTAAATAGGTTATTTTTTGTGCAAAATATATGACATTTGTATTCAAAATATTCCTGGGCTTTCAAGGAATCCAGCAATGTCAATTATATTATCCTAACTTTAGTTTGAGGTATTATTTATTACTAAAAGGTAAATATTCTGGTTTTCCCACACATCTGGTGAGATGGTTGGTGGGGGGGAGGGAGGGATCGACCGACCGACCATCTGTTACAATGAAGAATATTTTTTTTTTTTTTTACTAACTGAAGATATTTGTTTTAGCTCATAAAATTCATACAAATTACCCGGTCAGAATATAATTTACATTGCTGGAATTCTTATAATTTGATGATCATTTTGAATATAAACATCATAGACTTTGCATTAGACATACAAATTTTAGATGTAATGTTTACTCTTGAGTAAATATGTTATCTTTTGTGCAAAATATATGACATTTATATTCAAAATATTCCTGGTCTTACAAGGAATCCAGCAATGTCAATTATATTATCCTAACTTTAATCTGAGGTATTATTTAATACTAAATGTTAAAAACTCTTGAAGGGAGGATTGGTGGGGGGTGGGACTGACCGCGCGGTTGGAAGAGGGGGGGAAGGCAAGGTGGGGTACTTTGATTGACAGATAGTGTTGTGAAGAATATTTTTTTTTTTTATTAACTGAAGATATTTGTTTTAGCTCATAAAATTCATACAAATTACCCGCCCAGAATATAATTTACATTGCTAGAATTCTTATAATTTGGTGATCATTTTGAATATAAACATCATATATTTTGCATTAGACATACAAATTTTAGATGTAAAGTTTATTCTGAGTAAATATGTTATCTTTTGTGCAAAATATATGACATTTGTATTCAAAATATTCCTGGTCTTACAAGGAATCCAGCAATGTCAATTATATAATCCTAACTTTAGTTTGAGGAATTATTTATTACTATACCTGGTTTTCCCCCCAAAATTTCTCAGAGGGAAGAGCCAGTGAGTGTACTGTGAGAAGAGGGGGAGGGAGTCAAGTCCATTATTTGAATGGACATTAACTTGGCGACTGTATTTCTCTTAAGTATTAATTGTGTGCATGTACCATCATAGAATTAAGATGTTATTTTTACTAGAACATAGGTGGGAAAAAGTGGAGTTTGGGGATGGGCCAGTTTCTATTGGAATTAATCCCATATGTTCTGTTGTTCACTTAACGCGGGACCCTCTGGGTTTTATTGACCGCGTTAAGTGGGGTGCAACTCAGTAATACCCCGCTTTATGCGGTTTCACTTTCCACGATTTCGCATTTACGCGGTACCTCGCCAGAACCGGACTTTCACTTTACGCGGTGCATCTACTCATATACGCAGGAAGCGGTGCAGGCAGGGTGCGCACAAGGTCGCCCAGTCATCAAAACATTACGGAGTTCTTCACCCGCCACCCACCACAGCCAGCCCAAGTCAGTGATAGTGAGGATATGGACTTGTATGGACTTTGAGGGGTTTGACAAAGAGGCCCTGCAAGCCTATGTGATGGATAGTGATACAATTGATACAAGTGATACAGGTGAGGGCCAATAATCTGCCCTCTGCCTCAGAACCAACCCCCCATCCCTGTGTGCCCAGCCATCTTTTCTACTAATGTAAGTGTTAAAAAAACTAATATTATTGATATTTCTCTTAATTATTAATTGTGTGTGCATACCATCATAAAATTAAGATGTAATTTTTACTACAACGTAGGTATTGTGTCTGAAAAAGTGGAGTTTGGGGGTCGGGCCAGTCTCTATTGGAATTAATCCCATATGTTCTGTTGTTCACTTTACGCGGTTTTCACTTTCCGCGGTACCCCGTGGGTTCAATTGACCGCGTAAATCGGGGTACTACTGTACTTTAATGGGCTGGTTTTCCGGCATCTTCGTGGTGTAGATTATTATAGTCTTATTCACTTCTATTTTTATTTTTACTCTATTATTTTTTGCCCCCCTGGCCCCATTGTGGGTCAATGACCTGTGCCCAGGTGGGCTATTCCCCTTAAAAAAAAAAAAAAAAAAAAGATCAAGGAATTCTTCTCCAATGGCATGTGTGGTAAGATAAATCATCCAGTGTATTGCCTCACGTCTAAAATCTCCCATGATGAGGGCTTCTGCTCTGGATGACTTTAATGGAGACCTGCAATTTCTTCCTTGAAGGCTGAGTCAGCCCTTTAACACACACCTACTGTCACCGTACTTTTGTTTTGAGCAATCAAATCACACCAAATAAATTATGCTGATCCCATTTTGTTTAACATGTCATTAATGGTCTCTTCTAAAGGGTGGTTGATACCCTGGTGAATAAAATTCACCGTGACACATTTTCTTGACCCCAAGACTTGCTAATTTCAGTGATGTCTGGCTGTACATATGCACTCTATTCATCAGCCTTATTAGCAAGACATCTGGCATTTGTGTACCAACACTTGATTGACCCAGTTTCTAGGACTGTCCTTTTTGAAGACTGTAATTCTAGAGCATTTGTTCTATCTGGGTTTGTTGTACTGTACAGTATTACTTAAAGCTACAGCATACATTACATTAACATTATTTACAGTTGGTTCACTTCTTGCCCCTATTAGTGAGAAGACTGGTACAATACTTTGGCTTCCCCATCTTCTTGTAGCCTGACTACTTTGCCCTTCTGATCTTTAGTTGAGCATCTCCGTATTGTGGGTTGCTGCGTAGCCCTTTCAGTTTGCCCCTGAGCCTTTTGCCCCCCTTTATTTGTGGGGAAATTCGGATGGGAGTTATGTACACATTACAATACAATACAGTACTGTTACTTGCTTGAGGTTTTATGCCTTTTTAAAGATATCCCGCATGTGCTCACGTTTAGGGATGGTGATCCTCACCAACTGTACTGTGTGTTTATCAAGTCTTTCCACATTTGTTATGTGCAACTCATCTACAAGTTAACCAAATTTCTCAGCATCTGTTTGACTGATTGTTCATCTGTCTCTCCCTCCTCCCTCACCAAGTTCTTTATAATGAGGTTGTTCCTGCATTTGTTTATCTTTGTTTGTTCATGCATCTCATCTCAAAGGTTTTGTTATGTTAGCCCTGTGACATTATCGGTCTGATCCACTGTGGGTGATAATTTGGCCATGTTTTCTTGTAAGTTGTTTAATCCTTCCTGCATTGATTTCTGGAGTTCTGTTAGTTGTTTGAGGCCCCAGGGGTCCACAACCTTCCCAACCAGTGGGACTCATCTGAGAAGGCCACACTTTTATATTATTGTCAACTAATTTCATAGGAGAATAAAAGAATAGAAATAATAAAACAGATCAGGAGTGAGAAAAGTTATACTGTTGTGTTGTCAATAGTAAGAGAAACAATTGGGACCCTGCAATTGAGTGTAAATGAGGCAGAAAGTCAGATCAGCAACCTGGGTTTAAAATTTTTGTGATGCCACATGGCACCAGGGTCTACCATTAGACAACACATATGCTTCCAATATCTTCCCAGGCAGTAGTACCTCCCTGTTTGATAGCTGCCTACTATGCTGAATATCATGTATAGTAAAGTGAACTATTTGATCGATAAATATACAGTATACCCAAAACCAAAACCACTGGCTCCAGAAATACAAGACCATTAACACATGAACCATGCAGCAGTTGACAAAGTTAAGAAAAAATCTCAGAAATTTGAGAGGTGGGTTGGACAAGAGGATGTATGCCAGTTACAGGAACCAAGCAATGTCAGAGTGTAGTAGGGCTGAAAAAGAGTTCAAGAGGCAACATGCAAGTAAGGTCAAGTTAAACCCAAAGGCTTTCTACCACAAACAAATTTGAAATTAAAAACCTGCATTGACGTAATGGATATGAGGCTTCAAGATGGTAGTTAAGCATACCCAGACCAGGATAAGGCGGACGCTTTAAACAAATTATTTTCCTTCGTGTTCACATGGGAGGATGCTAACAATCTTCCTGCATTTGAGAAAAGACAATTTGACACAGCTCGAACTACAATGTGTTCTCCGAAGATAGATAAGAAATAAATTGTCAAAGCTTAAGGTTCGTAAGAGCCTTGGTCCAGACATGGTGCATCCCATAGTGCTAAGAGAGTTGTACAACGAGCTTGCGGAGCCCCTAAAGATCCTGTTCTGTAAATGCCTGAAAGAACAAAAGGTCTCCAGTAACTGGATATTGGCTTATATGAGACCTATATTCAAGAAGGGCTATCGTCACCCCACGAATAATTATAGACCATTGAACCTGACCAGCATAGTGTGCAAAGTAGAAGAGAGCATTATAAGAGAACTCAAAATGGAACATCTATTATGAAAAGACTTTGTAAAGGACTGCCAACACGATTTGTCGATATTATGCTGGGATGCTCCTGTTTGACACGATTACTCAAGGTGCTGGATGTTTGGACTCAAATTGTTGAACAGGGTGGTAATATCAACAATATATATACGTAGTACCAGTATCTAAATTTTGCCAAGGCTTTTGACAACATACCTCCATGAAAGGCCAAGAATTAACCTGGAAGGGTATGGGATTTGGGGAAGTGTCCTAGCATTGATTGGAGGCTTTCTTCATGACCGCAAGCAGTGTGTGATAAGTTTAATGACAAGGAATTGTCATATGTACCCTCGGCAAGCGGATTATCAAAGGACAGTGCGCTGGGCCTTTTGTTGTTTGTTTATTTCATAAATGACATGCCAGAAGCTATACACTCCTTTACACAAATGTTTGCGGACGATGCCAGTTATTC
Source organism: Homarus gammarus (assembly GCA_958450375.1). Classification (NCBI taxonomy): domain Eukaryota; kingdom Metazoa; phylum Arthropoda; class Malacostraca; order Decapoda; family Nephropidae; genus Homarus; species Homarus gammarus. Next base: position 61,819 of record CAUDMG010001688.1, read on the forward strand.
GGGGAAATTAAGAACTAAACAGACTGTGAAGAGCTACATACAGAGCTTCAAGAGCGGTAAAAAAAAGAATGGCTGTTTAGATTCAATATCACAGTGTAAGAGGATGCACCTTGGTCATACCAACAGTAAGGAGGCATATCACATGTCCCAACAGGACAAAGAAACTGCATTAGCTAATAGAGACCGAATATGTAAAGGACCTGGGTGTGTATGTTGACAACGAACTCAAGTTCTCGGGCCATTGTGAGAAGGTGAATCAAGCAACTAAGCCAAGTCTAATAAGGTTGTTCAGATATCCAGATAGTCCATCCCTTGTAACGATCTTCAAGAGTGAGATGCTTCCCCACCTGGAGTACAGTCCTGTCATCCTCGAGATATGCTAAAGACTCAGTTGACTGAAAATGTTCAAAGGAGGGCCACTAGACTGGTGTCTGCACTACGGCACCACAGTTATCTAAAAAGTTTAGAACATCTGCAACGGCCTAGTTTATAGTACCTGTACAGTATACCCCCAAGTTCGCGGATTTTTACTTCACGGTTCTCGGTTATTCACGGATGACACCCCGGGTGTACCAAAGAATGTCTCTGGGCAGTTTTAAAGTTGCCGGCATTTTTGCGGCTGGGACAGGGATCCATTCATTCTAGAGACAGTAATTTCCTTTACCTGTATTGTAAATATGTGTGTGTGTAGACACACACACAAAACACATACAAATAAATAATTACGGGAAAATACTCTCACAAATAATCAAAAACAAATTTATTAAAAATGTGAGTCTACCCTCAAGTCCATGCTCCATTACTTTATTAATAGAGCACGGACTACCTGGGCTTATATTTAGGCATAAAAGAACCTGATTTACAGCCATAATTTTGAACATCAGTTATTGATTAATCTCAACAGAAAGATTTGCAAATAAACATGTGTAATGCTGTGTCTTTTATTTTTATCTTGAGTTAACTATTTTTTTTTAATTTAATATTTGTGACAATTAATAATTTGGGTTACATTTTACTTTTAGTTCCTAACCAAACCCAGCAAGACAACATGAGAAAACAAAGGCACCTAAAGAACCAAAGCTGAAATCAAAAGTCCGAAAAACTCAAAGAATATAATTTCGCAATGAAAACACTTCAAAGTACTCTTATTTTTGGTAATGTCTGAGAACAGCACTACCACCACTGGGAGTTGTTTGATTACTTTTATTTTTTCCAGATATTCTTTGGATGATAGTAAATATTAAAAATGTTATGCCAATGCATATAACCTAATATAACCTGACCTAACCCACCAAAGAATCCTACCTAACCTTACTTAACTTCCTAACCCCTGTCATATTAAACAGAAAGTACTAATTTTGATATCTGGTACCAATGCAACAATTTTGTTGAAACTTCATTATGTAATTTTACAGTTTTTTGGAAGTGAGAGTACACTCGGACCAAGCGGGTTGGCTGTAAACAAAGTGAAGACACGTGGCGATTCAGCATTTTTTTTAGGAGTATTCACGGTATATAATTAATTTCTTCGTGCACAAAGCACAAAAAGACACCATTTTAGTGAAATACGATCAGTTTTTCACCGCGTTTTACCCACAATTCCCCTAATCCTTTATGCCCTGCCCACTACAGGTGATTTATGACTGTAGAGAAAAAATAATAATTAAAAGTTGTTGTCTCTATTAAAATACTGTACTGTACTTACTATAATGATAAGAACGTGTATGGAAATAATGAAGATTAATGTTAACGAGATACCCTCTGCCGCAATATGGGTTTTGAAGTTTCTTTTATTACTATATTTTCATCGGTGAGTTCTGATATGATATTAATTTCTTGGGAAAATGCTTCGTTTGGTAAATAATTATGCCCCTAGGCTCGCATTAGCAACGCTACTTCATCTTGCACAGCGATAAATCAATACGGCGGCCCAACCGACACTCGATTTTTTCATATGTTCGGTGTACGTTTATGAGGCGCTCGGTCTGGGCGGCTTCTCACGTTCACATAAAACATAAAATTACACCATATCATAGTAAGTTCTTTTTGTTTAATATACCGGGGGGTTTGGGGAGCGGAGCCCCACGGCTAGGAAGTTAGGAAAGGTTAGATAGGTTTCTTTGGTTAGGTTGGTGCGGTCTTCTAACAACACTTCTGCTGCTCGTTTTTCTTATCAACTAAAGTTAGGTTTAATTTAGAAATAACCAGGGTTAAACAAAGGTGATATAACAAAGGTAATTAAACTATCCAACCATGAATGAACTCATAGCAATTGTTTTAAATTAGGCAAATTTAGATTTAGGCGTGAGATAGGTAAACATTGGTTTGGAAATAGAATCGTGGATGAGTGGAGCATGTTACCAAACATCATCATAAATTCGAACATGCTGGGTAGCTTTATATATAGGTTGGGCAGATATATAAGCAATAGGGGTTGGGTGTAAACGGGACTGTCCAGTATGGGCCAATAGGTCCGCTGCAGTTTCCTCAATTTTTATGAATGATGTATTGGACCTCAAGCCTGTAGATTAATGTTCATGACAGAAACAATCCAAAAAATTATATTGAAAAATATGGCAATTATTGACGACTACACCAACACTGATTTTTCATAGAAAACAAATTTTAAAATGCCACAAGTTCAACTTAACCTAACCAAACCCCTGCCCCCATAAAATGATTATCATATCAGAACTCACTGATGAAATTATAGAAAGAATATGAACATCAAAATAAATAAGGCATCGGCGGTGTAGTCATAAATATTAGCCGAATTATCAAAATATGGGCTAATATTGACGACTATACCGCAAACACATTATTTGTTCTGATGTTTGTGGTAGTCATCAATAATAGCCGGTTAAGGTTATGTTAAGTTTAACCATTAAATAAACACTTTTTAGCACATTTGCCATAACTACGACAGTGTCCACTATAACGCACAGTGAAATTGCAGCATTTCTAACTCGTTTTCCATGAAAAAATTAGCAGTAGTAATGTTGTCAATACTTACCGATCATTCATAGTATTATTTCACGTGTTGCCACTTAACGAACCTCAGTAGTTTGGGTAAATATTTGTTTAATGGCAGTGGCTCCTTTTTGGTGTGAGAATAGATTTTTATGTGTGTGTGTATTTAGGTGTGTTTTACTAAAGTCTGAACTTAAATTTTTGGACAAATGAATGAGTTTTGTAAAAAGTTAAAATTTTCTGCTTTTTATTTGCACCCAAAATTAAGGTCAAATTTGAATAAAACACACCTAAATACACACACACACACACACACAAAAACAAACCCTATTACCCAAAAAAATTCTACATCCAAATCACTGTTGAAACCTAACCTAACCTTGCCACAGCCATTAAACTAATATTAACCGTAATTTTATAGTTGCAATCGATAATTTTGACAATTCGCACATTTTCTTCAATGGAATTTCTGGCGCAAAATTTGCATAAGCGCAATATTTAAAATTTATTGTCTGAAAATTTACATTTCAATTGTTGTCGCTAAACGAATCTCATGAATTTTATAGTTGCAATTGGTAATTTTGACAATTCTATTACACTTTTCCTCAATGGAATTTCTGGCGCGAATTACGTATAAGCAAGAATTTAGCATTTTATTATCTATGTTCATTATTGGCGGTACACAACCGTGACATCGAACAGGATTATTATTGTTTCGGTCATCCATCAAATTTTAGGATTTTAAGTTACCACCATCCGAGAGAGCTCCTGTGGTTAGGTTACGTTGCATTTGAGAAGCAGTGTTGTGACCGATTTTTATCAGTTAGGTTAGGTTGAAATTCTGTTTTCTGGTGGTTTTGATGTGTTTTGAACGATTCTGACCTGAACTTTTATCACAAATTACTACATTTTGTGGTTTCCTCCCAGCCAAAACCCCTGGTTCCCATTGGGGGTCCCCCATTATTGTTGGATAAGGGAGGTAGCTAAAAAAGTAGTGGTTTGTGGTAGAAATGAAGGTCAGAATCAATCATAATACACCAAAAACCACCAGAAAAACATAATTTTAACTTCCATATAAATGGATGATCGCAACGATGATTTTGCCCATCGAATGACATGGCGGTACACATGCAGAACATAGAACAGTTAATATTTAGTAGTTGCCACCACCTAACTGAATATTGAGTCATATATGGGGGGGATAGAGAAAAAAAATTAAAATAAATTATTGTAGAACGTTTCTGTAGGAAATTTTTAGTTTTCAAGTTATTTTAACTTTTATAATATTTGGCCAATCAGTATGAGTGTTGATGTGAAGCCATATTCGTGTACACCCATCACCATGAGTGTTGATGTGACGTCATAGTCATGCGTGTCATTCAGCATTCATGGCCAGTTGGAAGATGGCGTCAGTGTGAGATGGATGTACATTGGCTGGCTGCCGCATTATTCAGCTCATTTTGGACAATGAAACAGCAGCCGTTGACATTTTTAGAGTTCACAGGATTCTTGTTTCATCTGTAAAGTGTCCAAGATGTAATTCAGTGTCACTACCATGCAGATCAGAGACAGACTTGCGAAAGAGACTTAGGGGTAGTCGTAAGCCCGGACCTTCGGCCTAGAAAACATTGTTTTAATGTTCAAAATAAGGCAAACAGAGTACTGTATTAGGTTTTATATCTAGAAGTGTAAGTAATAAGGGTACGGAGGTCATATTGCAATTATATCTTGCGCTAGTCAGGCCGCACCTCAATTATGCTGTCCAGTTCTGGTGCCCTTATTATAGAATGGATATCAATTCACTAGAGTTGGTGCAGTGAAGAATGACAAAAATTATTCTGGGACTTAGAAACCTTCCATATCAAGATAGATTAAAGAGCTTAACTTGCATTCCCTAGAAAGACGAAGAGTGCGGAGAGATATGATAGAAGTATTTAAGTGGGTGAAAGGAATCAATAAAGGAGATATAGATAGAGTTCTTATAATATCCGAGCAGGATAGGACTCGTAGCAACAGATTTAAGTTGGATAAGTTTAGGTTTAGGAGGGAGATTGGAAGGAACTGGTTCACAAATAGGGTGGTAGATGAGTGGAACAAGCTTAGCAACTTTGTAATAAGTGTTGGGACGCTAGAAAGGTTTAAAAGGAGGCTAGATAGATTCATGGATGATAGAGTGGTTGTAACTCTCAACAGGAGCTGCCATGCACAGGCCAACCGGCCTATTGCAGACTCCTTATTTTCTTATGTTCTTAAGACACCACTTCTTCATTCAAGGCGCATCACTCTATCCTCCTGTATCTCTTACTTAGGTAAGTTTCTTACACACTAGAGTTTAGGTTAGTTAGGTTAGGTAGGTTAGGTGAGGTTAAGTGGGTTAGGTTATGTGAGGTAAGGTGAGGTTAGGTTAGTTTTTTTAGTTTCTTTGAGGTTTTGTATATAACATGATGATTTACACTATAAAAACTCATTTTCAAAAATCAATTAGGTGGTGGCAACTCCTAAATATTTACCCATCGAATGACTGTGGAGCCCCCAGTTTCATTAGGTTAGATTTAAAACTTTTTCTGAGGGTTTTAAAAACATTTTACCTAAGATTTTAATAGCAAATCTTTACTGGGTAGATTCTAGGCAGGAGAGGGGCTTATCTCAGAAGCTCTTGATTTGCACCAGAAATGAAGGTTAATTCATTCATAACACATCAAAAACCATAGGAAAATATAGTTTGAACTTTGATTTCGTATAGTAGCAACAAGTGAAAATTTACCCCAATCTTTCAGAGTGAGAATTGTGAACTCTTGGAACAACCTGCCAGAGTGTTGTGACGGCACCGAGAGTGAGCTCTTTCAAGACTAGACTTGACTACAGTGGAGCAGGTTCAGATACACCCCATTTCGTCACCAAAACCCCATTTCGCCACTAACAGTCACTGGTATTAGTGGCAAATTGTAAGTTATTATTTTACACGAATGGAAATATTACACACGTATACAGATGACTTGAGAAGTATTGTTATTATTATACATGAATATTAATTATTTAATAAAGAAAATAATTAAAACATTTGTAAATAAACTGAACAATGAAGATAATTTGGCACCAGCGCATAAACCACAGAGTAGCAAAGAACAATTTCGCTCCACCTTCTTCTGCACAGAGAAGCCTCAATGGTTGATTTGCAATTACAATTAGTTGCTGAGCACAAGCTAAAATCGTGCACAAGAAAAGCAAATCTCTGGAAGCTGTGGGATGAATATGAAGAAAAAATATCACCACTTCTAATTTCCTAAACAATTGTCAGTGTCTTCTTCCAAGCTTGCATGAATATTAACAATGTTTTTATTCTTTTTAAATTTTATTCTTTTTAAATTTTAGTCTTTCACATATTGTTTAAGTGAGATGATTGCAAGCGTATTAACAATGTTTTTATTTTATATTTTCATTGTTAATAAATTGTCTTATGTGTTTTTTATTACCCTGTAATTTCTACTCCAAGCAACAGTTATTTTCGTGTATATATTATTAAGTTAAATGATTGCAGGCGTATTAACAATGTTTTTATTTTATATTTTCGTCTTAATAAATTGGATTTTTTTTATTATTTTCTATCCCAAGCAACAGTTATTTTCGTGTATACTGTACATTGATGGGAAAAGTGGTGACGAAACGAGTTGGTGACGAAATGGGCATACCCCCATGCCCAATACCGTACTTGCAAACAATGCTTAACAGACGTGACCGACTGCCCAAGCGGCTAACGAGCCGATCAGTGGCGTAGATGACAAAAATAAAGAGTGGAAGGTATATTCTGTTCAGTAGTAAGAGTAAATTGTACACCTAATTTATTTATTTCTTAAGAACTCGTCTGTGACTGAATATATATACGTTAGTGTTCATGAACCAAACTTCACTAAATCTATTCAACCGGAATAAACTAAAATATATGTAGGCTCCATACAGGAATTTCATCTTTCTCACTGTGTAGAAGATAATACTGTGAGGCGGCCAGCAGTGGCAGCCGCGGCCAGCAGTGGCAGCCAGTCTTGTTGTCACTCATTGGTGCCTCCCCAGGCCCCTGCCTTCTTCTCACACTAATAATATGAATGCCAATCCTATAAAATAATAATCAAATCGACAGTTCTTACTTAATTAAAGGATTAAAAAATAAATTACAATTCTATATTAAAGTTTGGCTGGCATCTACACTGGGGGTCTGACAACGTGCACACGTACCCGATGTTGTTGGTAAACGCAGCCACCTTCTGCAGCGATTTTCACACGCCAGTTTTACCCATAGCGTTATTCAACACGAACGCTCATTCATTTTTACTATAATTAAGTTTCCTATCATAATAACAATATTTGGAGGGTATTTACAAGGCCATTCAACAAAGTCCTAACCTTCGAAAATCTTCGTCCTTGGCGTGGTACGGCAACACTGGAATGTAGTGTTGTAAAGCGAGCATCAAAAGGCGTATTTTTATCTTGAATAGCTTGTATTGGTGTTAATATCCTATTATGTAGTAATGCGAATTACTATACATTACTTCATATCCAGGTGTTTGTTTTCATGAAATATATTTCGTATCACAGATATTTTCTATCACAGACTCAAGCCACTGGCAATAAAAATATCTTTCATGTACTTCCAGATAGGGATATTCATCTCTATTGTTCATGATCTTACAAGCAAACAGTAACAGAGTTCACTTATCTTAAATCTAAATACGAATCTAGACGTTATGCAAAAAATGGAGAGAAGCTATGTCAAATAAATTATCATACGACACAATGCAAAACAATAGTACTTGTTATTCAAATAACTTTGTGAATTTTTTGACATGCGAATTTTATATTGTAATAATTCAATTAATAAATAACAACGTTCAAAGTATGACAAATGATATAAGCATAGCTTGAGAAATTTTTCAGAAAACATAGTCGTGGCAATAGTTCCAGCAGGAAGGGCACGAGGAAAGACTCCTCGCAAGATGGTTACTGTCAGTGATGTCACATCTACTATATTTCCTTCCTTTATTACAATCTTATAAAATACGTTAAATGATATTTGAAATCGCATATTCTATTCAAAACGATATGCATCCAAATAGAATTCTGATATCATATTAAAAGAACTTTACGTGGTTCATATTATAATTTTTATGATTATAAAAATAATTTGAAAGACAATATTCCAAATGTAAACAACTGTATTTACGCGGAAAATTCAAAGCTTCACAACGACTCACAAGATAGGAGTTTATAAACTTTAAGCCTACTTTGGACAGAGACTTGTCCCTCAATGTCCAAAGTATAACTTGTGAAACTTTACTTGCTTCAGTGCTTTAATGCACGTTGAATGATTGCACTAGTGTCTAGTGATCGACTGATCTGTCGAATACTTAACCAGGAACATACTGTATATAAAATATATACATAGATTTTGCCAAGGCTTTCGACAGTGTACCCCACGAAAGGCTGAAATCAAACTGGAAGGGTACGGAATTCGGGAAAATGTCCTACCGTGGATAGAAGACTTTCTACATGAGCGCAAGCAGCGGGGTACCACAGGGCAGTGTATTGGGCCCCCCTGTTGTTTGTGTGTTTCTTAAATGACATGCCTGACGTTGTACACTCCTCCATACAAATGTTTGCCGATGACTCCAAGTTATTTCGGGAAATCAAGAACCAAGCGAACTGTGAAGAACTCCAGAAGGATCTCTGTGAACTCCAAGAATGATCGAAGAAATGGCTGCTGAGATTCAATGTCAAGAAGTGTAAGAGGCTGCACCTTGGGCGTACCAACGGTAAGGAGACGTATCATATGTCCCAACGGGATGAAGAAACTTCACTATTTGAAACTGAATGTGAGAAGGACCTAGGTGTGTATGTTGACAATGAGCTGAAGTTCTCGGGCCATTGCGAGAAGAAGATAAATCAGGCAAATAAACTATTGGGTCTTATAAGAAGGTCGTTCAGATATCTAGACTGTCCGTCCCTCGTAACGATCTTCAAGAGTGAAGCGCTTCCCCATCTGGAGTACTGTCACCCCGTCTGGTCCCCGAGATATGCTAGGGACTGTCAGTTGGTTGAAAATGTTCAAAGGAGGGCCACCAGACTGGTGCCTGCACTTCGGCATCTCAGCTACCCTGAGAGATTGCAGCTCCTGAACTTGCCCAGTTTATACTACAGACGGGCAAGGGGTGACCTAATTGAGGTGTATAAGCATCTCAAGGGGCACTACTCAGTCGAGAGTCCAGACTTGGAGCTGGCGGACGCTCGCCCCACAAGGGGTCACAGCTCCAGATTAAAGAAGCCGCAAGTCCAGAAAACTGTGAGGGCAAAATTTTTCGGAGTGAGAGCTGTGAACTCTTGGAACAATCTACCAGAAAGTATTGTGACGGCACAGAGTGTGAGCTCTTTTAATACAAGACTTGACCAACACTGGAGCAGGTTCAGGTACATTCAGGAGCCAGTGCATGTCCAGTACTTGCCAACAGTTCGTAACAGAGGCGTGACCGATCGCCCAAACGGCTAACGAGCCGATCAGTGGTGAAGAGGATTAAAAAAACAGTAGTCTCTCGAAGTTCACCTCTTCGGTAGACTGATAGATAGATAGTTAGGTTGTGTGTGTGTGTGTGTGCTGATAACCACAAAGAAACAAGAAAGCACAAAGTTTCCAAGTGCTTTCGTGTAATTCACATCTTCGGGGGTGAGTACAGACTAAGGAGTAATACTTGACAAGGCTAATATACTGTCTACAGTAGAGGAGAGTGAGATCAAGTCCCTAGGGAACAGCAGGTGAACACAATGTTTCGGTCATCAGGCAGTGACCCAACCCTTACTAATCTTCTTAATAAAAAAAAAAATAAAAAACCATACCATCTCTAGGCACATCAGCTGTCCGTAGTCAGGTCATAGGGTAAGATGACCCATCCCTCTCACCTAGTTACAAATCTTATTAATCACAAAATTATCCAGTTTGTACATACCATTACTCAAATTCATGTTGACAGATTCGGTATGTTTAATGAGACAGGATTCTAGAATGTTCCTACTGACAATTGAATTACAAGGTAATATTGAGGAGGCATTATCCTAGTCAATGCAGTGCTTATTATCTCTCATGTGAATGAACAGAGCATTGGATTCCTGGCCTGTCCTAACACTATATTTATGTTGTTTAAGTCTAGTTATAAGATCTTTACCCGTCTGGACTAAGTAGAACATATTACATTCCTTGCAAGGAACCTTGTAAATGCAGCCGCCTGCATTGTTGTGGGAGTTCTTAATTAACATTTGTTTTACAGTGCATGAGTTTTTAAATGTCACATTAACGTTCCAGGTTTTCAGTTGTATAGGAATTTGAAAGAATTTTTGGTAAATGGTAATACTAACAGATTCTTATTGTCATGGGTTGGCTTCGGATCAGTTCTATAAAAAGATTTCATATTAATGTTAAGGCATTTGTCTGTAAAAGACCTAGGGTACTTAAGGTTCAAGCCAATATTATAGATATATTTATATTCCTCATCAATGAATTCCGGACTGCATATTCTTAGAGAACGTAAAAACATTGATGAAAATACTGACTGTTTGACTCTATTATGGTGGGCAGAATAATAATGAATGTATGAACACACATTAGCAGGTTTTCTATAAATACTGAACTTAAAGGTGCTACCTATTCTGTGGATCAGGCAGTCTAGGAATGGTAATTTGCAGTCATTCTCTAATTCCACAGTGAATTTGATCGAGGGGGCTAAGTTGTTAAGTTGTGGTAGAAAAGCTTTTAGGTCCTCATTACATGGCCAAGGACATATTACATCATCTACATATCTAAACCAGACTGCTGAAGGTGGTAGTGTTGCGTACTGTATGTGGCCAGTTGTATATTCTCTTTAGTTGTCTATTTTCTCTTTGTATGGGCACACAAACGTACGTACATGTAGATATCTCACACTCAGGAATGAGGTAGAATAGAAACTCACAATGCGCTTCCTGTATATATATTGTTGTACAGGGCATTGCTTAGGAGCGACTAGGTGAGGAGTAGTTTGCTCAGAGGTCCTGTAGGGCGAGGAGGTTTCTGAGGAAGCTGGGTGGTGAGGAGCTGTTGAGAGATGTTGCTGGTCCGGTAGCCGAGTGTAGAATGAGTTCCCCGATTGTTGTTGTTGTTGTTGTTGTTGTTGTTGAGATTGTCGGACCGTAGTCCGACACGGGCCTTTGCCTATAGGCGGCCCGTTTGGTGGTTCCGGCTGGAGCTCCTGGAACAGCCAGACCGGATTGGGATTGGAGGTGGTCCTACCTGCAGATTTGGAAGGATACTGCAGGTTGCAAGTGTGAGCGGACCCCCGATCAGTGGACGCTTACCACCAAACCCCACTCTTGGACGTGGTCAGTTTCGGAGTGGCGCACCCCCCGAATTGGGGTCCGCACTTGCTGGGAGAGGATCCTTTCTAAGCTATCTGGGTGGTGGGTATCGTGTGATGACCCGGAGAAGGTGGTGAATGTGGTTTGTTTGGGCCTTTCGGGGTGGAGTAGCCGCTGGTGTTGTGTGTGCTTCTTGGGAGTTTTGAGTTCTGTTTCGGAGGCTTTGTGTGACTTCGCAGTCGAGGAGATAGTGTTCAAGTGGGTTGGCTGCTGGCTCCTGACAGTAGGTGCATTCCATGACGTCATTTCCGATCATCTGCCAGGAGCACTTGTTCCCTAGTCGTAGTCGATGAAGGCTGACTTGGGTTTGTCTTGGTGTTTTCTTGTCTGCGAAAGGTGGTTCCCCTTTTGAATGCGTGAAAGAAGCTCTTTTGGATGTGGAGCTTGCTAGTCTTTCTGAGGTGATTCTTGATCTGTTGCACGCTTGCTGGAACTTGAATGTGTACGCTACTAGAGCGTGTGGCTGCCTTGGCTGCTTCGTCTGCCACGTCGTTTCCGCCGATCCCTACATGACTGGGAATCCAATGTAAGACGACTGGGCAGTTTTGTCTTTCGAATTCCTGTAGCTGTGCAAAGATCGAGGTTATGATGAGGACGTTGTCTCTTGGTTGACTGTGTTGCACCGCCTGCATGGCCGATTTCGAGTCCGTGTGAATTATGATGGACTTATTGTGTTGTGTTGCAGCGTGTTGTATGGCCTTTGAGATTGCTACCAGCTCTGTTTGTAGGGTGGAGCAGTCATTAGAAAGTCTCCATCGGAGGGTCTGACCTTGGGTGTAGAAGGCCGCTCCGGATGTATGATGTTTTGGATCCACCGAGCCGTCTGTGAAGTATGATGCTGCATCAGCCGGTGTCTCGGTGGCTATGGCTTCCAGAGTTAGTTTTTTGAGGTCCTCCTTCTGGAGGTTGGCTTTGCTATCACCTAGGTCGGTAATTCTGAATGTGGCTGGTGGAGGGCTCCATGGTGGAGGAACAGCGTAGCCATTGTCTCGTGTGTCTTGGTTGTTCTTGACGAGTGTTTCTGCTTGCAGGTGTCGGATGACCTCGCTTGCCTCGTGCGACCAGGTGGCCCCTTGCACTCTGTGGTCGAGGTGGAGGGAGGCACTGATTCGAATTTTGGCAGCTGTGGGCTTATCTGATCTACAGATTTTGGCGAGGAGACCGGCTGTCACCTGCTTGACTCGTACTGCCAGGGGTGGTAGTTCAGTTTCCATTTGCAAATTGCAAATTCTGGTCCACATGGGTGCTCCGAGCATGGTCCTGAGAGCATTATTTTGGATGACTTCTAGCTTGGCTATTTGGTCTTCTCTCAGTCCAATGAGTGCTGGAGCACTGTAATCTACCAGCGATCTGATGGCGGCCGTGTAGTAGGCTTTGAGCACATGAAGGTATGCTCCTGTGGTTGTGCTGGTGAGCGACCTCATTATATTGTGTTTGCTCTTCGTCCTGTGCCTGAGATACTCGAGTTGTGGCTTGAAAGTAAGTTTCTGGTCAAACCAGATTCCAAGACACTGGTGGGCGTTGGTCCAGACTACCGGCGTGTTTTGTATGGAGAGCATCTTGTCTGGTGTGTCTGTGCAGATGGCCATCGCTTTCGACTTGGCTGGATTTATCTTGAGTCCAAGTCTGTTGCACTCCTCTTCTATAAGTTGGAGTGCGTGTTGCGTGTTAGCTAGTCTGTTTGATCCTCTTACTATAAGCTGTAAGTCGTCTGCATAGCATAGGAGCTTGGCTGTTTGTCTGAAAGGAAGTTTGACAAGATTTTCCATCAGGACATTGAACAGCATTGGACTGAGGATGCCTCCTTGTGGGGTTCCGTTTTCATGGACCCTGTAGCTTGAGGTTGCTCCCTGAAAGAGTACTCTTGCTTCTCTCTGTGTGAGGTAGTTCTGGATCCACCCCAGCAACCTTCCTTTGACGCCTTTTTCAGCGAGCGTCGTTATAATGGCCAGTGGATTTGCTAGTTCGAAGGCCTTCTCCAGGTCGAGGAAGACCACCAGAGCTGGTTTGTAGTCCACTGTGCTGAGTATCTCGGCGATGTTGTTGCCTGTGCCGGTGTTCTCGGTGTAAGCAAAAATGTGAGGGTGTGGACTGCCTACGTTCCACTTGAGTCGGTTGAGAGCCATTCTTTCTCCCGTCTTCGCTATGCAGCTGAGAAGGGAGATGGGTCTCGGTTTGTCTGGTTCTCTGGGCTTCGGAATGGGCTGTATATCTGCCTTCTTCCATTCCGGTGGAAGTCTTTGTGCTGTCCACGAAGCATTGATGACTTGTAGCAAAGCCTCGTGTCCGGCTTTTCCGGCGTGGGAAAGCATGGAGTAGGTTATCCTGTCGGCCCCTGGTGCTGTGTCCTTGCTTCGTTTTAGCGACTTCTGGAATTCTTGCTGGTTGAAAGGTCTGTCGGTGTCATCTTCACTGTTGCAGGCCTCTTCGATCATCTGGAGTCTGACCTGTCGCAGACGCTGTTGTGTCTCCTCCGCCTGTCTCGGGAGGTTTTTCGTTGCTGCTCGGTCGGAGAACAGTTTTGCAAGTCTCTCGGCTTCCTCTTCTGAGTTGGGATGGGTTGGTGGTGGTGGTGTTGCCTTCCCAGATGCCCTTCGGATCTGGGCCCACATCTTGCCAAGGGAGGTGTGCTCGTTCAGTTCGGAGCACCACTTGAGCCAGCTTACGTTTTTTATTTCTTCCTTCTCTTCCCTGGTATCCTTAACTATGACTTGCAGGAGATGTCTGTTTGTTTCCGTGGGATGTCTCCTGTAGTTTCTTCGGGCCATGTTCACTCTGTGGTTGAGTTCTTTCACCCTGGGACAGTAGTACCAGTAATCATTGTACTGTCTTGATGTGGATTTTGTTTTTGGGATAGCCTCTTCTGCCGCTTGGTGAAACGCCTCGACCAATTGTTGGTGGAGGGTTGTCTCGTCCACGGGTGCTGCGCCGGCCGGCTGTGATATTCCGCGCCACTTAGCCAGGTGTTTCTTAAAGAGTCCCCAGTCTGCCTTTTGGGTATTGTATCTCCATCTCGGCGGGGGTGGAGTGGGGAGTTTGTTCACCTTCAGCGTTGTTAGGGTGGCGAAGCGGTCGCTGGTCAGCGTGGGGTGTAGCTGCCAGGAGGCCGAAGGCTGTAGTGCATTGGAGACGAAGGTTAAATCTAGCCTTCCTCCCCTAATGTGGGTGGGCTCTCCGGTGTTCAGGAGGCAGATCTCGGGTGTATCTTGAAAGGTGGTGTATAGGTGTAGGCCGTCTTCATTTGTGGGGCTTACCGAGCTTAGGAAGGGATGATCTGCGTTGAAATCCCCTCCTATGAGTGTGGCGTGGTCAGCGGCCGAAGCGAATAATTGAGTCACCTCCAGTGAGCCCCTTGGGTTCTTGTAGATGTTGTGAACAGTTAATTCCCGTTCTTGGAGGGTTACTTTGACGGCCTGTGTCTCGATGTTTTCCCCACATGGAAATTGCTGCATGACCTCGGAGGAGGATATGCTTGACTTGACCAAGATCATACATCCTCTTGTTGACGCCTGCGTGAAATGCCTCCTGTATGTCTTGTAACCACTGAATTTGAAACAGTGGTGTTCTTGTAGAAGTGTTTCTTGTAGCAGTATGTTGTCAAGCTTGTCCTTGGCTGCTGCTTCTTGTAGGAGGTGTTTCTTGTTTTTGATGCCCTGAGCATTCCATGTAAGGATGTTCAGAGTGCTGATGTTTTCCACCACTGTTTCATCGGGGACTTCTGGTGGTCCTCGATGGAAATGTTCAGGTCCGATTCCGACTGGATCAGGTTCATATCTTCTTGTTCTGTGGTTTTTGCCTTCTGGGCTGTGGTTCGGTTCAGGGGAGTTGAAACGTCCAATTTCTTTCTGGGAGCTGTCGGTATCTTTGGTTCTCTGGTGGCCTTTTTCGGTGTAGAGTGTACCTCGGCTGTCACTCGTGTGAGGACCGGCGTAGCTTCCTCCACTGAGGTGGCTGGAGCTGTGGCGACTTGCCCGAGGACGCTCCCCATGAGTATCTGGAGCTGTGTGGGTTGGATCTTGTGGCCCAGTAGTCCGGCTAGGCCCTCCGCGAAGGTTGTCAGTACCTTGGCTTGGTCTGATACGTGTATCATTCCTTCTGGTGCCTTGGTGTGTGCTTCTTTTGTCTTTTTCGTGGTTGTCGTTGTCTGCTGCTTGGTTGGCTGAGGTGTGGCCTTAGTGAGGCCAGGAAACTGGGCTGCACTATGGGTGTTGATCGGCTGAGGAGGTTGGCTTTGTTGTTTTGGCCTTTGGGTTCCCCACACGAAGGTACTTGGTGGGGCTGGTGTGCAGGCGGTGGTGGCCGGTCTTGCTGCTGGTCAGTTTGCCTGGACCCTCTTTGTCCTCTCGGAGCATCCAGGGTTCCAGGCGTGGTGTTTGCCCCTACAGTTGGCACACTTGGGGGCAATTTTTTCTCCATTTTTCAACTTGGTGAGGCAGGAGTGTGTGCCGTGCTTCTGTGCACAGACTGAGCAGATTTCCTTGTACGTGCACCTTGTCTGATGGTGCCCGTATTTCTGGCATCTGAAGCACCGCAGGGGCTCTGGAACGAAGGGCTTCACTTCGTAGATCCCCCAGGTTTTGAGGTCTATGGTGCTGGGGGGTGAACCGTAGTGCGTTATGAGCATTTGTTTTGTGGTGGCCGTCTTGTCGGACGGGGGAGAGCATCTTTCGGCTTTTAGGATCTTCGGGTGGTTCTCCGGGGGTTCGAGGGGTAGTTCCTTTGGGTACCGGAGGACTACTGACTTCATCAGCTTCTGGGCGGGGTCCAGCTTGGTTGATGCAACGGTGGTGGTGCTTTGCAGGTAAGTGTCGAGGGTGGTGGCGGAGTCCTTGTCTTTGGGGTGAATAATCATCTCCCCCTTTAGGTTGGGCCGCACTGAGAACTTGGCCAGTGGATTTAGTTTTTCCATCACTGTGATGGCGGCATATGTCGTTTTTGTGTCCGTTTTCGGGATCCGAAAATTTGGCAGTGTCATTGGAGGTGAGCTGGTGGTGGTGATGGGTGCCTTTTGGGCTGCTTGACGGCATTCGTTTCCCGAAAAAGCACGTCGGCGTTTTTTGTTTTCAACCTTCGTCCAGTTGTCGTCCTCAGTGGCAGTAACAGTGGTGGTGGAGTTGTTGGAGGCGGTGGCAGTGTTCTTGCTTTTCAGGGCTTCGTTGAAGGCGCGTAATTGGTCCGCTTTCTCTGTGCGGAGCCTGTCGTGGTTCGGGTCGTCAGTGTATGTATACTCTGTATGCTGTATTTATATTATGCTATGTATATTATGTATGTGCTCCATTTATGTACTATTTATTCAGCCTAGCTAGTAGCGTGTGGCAATGTATTTAAGATATCCCACATGCCTAATTAATGTGCCTGGCGACATATGGAAGCTGCTAATGTATCACTTCCCATACGTCGCCTAGAGAGTAGTTGACCCACGGACAGAGTAAGGAGCGCTACCCCCCTTGTGTACATATCTGTTATCCAGTAAATAGAACCTACAAACATTATACAGGTGTTTGTGTTCGCTCCTGTATATAGAACTTAATACCTAGAACACGAGCATGGCGCTGTGTCTAGTTTTACTGGATAATTACGAGTGAAGTGCAAAGTTTGTGGAAAGCCAGCTCTCTGCGTCAACTCGCAACCGCCCTCCTCGAAGAATTTAGCAACTTTGAGCAGTGTCAGTGACAGTGATTTTCTGTGCAGTGTTTAGTGCATTGTGTGTTTCGTGCCATAAATGTGTGACCTTGCTCTAAAGGATTCCCAAGGTACACGGCATGTTCTGGGCATTTGTAAGGAGTAAAGTTTTTCGCATCCTTCTCTCGCCATGTCCAGAGGGTAACTGACGCTAATCGTCGTCTCCACACCCCCTCACAGCTCGAGGCCCCTCATGGCGAGATGCTCTCGCCCGCCCGGCACACACACTCACTGACATCTGCGATTCCCTTTTATATATTTTATATATATAATCTACTTATCTGTGTATTTAATTAATTTTTTTGTCTGAGATCTTGTTGATATGACGGCTGACCGGTCAACACTGATTTTAGACACAGTACACAGATGAAGTAGTTATGTCTCATGTTTTACGTAGTCGTGGAGCCGACGCCCGGATGAGTCAGTCGGATGATAGCTCCGTAGAGATGGATGACCAGGCTGACCATGACGCCCCAGCTACCACAACATCGCGCAGCCCTTCACCTCGACATTCAGCGTTGTCTCCAGAGATAATTGCTTTAATGAAATTTATGAGAGATGAAAGGCGCGAGGATGAAGCTAACAGACGTGCCGCAGACAAACGCAGAAGACAAGCAGAGGCAGAGAGAGACCACCAACGGAGATTGGAAGACAGTGCACGGTTTGAAGCCTTGATATCTCGCCTCACTGTTAACCAAGCCCCTGGCCCTAACACTGCCTCGGAAGTGACTGGTTCACATACCTCATCAATGCTCTCTTCACGCCCACCAGCCCCACCTAAAGCGGCAGCTCAAGCACCGCCCATCTTGAAGCCTGAAGTGAATTTCCAGACTTTTCGTAAATGGCGGCGACGGTGGACTGATTATGCTACAATGGTGGATCTCCAGAGTTTGTCACAGCCTAAACAACTCATTCAGCTACGTATGTGCCTGCCCTTGGAAACTCAGCGTGTCTTAGAACATACGTTGCAGGTACCTCCGACCTCTTTGTTGTCTGTAGAGGAGGTACTGGATATTCTACAACGGCACATCAAAGGGCAGGGGAATGAAGCTCTGCGCAGGAGGGAATTGTCTAGCTGCAGGCAGATGGAGGGTGAGACTTTTGACTCCTTTTATGTACGACTCAAGCGAGCTTCGGAAAAAGTAGATATATGTCCAGGTAACCACCAGCAGTGCGAGGAGACCCAGTTGAAGCAGGTGATCCTGATGGGTGTTAAGGACGAGGAACTTGTCCAACGCCTCACCTCCCTCGACTCTTCCTCTTCTCTTAAGGATGTGTTGACGATATGTCGCTCCTATGAGGCTGCCAGGTGTGCCACCTCTGCCATCCGAGCGCCCCCTACAGTTGTACGCGCTGTGTCCCGGTACAAGAAGGAAAAAAAGTCTGCTCCTACGCCTTCGCCCACCACGTCCACGCCCGGTTCATTTTGTAACAACTGTGGTAAGCAGCACGGAACACAGGTGTGTCCAGCTGCTGAGTCTACCTGCAACAGTTGTGACCGTAAGGGCCACTGGTCACTCACAGTACGGTGCCCAGCTAAACGCGTCCAGTGCAATGTGTGCGGTCGTCTGGGCCACTATGACAAGTGTTGCCCTACCAACAAACTCAAGGGACAGCATCGGCGGAAGCTTCAGCGCCCTTCCACCAGTGAGGGCCGCCCACAGTCTTCCAATCAGAAGCATGACGACCCTGGACAACGCTCGAGCCATATTAGGAATGTGTGCTCCCCCCCGCGTCCCAGGACCAAAGTCCCCCAGTACATCAGTGTCATTGTGACCTATGGCAGTGTGTCATCCCGTCTTCAGATGTTACCCGACACCGGCGCTGATGCTACAGTCATCGGTCCCCAGCATTTGCAATGCTTGGGGCTCTCTCCAAGTGATCTAGGACCGCCCCTCAAGGATCTCCGCTTTACGGCAGATGGTTCACAGATGACCCCGGCCCTAGGTTCACTCCAAGCACAAGTCACCTTTGGCAACAGGTCGTGTCAAGCCTGGATTGATGTGCATAACGGTGTCCCGACTCCTTTTCTGTCCTACAGACATTGTCAAGAGTTGGCCATCATCTCCCAGGACTTCCCCAAACCTATTCTCGAGGTAAAACACGCCAACAGGGTGTAAGAAGGGAGCAGCAACGACCCTGCTGCCGCCCTACCCCTGCCTCTTGCCAGTAACACCTCTCCTTCGGATGCTCGGAAGTACTTCCTGAAAGAATTCAGCGACGTTCTGGTGACCAAGTCCGCTCTGGAATCCAAGCCTCTTAAGAAGATGGTAGGTCCCCCCATGAGGATCCACCTGAGGGACGACGCGAAGCCCTTCGCTATTTACACCCCTCGACTGGTCCCCCTGGCCTTCCGCGAGGCAGTCAAAAACGAGCTGGACTCCATGGTCGCCCAAGAAATTATTGCACCAGCCGGTGATGACCCGTCTTCATGGTGTCACCCTATGGTAGTCGTAGCAAAACCCAAAGGTGGTGTTCAGATCACCACTGACCTCTCCAAGCTCAATAGCCAGGTGTCTCGTCCTGCGCATCCTTCTCCCACCCCCTTTGCAGCTATACGCAGTGTGAACTCGAAGGCGCGCTTCTTCACGACGATGGACGCCCTGTGTGGATACTGGCAGATAGAGCTTGCCGAAGAAGACCAACCACTCACAACTTTCATTACCCCGCATGGACGTTACAGTTATTGCCGTGGCCCCATGGGATTCGCCGCTACAGGAGACGCCTTCTGTCTTCGAGGTGATATGGCTCTACAAGGTTTGGCAAACTGCGTGAAAGTGGTCGACGACATACTCGTGTACGATGAGGATTACATGGATCACCTCTGCCGTATATACGAGGTACTCAACAGGTGCCGGAAGCACGGCATCACCCTAAATGCCGACAAGTTTGTTCTGGCCAGCTCTTCAGTGGACTTTTGTGGGTACACCCTTTCAGGGAATGGTACCGCAGCTTACCCAGAAAAGGTCCACGCCATCAAGGATTTTCCCACCCCTGCTAACCTCACCGACTTGAGGTCCTTCATCGGTCTCGTCAACCAGTTAGCAGAGCTTTCGCCGGACATCTCCGCAGCTGCCCAACCACTTCGCCCCCTGATGAGCCCCAAGAGGACATTCCTGTGGACCCCCGACCACGACAAGGCCTTCCAGCAAGTGAAACAGGCCCTGTCTAGTCCACCTGTCCTTGCTACGTTTGACCCAGCCTTGCCGACGGTTCTGCAGACAGATGCCTCACGCTTGTACGGCGTGGGATATGCCCCATTGCAGGATCATGGTGGAGGGCAGTTCCGGCTCGTCCAGTGTGGCTCGCGTTTCCTCTCTGACACCGAGAAGCGCTATGCCACTATTGAGTTGGAGCTGTTGGCTGTGGTTTGGGCGATGTCCAAGTGCAGGTTTTACCTCATAGGCCTGCAACACTTTCACCTAGTGACCAACCATCGCCCGCTTGTCCCGATCCTCAACCACTACATGCTGGACGCCGTTGAGAACCCTCGCCTCCAGCGTCTGAAAGAGAAGCTCTCGGCGTACATCTTCACAGCAGTGTGGCGTGCTGGTAAGGAGCTCTGCATCTCTGATGCCTTATCCCGCTCTCCTGTCAGCCGCCCTAGTCCAGAAGACCATGTGCTCGACGCCGGCCTCGCTCTTTCCGTCAGGACTGTGGTCACTCTACACGCCGTCCAATCCCTTCATTCAGACCTGTCACCAGATGACGACAAGGCAATGGAGGACCTTTGAACAGCTGCCCGAGATGACCCTTCCTACGTCCGACTCGTCGAGTGTGTGAGGAATGGATTTCCTAGCAACCGCTACGACCTTCACAACACCCTGCTCCCGTATTGGAAACTCCGCGATGAACTCTACTGCGACGGAGACCTTGTTTTGTACGGAGCACGTGTAGTTGTACCTGCTGCATCACGTCCCCACGTCTTGGCTCGCCTTCACGACAGTCACCGTGGAGCTGAGGCCACCAAACGATGTGCACGTCAGACTGTGTTCTGGCCCGGCATCAACTCCGACATCTCCAATGTTGTCTGTGCGTGTGAGCCCTGCCAAGTATTACAACCCAGCCAGCAGCAGGAACCCTTTATGAGTGACGACAACCCCACCCGCCCCTTTGAGTCTGTGTCGGCCGACTTTTTCTGTGTGTCAGGAAAGTCCTTCCTTGTTATCATCGACCGTCTCTCTGGTTGGCCGGTTGTCATCAAGTGCGGTAATGACATGACGTCTGCCGCCACCATCAGCAAGTTCCGCCACTACTTCCGTGACGTGGGCGTTCCTGTACGCCTGCGAACCGACGGAGGGCCTCAGTTCACAAGCCGGCACTTTGCTGTGTTCCTTGACCGATGGGGAGTCCGGCATCTGTTGTCATCGCCCCATTACCAGCAGTCCAATGGTCACGCTGAGGCTGCTGTCAAATCCTTGAAGCACCTCATCCTTAAGGTGGCCCCTTCTGGGAATATTGACTGCGAGGCCTTCGACCGGGGTCTTCTTGAACACCGCAACACACCTAACTACACCGGACGCTCCCCTGTCCAGGTTTTGTATGTACGCCCCTTCGTTCTTGTGTCCCTGCTCACCCTCAATCCTTCCCCAAGGAGTGGCAGGCCAAGACAGAGGCTTGTGATCGCCGAGCCGCCGAACGTGTTCAAGACGTTGTCGCCCGCTACAAGGACCACGCCCGTTCTCTCCCCAGGTTGAGTGTCGGCACCCAAGTCCGTGTTCAGGACCCGACCTCCCTACGTTGGGACAAAGTAAGCGTAGTCATGGGTCTAGGTAGGTCAGGGGACTACCAGGTGCGGTTACCCAGTGGTCGTGTGTGGTGGAGGAACCGCCGTTTTCTCCGCCCAGTAACAATGCCTTCTGCTGACCCGGCCACCAGTGTTGAGTTCCATACCCTTCCCAGTGATCAAGTCCCTCGACGCTCAGAACGGATCCAAAAGAAAAGGTCCGCTCAAGACTTTGCTATGAGCGTATAGGGGGGAGGGAGGTGTATGTATATTCTGTATGCTGTATTTATATTATGCTATGTATATTATGTATGTGCTCCATTTATGTACTATTTATTCAGCCTAGCTAGTAACGTGTGGCAATGTATTTAAGATGTCCCACATGCCTAATTAATGTGCCTGGCGACATATGGAAGCTGCTAATGTATCACTTCCCATACGTCGCCTAGAGAGTAGTTGACCCACGGACAGAGTAAGGAGCGCTACCCCCCTTGTGTACATATCTGTTATCCAATAAATAGAACCTACAAACATTATACAGGTGTTTGTGTTCGCTCCTGTATATAGAACTTAATACCCAGAACACGAACAATCAGGTTGGCGGTTCAGGCTGGGGTCGCGGTTAGGAGGGCGTACGCACTCCATAACCGGTGGTTAAGTGTTTTTTTTTTTTTAGAGCCTACCTATTAGGGTGTGTCAATTTTGTCAACATGTTAAAAATCAAATTTGGTAGTCAAAATATTGTGCCTCTTTATGTCTAAACTTGAGATTAGCAAACAAAAATGAATTGAAATAACCCTCACCTACATCAATTATACCTTAAAGTTTCAAATATCAGTATTTCAACAAATTAATGAGACTTGATTAGAATTATTCACTTGATATTAACTAATCTCATGTAAGCATATGGATTATGGAGTATTTTATGGTTCTATAGCTTGTGTACAACATACATGTCAGAACATGAACATGAACAGGCTCTCCGTGTGGGACAGTTTAATTCTTGTTTTGACTTGTACCAAGCGTGAGGATAAGGCGCCCGGCTCACTCTCCTTCTAGATATCATAGACGGTGGTTTGCTCTCATTGCACTTGCACCTACTCTACCAGACGAATTCTACATTTTAATTATTGTAAGTAGGGCATATTGATTGTCGCAGTTACTTATATCATTGTATAAAACATTATGTTCTAAGAAATTATTATGTTATTTCTGTTACAGCATTTTTGATAAACAAATTGATATTTTTTGAAACAACAATTGAATTATGAAACATTGAAATATTTTTCTATTTGTCAAATAGTGTGAAGATGTCAAAATTGAAGACAAGAAGTCAGTTGTCAACCCACTTGAGCCTGCTAGTTGGTAAAGGGAAGGAGCTTCCTGTATCAGAACTTCCAACAGTGAGAGACATGCTACGATTAGGGTTACTCCTTCGAGAAAAAAATGCAAAGGACAGAAGGAACTATACAGATAAAGAACTCATAAATGACATGATAGTCCCTCTTCTGCATCAATGGACAAAAGCTAATGCACTATTCAAACCACCTGTGATTAATCAGTGTCGAACTATTGAGCTAAAACTAACGAAATTATGGCACAAAGCAGTTGAAACATCACTTGGTAAAGGAAACTTGGCCAGGAAAAATGAATTTCTGCACACACTTGATACTCTGTTTGACATTTTGACCTGCAAGTGCTCCATACAATTATGTTCTGAATCCAACTGTTCTCACTCAGGTAAGAGAAAAAATAATTCCCACATTGATTGTGGTTGTCCTCGTGAAAAGAAGATCCCTGTTTTAGAGCTTGAATTTATAAAGGCACAGAGGACAAAGGCAGAAGGCCAAGGAAGTATGCAAATGGGTTCAATAGATTATTCAGAAACAAAGAAGCAGATTGCTAATGCCAAGAAGAGAGAACAAATCCGAGAGAGGGAACAAAAGAAGAAAATGAAGAGTGAAGAAGCCATCCAAAGAGAGGAAGAGCTGTGTCAAGATGTTTATCACTTCTTTGATAGTTCTTCTGATGAACAGGAAGCAACATCAGATGATAGTTCCAAAGAGCCATCTGAACCTTTACCAAAGAAAATGAAATACAACACAAGAAATATTTCAAACATTGCTTTAGCTAGTATTCCCCACCATGCTGGACTTCGTGAGGCTGCAGAAATTGCAACTGCCGCTTGGATAGATGCAGGCCTCATCAGCCGAGAGGATGTATCTTTGGTGATAGATCATAATAAAATTAGAAGAGCACAAGAAAAAATAATGAAGGAAATATCTGATCAGCATGAAAAAGATTTAAGCGAGGGAGGGCTCTCCTGTCTTTTGTTTGATGGAAGAATAGATGACACAAAAGTTTTGCTAGAAGTAGAGGGAGTGAACAGAAAGTTTCCAGGTCTCATCAAAGAAGAACACTACTCTGTCTGTTCTGAGCCTGGTGGTCGGTTTTTGTTTCACTTTGCTCCCGAAACTGAAGTAGAAGGGAAGAAACATGCAGAGGTCATTGCTGATCATATTTTATGTTGGGTTCAGGAGAGAGGACTTGGCAGTTCACTGCAGGCTGTTGGTGGAGATTCAACTGCAGTGAACACCGGATGGCAGGGGGGTGTAATGACGCATTTAGAGAAAAAACTAGGAAGAAGACTTGTTTGGATTGTATGTGATTTACATACAGGCGAGCTACCTCTTCGTCATCTCATCCAGGAACTTGATGGTCCTACAAAGAGCAACAACAAGTGGTCAGGTCCCCTTGGCATCATGCTGGATGAAGCAACACAACTAGAAATAAATACAACCTTTCCAAAGGTCGAAGTTGGCCCTCCCCTTCCGGCGTTGTCTGAAGGAGTCATCAAAGATCTCAGCACAGATCAATCCTATGCTCATCGTATTGCCCAAGCAATAAGATCAGGAGAAGTGCCTCAGTCATTGGCTCTCTTGGAGATTGGACCTGTCAGTCACAGCCGTTGGTTAACTACAGCTCTTCGTTTCTGCAGGATTTGGATTTCCAAACACGAATTGAAGGGCAAAGTGCTGAAGAATTTGAGGTTAATTGTTGAATTTATTATTGGAGTTTATCTTCCCCAGTGGTTTAGTGTGAAACTTAATCCTATGTGGGTGGATGGGCCCAATCACCTTTTGTTTCAATTGCAGCTAGTAAGAACACAGAGGAAGGTAGTGAGGGACATCGTGTTACCTGTGGCAAGAAGGTCCGCTTGGTATGCTCGATCAGAAGCAGTTTTGCAAGCAATGCTTTGCAGTCAATGTACCAATCTCCGAACCGAGGCTGTAGAAGTCATTCTAAAGATTAGAGGAACGCTAATAGATGACGACCAGTTGGGAGACTGTTCGTTTCATTCAAGAAAAGTTCCCCCAATAAACGTCAATGCCACCAAATTGTCAGAATTGGTTGACTTGAGTTTGGAAGTCTTAGAGCCACCATTGACAACAAGTCTAACTAGCCAAGAATTGAGAAACCTTAAAGAGACTCCAATGCAGGTGCCGAAGTGGCCTTCCCACACTCAAAGTGTGGAGAGATGTGTGAAAATGGTCACAGAAGCAGCGGGCCATGTTTACAGCCACGAGAGGCGAGAAGGTTACATCAAAGCACAAATAGCAAGCAGACTACTGATGACAAGAAACCAAAGCAAAGAGAGTATGAAGGCATTGGTTACTTTCAAATAGACTACGGATAATAAAATATAATAATTTGAAACTTGAAACAGTAGCATGTGTGCAAACGCTGGTTATGTTATAAATTCACAAATATGTACATTTAAAAATCCATTTGATGTAGGTAGGACTTATTATAAAAAAAAATTTATGCCAGAATATTGTTTTGCATGCTTAAAGACTACAATAAATTGCTACCAAATTACTCGATTTTCATTATAGCCAGTTCACCCCCTAAATTGACACACCCTACTACCTATTCCGGTTGAGTAAGTAGCAGAGGAATTTCAGCACTCCCCACAGGCAATGATGGCTGGGTGGTCGTAGAGTGGTTCCTGAGCTTCTCTCCCGGAGCCCCATTGGGGAAACCTACTACCTAGTGTATGTGACTGCTCACTTATAGACGTGAGCTAAGTGTGCCTATTGGGGAAGGATGAGGATTGCTACCCTCTTTCCAGGTGGACCCGCACGATCACGGTTTTCTTGGAAAGACTCGGCTGGGATGGGTTCTTGCTCCAACCCCCTTTCGTGTTCACAATCTCCTGGGAGGGAGGTGAACAGTTACAGGGGGGGCCGCAGGACGAATACACTTTTGAGGGTGCAGGTCCCTAGGCCATAGCGAAAAAAGGAAAAATAGCAGTAGAAGGAAAAGAGCTCAAACCACGTCAGGAATATCGCGCTATAGCTGCTCTCCAGCTGGAGTGTGGGTCACTCACACCACCAGTGGGGAGGGCAAGCTAATGCTCGATAAACCGAAAACGCTCGTGAGTTGTTGTCGACGATGTCAGTGGTGGATGGTCCGGTCCGGGAAGATGGCCAAACAATGGCAGCAGAGAGAGGGCGGTCCTCACAGTTCCGGGTCCAGCAGGAGGTCTTGTT
Organism: Homarus gammarus; assembly: GCA_958450375.1. NCBI lineage: Eukaryota > Metazoa > Arthropoda > Malacostraca > Decapoda > Nephropidae > Homarus > Homarus gammarus. The sequence goes on from CAUDMG010001688.1 coordinate 88,180, forward strand.
GAGAGGTCTTCTTAGTTGAGTTCCCCGGTCAGCCGGGGCCGTATTTATGTGATTTAGGAATCTCAGGATATGAGGTGCTCGTAGCGCGAGGGCCAATCACAGGAGCGGGAGAGTAAGGTGTGAAATGCTCTCATCCTGAGCTGGAAGTTGAAGGTCGAGACTAGGTCAGCGATCGTACCCCTACGTCCACTGCATAGACCTAATCTCTCGGCATAGCTGGCTGTACGCGTCAGTCACAGTCACTCTCTAACCCTCTCTCACCATGAACAGTTACGAGTTTGATATCGTGGCGCGGATACGTCCGGATACGCCGAACTGCCCCAAGAAATTAAACCTCCTAGTTCTCAAGAAGTTCTTTGAAACTAATGAGATCATGAGGGTCACCAAAGTGGAACGACTGAAGCTCCATGGTGACATCAAGATCACCTTCGCCGAGAAGGGTATGCCCGTACAGCTCACGGAGATCCCAGACATCAACGGCATTCCATTTAAAATGATTGCCTACAAGTGGGACAACCTGAAGCTGGGAATAATCTCCCACGCCGAAATTGCCCACATGGACCAAGCAGAGCTGATTGAGCTCCTCAAGGGGCAACTCCAAGTTGTGAAGAAGCTGTCCGACACCACTGCCCTCATCGGACACCATACAACCTTACCCAAGGAGGCTCAACTGGCGTGGGTAACTGTGCCAGTCAAGCCCTACTGCAGACAGAAACACTGTTACAAATGCCAGCACTACGGACACACTGTCAACAAGTGTGAGGCGCAGGAGGACACCTGCTCCCTGTGCGGCAGCCCCGGACACCGCTACACGGTCTGCCCCAACACAGTAAAAAAATGCGCTGCCTGTGGCGGCCCACATTCCTACGCCGATCGGACCTGCCCGAAGTGGAAGGAGGAATGCAGGATAGCCAAGGCTCGACTCGACAAGAAACTGAGCTACAAAGAGGTCCTCCTTGCTGTACGCTCCCATGACAAGAAAAAACCAGTAGAAAAGAAAAACCAAGAAAAGAAAACTCAAGAAAAGACACCCGCCACACAGAATCAAGAACACCATGAGGCCCGTGGAGCTGAAGCCCACGTGGTCAACCTCACCGTCTCCGACTTCTTCCACACCTATGAGGACCTAAGACACGAGGAAGACGAACAACAAGACCCAAACACGAATGATTGGACACTTCAAGAGAGCAAGAAGAGGAGGAGAGTTAGAAGAAAATCAACTTCAAGCTAAGAAGAATACCAAGACAGAAGACCAAGACATTTCCTCCAAACAAGAAAACAACACACACAATCAAGCCGACCAAGCACTGAGAAACCATGGCCCAACCCAACACTCACCTGACGCTTGACCTGACGCTAACCTGACTCTGTCCTGCCGCCTCCTCGCCGCGTCCAGGCGAGTTGCTGCTGCCTCCAACTTAAACTCCCTCACGCAAGCGGTGTTTAGCCTATTCTCTCCTCCTAAAATTCACTTCAATCCTCCCTTTATCCTTCCCCTGAACCTCCTTTCCCCCTGTCACTAGTATTTTATGTATGTATGCTGTACGTGAGCACTCTTTGACCCTCTCTCACCATGAACAGTTACGAGTTTGATAACCTGGCGCGGATGCGTCCGGATACGCCGACCTGTCATGGTCACGTTGACTGCTGATCTATTTAACTAATGATTCTTATTAAACTCCACGCCAGCAAAACATGAGCGAGTTAGCGACCCCTCAGAAGACGTGTTTTTTCCCCATAGACGCTACACTTGTGGTTCCCTCCCAGAGTCCCGCCTTTGTGAAGACAGTTATCAATGCGTGGTTTATTCCACTTTCTCCTGGGAAGCTCAATCTTGAATTAGTCTGTGTAAATCAACTCAAGTAATTCGCCAGACCTTTGTCAACTGAGGGTCATCTTTGAATGAGTAACAGTTAGTTTGTTTGTAATTATTGTCATTGCGTGAGTAGCGATCACTGGCAACTCAGGGGTATTTATACCCGTGCGCATTGCAGGGAAAGCCTTCCCTGACGCTGCTACACTGTTTCTCCAGGTATGTTTATGTGTAGCCATTCAGTTAATTCAGTCAATTGTAGTGAATATCAGTGTGTTCACCAGTGTTCATGATTTAGCAGTTGAATTGTCATTCACCCAGTGTAGAAGTAATATAACGTAAATACGTCTGTCGTCTAGACAAGAGAGTTTGTTTGTGTTGTCATGTTTCCCTTCCCTGACGCTGCTACACTGTTTCTCCAGATCCCATTGTGATTCTTGCAACCATTCAACAACGGCCTCGGATATAGTAGATGACCAACAGGGATCATATACGAAACGATAGCACCGATGCGGCCTGATTAATGTGCCTCACTGCTTCGTTGGGCCAGACCCCAGACTCGCCATGTGTCTGGCTACCCCACAATAACAACGGTTGTGTGTGTCCACAGAGAGGGTTGTAACATGTATGTTAGGGATAATTAGATGGAAATAATTATCCCATGTTGGGTAGTGGACCCCTGTATATACTAGTGCCAGTATTAACGTATATGTGGAGTAAAATAATCTACAATGAGTGCCATGTAATGTAATACCATTAATGTTGTGAGTAAGAGTAAGAATGTAGGAACTGAGTCTGCAATAAGCCCAGGAGTTGAGCCTGGTAGTTCTATGATTAATACAATATCTTTCCCCATTGATTGCATATTAATAAACTTGTTTTTAGAGTACTTTAGGGTGTTCCTTTCTCCCATAGTATTTTACCTTTATTTCCATCCAAGTGACTTGATACCAGAATTACCATACCCATGGGCCTAGACCCTCGACCATGCTACCAAAAGAATGTTCATGCTACCAAAAGAATGTCCATGCTACCAAAAGAATAGGTGACGGAACTGAGTAAGAGTAAGACTAAGAGAAGTAAGTAAGTATGAGGGTGGTGTAGATGCAGAGTGGGAACCCGCGCCCTCACAGACCTGCCCCAAGAAATTAAACCTCCTAGTTCTCAAGAAGTTCTTTGAAAATAATGGGATCATGAGGGTCACCAAGGTGGAACGACTGAAGCTCCATGGTGACATCAAAATCACCTTCGCCGAGAAGGGTATGCCCGTACAGCTCGCGGAGATCCCAGACATCAACGGCAATCCATTTAAAATGATTGCCTATAAGTGGGACAACCTGAAGCTGGGAGTAATCTCCCAGGCCGAAATTGCCCACGTGGACCAAACAGAGCTCAGTGAGCTCCTCAAGGGGCAACTCCAAGTTGTGAAGAAGCTGTCCGACACCACTGCCCTCATCAGACACCATACAACCTTACCCAAGGAGGCTCAACTGGCGTGGGTAACTGTGCCAGTCAAGCCCTACTGCAGACCGAAACGCTATTACAAATGCCAGCACTACGAACACACTGTCAACAAGTGTGAGGCGCAGGAGGACACCTGCTCCCTGTGCGGCAGCCCCGGACACGCTACACTGTCTGCCCCAACACAGTGAAAAAATGCGCTGCCTGTGGAGGCCCACATTCCTCCGCCGATCGAACCTACCCCAAATGGAAGGAGGAATGCAGGATAGTCAAGGCTCGACTCAACAAGAAACTGAGCTACAAAGAGGCCCTCCTTGTTGTATGCTCCCAAGACAAGAAAAAACCAGTAGAAAAGAAAAACCAAGAAAAGAAAACTCAAGAAAAGACACCCGCCACACAAAATCAAGAACACCACGAGGCCTGTGGAGCTGAAGCCCACATGGTCAACCACACCGTCTCCGACTTCTTCCACACCTATGAGGACATAAGACACGAGGAAGACGAACAACTAGACCCAAACACGAATGAATGGACACTTCAAGAGAGCAAGAAGAGGAGGAGAGTTAGAAGAAAATCAACTTCAAGCTAAGAAGAATACCAAGACAGAAGACCAAGACATTTTCTCCAAACAAGAAAACAACACACACAATCAAGCCGGCAAAGCACTGAGAAACCATGGCCCAACCCAACACACACCTGACGCTTGACCTGACGCTAACCTGACTCTGTCCTGCCGCCTCCTCGCTGCGTCCAGGCGAGTTGCTGCTGCCTCCAACTTAAGCTCCCTCACTCAAGCGGTGTTTAGCCACTGCACCTATTCTCTCCTCCTAAAATTCACTTCAATCCTCCCTTTATCCTTCCCCTGAACCTCCTTCCCCCCTGTCACTACCATTTTATGTATGCATGTATGTATGCTGTACGCTGATTGGCTGGTAGGCGCGTGGCCGGAGCTCAGTTGGGAGTTGTAGGGGAGAGGAGCCACTACAGTGTACTGCACACATCATTGTCATTCCTAAAAACCTCATTTAATTCATATTACGCTATATAACATTCAAATCCACCGCGCTTGTAGAACCTCAGAAAACGGGAAACATTGATAAAGGATAACTCACCTACTCAATGTTACTAGACCATGTGTTGTATTGTACCCAGGTACAGTTATATCATATTAATTGTATGTATTCATAGCATTAAGGAGAACTCAGGGTATCCAGTTGAGCCGGACTAGTGTACTGTAGGACTAAGTGTGGATCAGGGTTTGAAGGTCATACTATTTACGTCTGTGAACGTGTAGCGAACATAACTTCCACAGATATCATATGAAAATACATGAGAACAATGATCTGGAAAAAGGATAAATGCATCAGAACTATGTGAGGTGTTGGAAGTGACCCAGAAACTATACTTGAAAGGAAATATCTTGTATGCTTCGGTATGAACTTAATACACCTCGTATCCTCACGTGACATATACCCACGACAGGTACAGTGATCAGAGAATCTTATGTCTGTGTTCAAATAGAGCAATGTGTGAGAGGAGGATCCCTCATTACAGTTTTAAGTGAAGTTGATACACCCCCGCCATAAACATTCAGGCTTTGTTTTAAAACGCCTCGGGTGTGCCGCGTTGATATTATAACCCAATGAATTTACCCACGAACTAGCAAACCAAGACCTTACTTTAATGTGTAATTTAGGATTAAAATATGTGTTTATACGGCATGAGTGACAATATACCGAAAAGTGTTCAGGTGAGAACCGTAAGAAATAAAAGTAAAAATTAAAGATTGGAAACTGTAGGCCTACGCGGTAACGAGCGGCAGGGCACTGCCCTCAGTACGCTTTGTTCTACCGTCACCTCAGGTCAGTGTCCTATCGGGCTATATCCCGCTCTATAATTAAGGCTTATATAGAAGTTATTACAGTTTAAAGCTTTGCCTGATATATAAGTGTAATAGTAATGTGTTAGGGGGTGTGATAACCGCCCGTCAGGCATTATTTCTCAGTACCCTCCGTTCTACCGTCACCTCAGGTTCCATGCGGTCGGAGTGCCTTGCTGCCCAGCAGCCATTATCCCTATGAGCGTCCCAACAGGTGGTGACTACTCCCAGCTATGCCAATCCACTGTGAACCTGTGGATTTCCAGCACCCCACTCCAAATGAGTAGTAACAAATAAGGAGACCGTGAGAAACTCTGCGGTCGTCACTTGGAGCGACCTATAATACCAGGCGTAGAAATAGTACTGGTATGTCTCTGGGTGAAGCCCTCGTCTTTACCCACCGAGGGCGGTGTGCGAACGAGGTGCCTGTTGTGTATACCTGAAAGTTACAAGGAGTCCCATACCTGCAGGTATGGAGTGTAACATGTGTGTTGAGATGGTGCTACTATGTATGATAGCCGACGGTGCTATATTCCATACAGGTGGAGCAGCCTGATGTGTTAAGGGATAGTGTAAGAAGGAATGACCGAGGTAAGGTGGTCACAGATTGTTATGCAATAAGTATGTGGATGACACGCCATTAATGTAAGACGTCTGGTGCCCATCTGGGAAACCAACATTTTCGTTGTTCTTCTGAGGAAGACCAATTCATTTGTATGTTTTTTTACCAGTATGCTTTATAAGGAATAAATTAATTAAGACATGTTATGGTTTCACCCTTCTTTCCCCTTATCGATCTGGTCAATGGAAAACCTAACCTAATGCCTAGTCCACTCTGCCCGCTACCTAACGAGTTACATACTGTCCAGAGGGGGTCTGGTGGCAGCGACCCTTAGAAATTAAGATTAGAGTTAAGTATTTATCCTTTGTATTAGTGACCCCCAGTCTGGCAGTATTGTAGTGGCTCTTCTCCCCTACAACTCCCAACTGAGCTCCGGCCGCGCGCCTGCCAGCCAATCAGCGTACAGCAATTCAAGTTTAGAAGCTGCAAAAGTTGTTGGTAGCGAAAGGCAGAGCGGGGAAGATGACAGAGGAAGGAGCAGGAGGTTAGGAAGGGAATTGTAGTGGGAGAGATAGTGCCGTGGCTTTACACGACTGCGTTTATTTGGTTAGCGCATAGCGCACGTATTTGGTTTTGTCTGTGTTGGGTGTGTGATCCTCGGGTCACCACTCCTCCGGATTGTGTCAATTCAAGTTTAGAAGCTGCAACAACTTTCCCTGAATACGAATTCGCAACCTTTCGATTTACAACAGGTACCTACTTTACTGCTAGGTGAACAGGGACCACGGGGGCTAGGAAGAGTGTCCAAACAACTTCCGCTTGCCCGGGAATCGAACCCGTGACATCTTGCTTGCGAGGCAAGAGCGGTACCGCTTCTACCACAAGCGCCCCCGCGTACAGCCAGCTACGCCGAGAGATTAGGTCTATGCAGAGGACGTAGGGGTACGATCGCCGACCTAGTCTCGACCTTCAACCTCTGGTTCAGGATCAGAGCGTTTCACACCTTACGCTTAAGCCGCTGTGATTGGTCCTCTCGCTACGCTCACCCCAAATCCTGATCCTCGTAAATTGTATAAATATGGCCATGCCTGGCATAAATATAATACCTAAGACGAAAATTAGCTGAAACACAAACATGAGAAAACAGAAGCACTTGGGTTGAGCCGCAAGACCTAGCATTCTACTACTATTTTCCAAATTCCTCGCTTTTCTTCTGCACTATCCACCAACCCCAAGTCCCTCCAAATTCCATCATTATTCTTCAAGTCTAGTTCCCGTGTAACGGGCCGAGTTTTCTCTTTTCAATAATCTACCATCCAGCTACTGTTTTCTGTGAGTATTCTATTTACTCATATACTTATTTGTTCTGTGTAGCATTCCTCCACTGAGTACCCTGTTTAATATACTTATTCTTCTTCCATTCTTTACATATATATTTATTCTTATATGTTCTTTCTTATATTCTTATATGTTCTTTACCTCTATATACCTTATATTCTTATATATTCTTATATAAGTAACTCTTATGCGTCTCTACTTATGTTTTCCAAGTCAAGGTTCTTTCTTTTCACTTCCTTTCATATAGATTGTATTCTCAGTTTCAATGTTCTTACCTTTCTGAAGTATACTTTGTTTTATGTTTTTCTTATACATGGGTTAGTCTGGGGAACCATGTTATTCTTTGTATAACACTTTTTATACTTACAAGGGGTAGCTGCCACCACCCAGACTTTTCATTATATAACAGAACTCATGGAAGGGTTTTGGGTAGTGTGGGAGATGTATAGGCACGTGAGTAAGTATTATTTTCTGGGAACCAATGTTTAGAAGGAGTAGAGTGGTGATACTCAGATTACTAACTCAATATTTATTAACACAGTGAGTGGAGAAGATGCATCTTAGATTCACTCAGACAAAACAACTGCAATTTGTTTCTTAAGTCATCAAACACTTCAAGAACTTATTACCTCATTAAACACCTCCAAATACTCATTACTTTATTGGACACTGTTGTAGTATTTCTGTGACAAGTAAGATTTAGAAATGCTTACACACTGTCAATAACTCTGGACCCGCAGGTCTTACTTTAACAAGGAACAAATTACCTTCTCAATTCGTGGTTAGAACCTCATACTCTCAGGTTATTATTTCATGGGTACTACAGATGAATACATAACTCACTGGGCAATTCCACAATTAGTAACATACCATAATTCTTATCACTTCACAAGGAACCACCTGGTACCTTGAACTCTCATTCAGGGGTTCAATACTTAACCTGGGATGACTATATTTCTGCTAGTCATCCCTAAGCATGGATATTAATACGGCTCCATACATATAACCAAGAACAGTAGGTAGACCATGATCATATGACGGAGTCAGTGGGCCAGAGTTGTTTACAGGCTCGTTCGCTAGCTCGGAGCGCCTGGCCCGGGTAACTGTGAGGAGTGCCTCAGGGTATATATCCCAAGTGTCTCCATAACAAATGAAGATCGCTGTCAGGGGGTCGGTTGTAGACCGACACACGCCAAGGGAGCTGCCGCCTAAGTTGCAGGAAAAGGATTTCCCAGTTTAATCCTGTCGAATTAACGGCATCGTCCAACTCGGCTACCGACCCACGGTAGCCGATGAGTATTCAGCTCAACACACTGGCCTGTAGACGTGAAGAAGAGTCACGAATGCCTAAAGGTCTCACTTCAACTATACAAAACATACGCCTGGCAACGGTTCAGACAATATCTAAATCTCTACGTTACTCTACTTAATTGGCACAGAATTCACTGTTAACACATGAGCACTGATATTCACCAAAATTGACTAAGTTAAACTGGATTAATAGGCGGCGGGAACACACGTTAACATACCTGGAGAGATGTTGAGGAAGTCACGAATGCGTGATTCTCCCTCGTGTCGAGGTATATACGTGCACTCGCGGGGCAGCTTGGGCCTCCGTATTCATACCAGAAGGGTCGATCTTACCAACAACAAAACTTCTCTATCATTTTGGATCACTGTATACTTAGTTATGAACTCCGGTGTTCTTGATCAGGGTAATTTCCTATGTCTATTCATATAATCTAATCGGAGGTTGAGCTTCCCAGGAAAAGGTGGAATATACACGTTGATAACATCAATTCTGCAAACTCAGGCCTGGAGGCGACCAAGGAGCTATTCACAGGGAGACGTTAGATCTTGGAGATTATACCAGTTGACAGAATAGTTCAGGAAATTAATGACTTTCTTAAATAGATAACTGACACTAATTAAACTATAAACATCAGATTCTCTGATGTCGGGGCTGTTAGGTTCTGAATAATAAGTTCTATATACAGGAGAGAACACAAACACCTGTATAGTTTTGTAGGTTCGGTTTACTGGATAAGAGTATGTACACAGAGGAGAGCAGCGGTCTCCCTGGCTAGACTCCTTGATCAACTGCTATAGGCGACGTATGGCAAGTGATACATTAGCAGCTTCCATACGTCGCCAGGCACATTAATTAAGCGTGTGGGATATGGTAATAACATTGCCACACGCTGCTAGCTAGGCTGAATAAATAATACATAAATGGAGCACATACATAATATACATACATGATATATAATCCAGCATACATAATATACATACACCTTCCTCCCCCCTATACGCTCATAGCAAAGTCTTGAGCGGACCTTTTCTTTTGGATCTGTTCTGAGCGTCGAGGGACTTCATCACTGGGAAGGGTATGGGACTCAACACTGGTGGCGGGGCCAGCAGAAGGCATTGTTACGGGGCGGAGAAAACGGCGGTTCCTCCACCACACACGACCACTGGGTAACCGCACCTGGTAGTCCCGTGACCTGCCGAGACCCATGACTACGCCTACTTTGTCCCAACGTAGGGAGGTCGGGTCCTGAACACGGACTTGGGTGCCGACACTCAACCTGGGGAGAGAACGGGCGTGGTCATTGTAGCGGGCGACGACGTCCTGAACACGTTCGGCGGCTCGGCGATCACAATCCTCTGTCTTGGCCTGCCACTCCTTGGAGAAGGATTGAGGGTGAGCAGGGACACAAGAACGAAGGGGGCGTCCATACAAAACCTGGGCAGGGGAGCGTCCGGTGTAGTTAGGTGTGTTGCGGAGTTCAAGAAGACCCCTGTCGAAGGCCTCGCAGTCAATGTTCCCAGAAGGGGCCACCTTAAGGATGAGGTGCTTCAGGGATTTGACAGCAGCCTCAGCGTGGCCGTTGGACTGCGGGTAATGGGGCGATGACAACACATGCCGGACTCCCCATCGGTCAAGGAACACAGCAAAGTCCCGGCTTGTGAACTGAGGCCCTCCGTCGGTTCGCAGGCGTACGGGAACGCCCACGTCACGGAAGTAGTGGCGGAACTTGCTGATGGTGGCGGCAGACGTCATGTCATTACCGCACTTGATGACAACCGGCCAACCAGAGAGACGGTCGACGATAACGAGGAAGGACTTTCCTGACACACAGAAAAAGTCGGCCGACACAGACTCAAAGGGGCGGGTGGGGTTGTCGTCACTCATGAAGGGTTCCTGCTGCTGGCTGGGTTGTAATACTTGGCAGGGCTCACACGCACGGACAACATTGGAGATGTCGGAGTTGATGCCGGGCCAGAACACAGTCTGTCGTGCACGTCGTTTGGTGGCCTCAGCTCCACGGTGACTGTCGTGAAGGCGGGCCAAGGCGTGGGGACGTGATGCAGCAGGGACAACTACACGTGCTCCGTACAGAACAAGGTCTCCATCGCAGTAGAGTTCATCGCGGAGTTTCCAATACGGGAGCAGGGTGTTGTGAAGATCGTAGCGGTTGCTAGGAAATCCATTCCTCACACACTCGACAAGTCGGACGTAGGAAGGGTCATCTCGGGCCGCTGTTCGAAGGTCCTCCATTGCCTTGTCGTCATCTGGTGACAGGTCCGAACGAAGGGATTGGACGGCATGGAGAGTGACCACAGTCCTGACGGAAAGAGCGAGGTCGGCGTCGAGTACATGGTCTTCTGGAGTAGGGCGGCTGACAGGAGAGCGGGATAAGGCATCAGGGATGCAGAGCTCCTTACCAGCACGCCACACTGCAGTGAAGATGTACGCCGAGAGTTTCTCTTTCAGACGCTGGAGGCGAGGGTTCTCAACGGCGTCTAGCGTGTAGTGGTTGAGGATCGGGACAAGCGGGCGATGGTCGGTCACTAGGTGAAAGTATTGCAGGCCTATGAGGTAAAACCTGCACTTGGACATCGCCCAAACCGCAGCCAACAGCTCCAACTCAATAGTGGCATAGCGCGTCTCAGTGTCAGAGAGGAAACGCGAGCCACACTGGACGAGCCGGAACTGCCCTCCACCATGATCCTGCAGTAGGGCGTATCCCACGCCATACAAGCGTGAGGCGTCTGTCTGCAGAACTGTCGGCAAGGCTGGGTCGAACGTGGCGAGGACAGGTGGACGAGACAGGGCCTGTTTCACTTGCTGGAAGGCCTTGTCGTGGTCGGGGGTCCACAGGAATGTCCTCTTGGGGCTCATCAGGGGGCGAAGTGGTTGAGCAGCTGCGGAGATGTCCGACGAAAACTCTGCTAACTGGTTGACGAGACCGATGAAGGACCTCAAGTCGGTCAGGTTAGCAGGGGTGGGAAAATCCGTAATGGCGCGGACCTTTTCCGGGTCAGCTGCGATACCATTCCCTGAGAGGGTGTACCCACAAAAGTCAACTGAAGAGCTGGCCAGAACAAACTTGTCGGCATTTAGGGTAATGCCGTGCTTCCGGCACCTGTTGAGTACCTCGTAGATACGGCAGAGGTGATCCATATAATCCTCGTCGTACACGAGTATGTCGTCGACCACTTGCACGCAGTTTGCCAGACCTTGTAGAGCCATATCACCTCGAAGACAGAAAGCGTCTCCTGTAGCGGCGAGTCCCATGGGGCCACGGCAATAACTGTAACGTCCATGCGGGGTGATGAACGTTGTGAGTGGTCGGTCTTCTTCGGCAAGCTCTATCTGCCAGTATCCACACAGGGCGTCCATCGTCGTGAAGAAGCGCGCCTTCGGGTTCACGCTGCGTATGGCTGCAAAGGGCGTGGGAGAAGGGTGCGCAGGACGAGACACCTGGTTGTTGAGCTTGGAAAGGTCAGTGGTGATCCGAACACCACCTTTAGGTTTTGCGACGACAACCATCGGGTGACACCATGGAGACGGGTCATCGCCGGTTGGTACAATAATTTCTTGGGCGACCATGGAGTCCAGCTCGTTTTTGACCGCCTCGCGGAAGGCCAGGGGCACCAGTCGAGGGGTGTAAATAGCGAATGGCTTCGCGTCGTCCCTCAGGTGGATCCTCATGGGGGGGCCTGCCATCTTCTTGAGAGGCTTGGATTCCAGAGCGGACTTGGTCACCAGAACGTCGCTGAATTCCTTCAGGAAGTACTTCCGAGCATCCGAAGGAGAGGTGTCACTGGCAAGAGGCAGGGGTAGGGCGGCAGCAGGGTCGTTGCTGCTCCCTTTTTGCACCCTGTTGGCGTGTTTTACCTCAAGAATAGGTTTGGGGAAGTCCTGGGAGATGATGGCCAACTCCTGACAATGTCTGTAGGACAGCAAAGGAGTCTGGACACCGTTATGCACATCAATCCAGGCTTGACACGACCTGTTGCCAAAGGTGACTTGTGCTTGGAGTGAACCCAGGGCCGGGGTCATCTGTGAACCATCTGCCATAAAGCGGAGATCCTTGGGGGGCGGTCCTAGATCACTTGGAGAGAGTCCCAAGCATTGCAAATGCTGGGGACCGATGACTGTAGCATCAGCGCCGGTGTCGGGCAACATCTGAAGACGGGATGACACACCGCCGTAGGTCACGATGACGCTGATGTACTGGGGGACTTTGGTCCTGGGACGCTGGGGGGAGCACACATTCCTAATGTGGCTCGAGCGTTGTCAAGAGTCGTCGTACCTCTGATTGGAAGACTGTGGGCGGCCCTCTCTGGTGGAGGGGGGCTGAAGCTTCTGCCGACGCGGTCCCTTGGGTTTGTTGGAAGGGCAACACTTGTCATAGTGGCCCAGACGACCGCACACATTGCACTGGACGCGTTTGGCTGGGCACCGTACTGTGAGTGACCAGTGGCCCTTACAGTCACAACTGTTGCAGGTAGACTGAGCAGCTGGACACACCTGTGTTCCGTGCTGCTTACCACAGTTGTTGCAAAATAAACCGGGCGTGGACGTGGTAGGCGAAGGCGTAGGAACAGACTTCTTGTCCTTCTTGTACCGGGACACAGCGCGTACAGCTGTAGGGGGAGCACGGATGGCAGAGGTGGCACACCTGGCAGCCTCATAGGAGCGACATATCGTCGACACATCCTTAAGAGAAGAGGAAGAGTCGAGGGAGGTGAGGCGTTGGACAAGTTCCTCGTCCTTAACACCCATCAGGATCACCTGCTTCAACTGGGTCTCCTCGCACTGCTGGTGGTGGCCTGGACATATATTTACCTCTTCCGAGGCTCTCTTAAGACGCACGTAAAAGGCATCAAAAGACTCACCCTCCATCTGTCTGCAGCTAAACAATTCCCTCCTGCGCAGAGCTTCATTCTGCTGTCCTTTGATGTGCCGTTGTAGAACGTCCAGTACCTCCTCTACAGACAGCGAAGAGGTTGGGGGTACCTGCAACGTATGTTCCAAGACACGCTGAATTTCCAAGGACAGGCACATACGCAGCTGGATGAGTTGTTTAGGCTGTGACAAACTCTGGAGATCCACCATTGTAGAGTAATCAGTCCACCGTCGCCGCCATTCACGAAAAGTCTGGAAATTCACATCAGGCTTCAAGATGGGCGGTGTTTGAGCTGCTGCTTTAGGTGGGGCTGGGGGGTGTGAAGGAAGCATGGATGAGGTATCTGAACCAGTCAGTACCGAGGCAGTGTTAGAGCCAGGGGCTTGGTTAACAGTGAGGCGAGATATCAAGGCTTCAAACCGTTCACTGTCTTCCAATCTCCGTTGGTTGTCTCGTTCTGCCTCTGCTTGCCTTCTGTGCTCATCCGCCAAACGTCTGTGGGCTTCATCCTCGCGTTTCTCATCTCTCATAAACTTCAGTAAAGCAATTATCTCTGGAGACAACGCTGAATATTGAGGTGAGGGACTGCGCGATGTGGGGGCTGGAGCGTTGTGGCCGGCCTGGTCATCCATCTCTGCGGGGCTATCCCCCGCCTGGCTCATCCAGACGCTGGGTCCACGGCTACGTACGGTGTGAGACATAACTACTTCCTCTGTGTACTATGTCTTAAATCAGTGTTGACCGGTCAGCCCGTCGTATCAACAAGATTTCAGACAAAAATTAATTAAATACACAGATAAGTAGATTATATATATAAAATATATATAAGGAAGCCGCGCGGTCAGCGAGTGTTAGTACATGTACGTGTGCGAGTGAGTGTGTGTCCCGGGCGGGTAGAGCGTCTCGCCCCAGCTGTGAGGGGGGGGTGGAGGCGGCGCTGTGAGGGGGTGGGGGGAGAGGCGCGGCGACTCCCAGTCAGCCCAGTTACCCTCAGAACGCGGTCAGAGACGGGTGCACTGAACTTTACTCCTTACAAATGCCCAGAACGTGCCGTATACCTTGGGAATCCTTTAGAACAAGGTCACACATGAATGGCACGAAACACACAATGCACTAAACACTTCACAGAAAATCACTGTCACTGACACTGCTCAAAGTTGCTGAGATTCTTCGAGGAGAGATGACGCGCGGGAGTTGACCCAAGCGAGAGAGGAGTCCGTACGCCGGCTTTCTACAAACTTTGCACTATCACTCGTAATTATCCAGTAAGATCGGATCACTGCGCCATGTTAGGTTCTGAATAATAAATTCTATATACAGGAGAGAACACAAACACCTGTATAGTTTTGTAGGTTCGGTTTACTGGATAAGAGTATGTACACAGAGGAGAGCAGCGGTCTCCCTGGCTAGACTCCTTGATCAACTGCTATAGGCGACGTATGGCAAGTGATACATTAGCAGCTTCCATACGTCGCCAGGCACATTAATTAAGCGTGTGGGATATGGTAATAACATTGCCACACGCTGCTAGCTAGGCTGAATAAATAATACATAAATGGAGCACATACATAATATACATACATGATATATAATCCAGCATACATAATATACATACAGGGGCGACAAAATGATCTAACTTCAGGCGCGATCAGAAACTCATGGATATTCTTAGAGAACGAAACCGATGGGTAGCGTTTGTCCTGGCAGACTCAACACTCACTTACTTGACACGTCTTATTAACAATAAGGACAGTTTAAGCGTTCAACACTACTCACAATGGATCTTGAATGTTTCAACTGTAAACAGACATATCTAAGCTGACTCTAAACCAGTCATTTTATAGAGAGGTTGGTTTCAGTAAGTCAGAGAAAATGGGATAACGGAGGACTGAGGCGTCTTGAAGTGACGAGAAAACGGACTCCTCAAATGGAGGACTCTAAAATAAAGCAGAGGTACATGTTTTGTGGGCTATTGAGCGTAATATGAATCATTTGATTTTGGCGTTAACTGACGTGTACGACCGTGGTCGTTACACCCGCACCACCAATCTAGGCACCTGCATCAAGATTTCTTCATACTTTACTTCATCCATCGATCGATCGATCGGGAGACCATTCTACACTCGGCTACTGGACCAGCAACATCTCTCACAGCTCCTCACAACTCAGCATCCTCAGAAACCTCCTCGCCCTACGGGACCTCTGAGCAAGTTTCTCCTCACCAAGCCACTCATAAGCACTGCGCTGTACAACAATATATTTACAGAAAGCGCATTGTGAGTTTCTATCCTACCTCATTCCTGAGTGTGAGGTATCTACATGTACGTACGTTTGTGTGCCCATACAAAGAGAATTGACAACTGGCCACATACAGTACGCTACAGTATAACAGTAGAATATTACTTAATAGTTTCTTCTCAAAGAATTCCATATATAAGTTGCTTAATACTGGTGAAAGCGGATTACCCATTGCCATACCTAATTTTTTAGCATAATATTCTCCATTGAATTCAAATTTACAATCCTTAATACATTTACTTTTACTTTTATCCTCTTCACCACTAATCGGCTTGTTAGCCGCTTGGGCGATCGGTCACGTCTCTGATTACTTTTCCTTTTCTTTTATCCTCTTCACCAAAAGATCAGCTCGCTAGCCGTTTGGGCGATAGGTCACGTCTCTGTTATGCTGTAACGACCACGGTCGTACACGTCAGTTAACGCCAAAATCAAATGATTCATATTACGCTCAATAGCCCTCAAAACATGTACCTCTGCTTTATTTTTGAGTCCTCCATCTGAGGAGTCCGTTTTCTCGTCACTTCAAGACGCCTCAGTCCTCCGTTATCCCATTTTCTCTGACTTACTGAAACCAACCTCTCTATAAAATGAATTTGAATGTGAGAGAGAACACCCTGGTTTAGAGTCAGCTTAGATATATCTGTTTACAGTTGAAACATTCAAGATCCATTGTGAGTGGTGTTGAACGCTTCAACTGTCCTTATTGTTAATAAGACGTGTCAAGTAAGTGAGTGTTGAGTCTGCCAGGACCAACGATACCCATCGGTTTCGTTCCCTAAGGATATCCATGAGTTTCTGATCGCGCCTGAAGTTAGATCATTTTGTCGCCCCGACATCAGAGAATCTGATGTTTATAGTTTAATTAGTGTCAGTTATCTATTTAAGAAAGTCATTAATTTCCTGAACTATTCTGTCAACTGGTATAATCTAAAAGATCTAACGTCTCCCTGTGAATAGCTCGTTGTCTGCCTCCAGGCCTGAGCTTGCAGAATTGATGTTATCAACGTGTATATTCCACCTTTTCCTGGCAAGCTCAACCTCTGATTAGATTGTATGAATAGACATAGGAAATTACCCTGATCAGGAATACCGGAGTTCATAATTAAGTATGCGGTGATCCAAAATGGTAGAGAAGGTATGTTGTTGGTAAGATTGACCTTTCTGGCATGAATATGGAGGCCCAAGCTGCCCAGCAGGTGCACGTATATACCTCTACACGAGGGAGAATCACGCATTCGTGACTCTTCTTCCACGTCTACAGGTATGTTCACGTGTGTTCCACGCCGCCATATTACCTCAGATTAACTTGGTAATTTTTGCGAATATCAGTGTTCATGTTTCAACATAGTACCTTCGGTGCCAATTTAGTCAAGTAAAGTAGAGCTCTAGCTATCGTCTGAACCGGTGCCAGACGTATGTTGTGTGTAGTGAAGTTAAATATTCACGCATTCGTGACTCTTCTTCCACGTCTACAGGCCAGTGTGTTGAGCTGAATACTCATCGGCTACCGTGGGTCGGTAGCCGAGTTGGACGATGCCGTTAATTCGACAGGATTAAACTGGGAAATCCTTTTTCTGCAACTTAGGCGGCAGCTCCCTTGGCGTGTGTCGGTCTACAACCGACCCCCCGACAGCGATCTTCATTTGTTATGGAGACACTTGGGATATATACCCTGAGGCACTCCTCACAGTTACCCGGGCCAGGCGCTCCCACGCTAGCGAACGAGCCTGTAAACAACTCTGGCCCACTGACTCCGTCATATGATCATGGTCTACCTACTGTTCTTGGTTATATGTATGGAGCCGTATTAATATCCATGCTTAGGGATGACTAGCAGAAATATAGTCATCCCAGGTTAAGTATTGAACCCCTGAATGAGAGTTCAAGGTACCAGGTGGTTCCTTGTGAAGTGATAAGAATTATGGTATGTTACTAATTGTGGAATTGCCCAGTGTGTTATGTATTCATCTGTAGTACCCATGAAATAATAACCTGAGAGTATGAGGTTCTAACCACGAATTGAGAAGGTAATTTGTTCCTTGTTAAAGTAAGACCTGCGGGTCCAGGGTTATTGACAGTGTGTAAGCATTTCTAAATCTTACTTGTCACAGAAATACTACAACAGTGTCCAATAAAGTAATGAGTATTTGGAGGTGTTTAATGAGGTAATAAGTTCTTGAAGTGTTTGATGACTTAATAAGTTAATTTCGGTTCTGTTTAGCCTGAGTGAATCTAAGATGCATCTTCTCCACTCACTGTGTTAATAAACATTGAATTAGTAATCTGAGTATCACCACTCTACTCCTTCTAAACATTGGTTCCCAGAAAATATTACTTACTCACGTGCCTATACATCTACCACACTACCCAAAACCCTTCCATGAGTTCTGTTATATAATGAAAAGTCTGGGTGGTGGCAGCTACCCTTTGTAAGTATAAAAAGTGTTGTACTAAGAATAACATGGTTCCCCAGACTAATCCATGTATAAGAATAGACATAAAGCAAAGTATACTTCAGAAAGGTAAGAACATTGAAACTGAGAATACAATCTATATGACAGGAAATGAAAAGAAAGAACATTGACTTGGAAAACATAAGCAGAGAAGCATAAGAGTTACTTATATAAGAATATAAGGTATAGAGATAAAGAACATTTAAGAATATAAGTAAGAATATATAAGAATATATATATATATGTAAAGAATGGAAGAAGAATAAGTATATAAAACAGGGTACTCATTGGAAGAATGCTACACAGGACAAATAAGTATATGAGTAAATAGAATACTAACAGAAAAGAATAGCTGGATGGTAAATTATTGAAAGGAGAAAACTCGGCCCGTTACAATGCACTGTTGGCAAGTACTGGGCATGCACTGGCTCCTGAATGTACCTGAACCTGCTCCAGTGTTGGTCAAGTCTTGTATTGAAAGAGCTCACACTCGGCGCCGACACAACACTTTTTGGTAGATTGTTCCAAGAGTTCACAGCTCTCACTCCGAAAAAGTTTGCCCTCACAGTTTTCTGGACTGGCGGCTTCTTCAATCTTGAGCTATACCCCTTGTGGGGTAGCGTCCGCCAGCTCCAAGCAAGGACACTCGATTGAGTAGTGCTCTTTGAGATGCTTATACACCTCTATTATACACCCTTGCCCGTCTGTAGTATGAGCTAGGCAAGTTCAAGCGCTCCAATCTCTCAGGGTAGCTGAGATGCCGAAGGACAGGCACCAGCCTGGTGGCCCTCCTTTGAACATTTTCAACCAACTGACAGTCCCTAGCATATTAGGGTGTGTCATAGGAGGGAAGATCAGCTAAAACTAATGGCCCATCACTTTTTTGGTAGATTTTAGTGTATATAAACAGAAAATAATTTCAGTTTCAATATTTTGCAACCTTTTGCTAGGTAAATTTTAGCGTGAAATTTATCGAAAATCTAACGTACAGCTGCATTAGTGCATTACAATTAAATAGTGAACATTGCTTTCTGACTTCATTCTTTAACAACCCAACTAACAATATTTTTTTCTGTTTCAGATTCTGATGCATTTATAAGTTGATAATATTTGCGATGGCTGCTTGTGTTAGGACGAGGAACCAAAAATCCAGCCATCTCAGTCACTATCTTGGGTCTGGGAGAGAGCTCCTGAAGTCGGAGTTGCCTACATTGAGAGATGCTTTGAGATACGGTGTTTTAATCAGG
Organism: Homarus gammarus; assembly: GCA_958450375.1. Taxonomy (NCBI): domain Eukaryota; kingdom Metazoa; phylum Arthropoda; class Malacostraca; order Decapoda; family Nephropidae; genus Homarus; species Homarus gammarus. The sequence goes on from CAUDMG010001688.1 coordinate 107,431, forward strand.
CAAATCAGTGAAAAGAACCAAAGAACTTACACAAACAAAGACATTGCCAGTGATATGACCAAAGCTGTCTTGGCACAGTACACTCTGGCTAACGCTCAGTTCAAGCCTCCAGTCATAACAAGTCAGAAGAAGACTAGTGAGAGACTGCTAGCCAGTTGGGAAAAGGCAAGAGATATCTCTCTTGGGAGAGGAAAACTTGCAGTTAAGGACAGCTTTGCCAAGCAACTGGACCAGTTATTTGACATAATTACTTGCAAGTGCCCAATTGTTCTCTGTCCTGAGTTTGGATGCGATCGTGACTGTAAATCCGAGGCCCACATCTCCTGTATTTGCAAGCGTGAACTGAAGATTCCTGTGATCGAACTGGCATTTGTCAAAGCACAGAGAGAGAAGACTGGCAGTATAGGGGCTCTCATGATTTCTAGTCAAGATATTCCGGAGTCCAAGAGACAGGAGGCTGCCACAGAGAGACAGAAGAGGAGAAGAGTTGCCGAGGAAAAGAGACTTGAGAAGGCCCAGGGTGAGGTAAAAAAGGCCGATGATTGGAGTCAAGCTGATTCAGAGTTTAATGACTTCCTCATGGCTGATCCCAGTGCTGACAAAGGAGAATGGTGACTTTGTCCCTAACCCAGAAAATAATGATCCCAAACCTTCCAGGCATAAGATTCGAAATAGGAAAGATATCCCGAGCATAGCTCTGGCCAGCATGCGACACCACACTGGTCTCAGAGAAACTGCAGAGATGGCAACAGCTGCCTGGATTGACGGTGGTTTGATAACACCTGATGATGTTCACCTGGTGATAGATCATAACAAAGTAAGGAGAGCTCAGGAGAAACTTGTCAGTAACCTAGAAGAGGAGTTTGATAAGGGGATAAGAGAAAATGGAATCAATTGTTTGTTCTTTGATGGGAGAAGGGATGACACTAAAGTGTTCATGAAAGTTGGAGATTCTGACAAGTTGTTCCCTGCCATGGTGAAGGACGGACACTACTCCTGCTGCAGTGAACCAGGAGGGAAGTATTTGTGGCATTTCGCTCCAGAGAAAGATGACATCAGGAAACCAGCTGAGATAGTGGCAGATTACATTGTGAACTGGCTCAGAGAGAGGAACGTAGACCAGACCCTGCAGGCCATTGGAGGGGACAGCACCAACACGAACATAGGGTGGCAAGGGGGGGTCATACAGTGGATAGAGCGGAAGATTGGGAGGAAGCTGGTCTGGATTGTTTGTGACCTCCACACCAACGAGTTGCCACTCAGACATCTGATCCAGGAGCTGGATGGCAAGACTCTTTCAAACAACAGATGGTCTGGTCCTCTTGGCAAGATGCTGGACTCTGCCACTGAGTTAGAAATAAATCCGAGCTTTGAAAAAATCACAGTTGGCCCTCCACTCGTTGAGCTTGCACATACTGTCATTGACGACCTGAGTACTGACCAGTACTATGGTTACATGATTTGCAGTGCCATCAAAACTGGGGTCATGCCTGATAGACTTGCTTTCCTGCAGATAGGTCCAGTCTCACATTCTAGGTGGCTCACAACGGCTCTCAGGTTCTGCAGAATTTGGGTCGCTCATCATAAACTGAAAGGGAACCAGCTTCAGAACCTGAGACTTATTGTCCAATTCATCGTGAGTGTCTACTTGCCAAATTGGTTCAACACCAAGGTCAAGTCATCGTTCTCCAAAGGTCCGAGGCATGTTCTCTTCCAGCTTGAGCTCCTGAGGAGTCAGCCAAGGAAGGTTGTTCAGATTGTGGAGCAGACTGTGAGGAGATCTTCCTGGTATGCTCATCCCGAGGCAGTTCTGCAGACAATGCTCTGCAGTAAGGATGAGGAGGAGAGAAGAGTGGCAGTCAAAAAGATCTTGGATATGAGACTTATGAGAGGATCTGGGCATGACGAATCAGTTGGTGACGATTCCTTCAGGGTCAGGAAGACTCCTGAAGTCAATCTAGGTGCCAAGACCCTCACTGATCTCATAGATCTGGATAACATCCAGGCTGGCAGTGAGCCCCCTCTTACCTGCAGCCTCACCAATGTTCAAGTCAGAGCTTTCCTGGACAACCCCATGCATGTCCCTGCCTGGCCCTCGCACACCCAGAGTATAGAGCGTTGTGTACAGCAAGTGAGCGAGGCCAGCAGTCACGTGTACAGCCAGGAGAGGAGGGAAGGCTACATCCAAGCTCAGGTGGTCAGCAGGGAGGTGATGAGTAGAAACAGAAGCAAGAAAGACATGTTCTCTATGGTGTGCAGCAACACCGGGTCGTAGTAGTAAAACCGGTTTTTGTATTTGATCATTTTGTTTTCTAAAGGAATATTAAATTTATTAAATGTGTCAAGATCATTGGTTTCATTATTCTGGATCATTTTCATCCTAATAAATTAACCTGATACATTTACTTTACTTTAAATAAGCTATTTAGTGGTGTTGGTAAAAGGGTGGGAATACTGAATTTTCATAAGATTTCAAGTTAAAATTTACCTAGCAAAAAATGAAAACTTTTCAAATCTGAAGATATCACATGATTCTGCACATAGAACTACATCATTAATACCATGGGCCGATTTTTCAAACTCAAAAAAAAAAAATTCGCCTCTTTATGACACACCCTACTAGCATATCTCAGGGACCAGATGGGGTGACAGTACTCCAGATGGGAAAGCACTTCACTCTTGCAGATCGTTACGAGGGACGACCCGTCTAGATATCTGAACGACCTTCTTACAAGACCCAATAATTTATTTGCCTGATTTACCTTCTTCTCGCAATGGCCCGAGAACTTCAGCTCATTGCCAACATACTCACCTAGGTCCTTCTCAAATTCAATCTCAAATAGTGCAGTTTCTTCATCCCGTTGGGACATATGATACGCCTCCTTACCGTTGGTACGCCCAAGGGGCATTCTCTTACACTTCGTGACATTGAATCTCAGCAGCCATTTCTTTGACCACTCGTGGAGCTCACAGAGGTCCTTCTGCAACACTTCACAGTCCGCTTGGTTCTTGATTTCCCGAAATAACTTGGCGTCATCGGCAAACATTTGTATGGAGGAGTGTACAATGTCAGGCATGTCATTTATGAAACAAACAAACAACAGCGAGCCCAATACACTGCCCTGTGGTACCCCGCTTGTGACAGGTATGGATGATGATTTCGTGCCATTAATCACCACACACCGCTTGCGGTCATGTAGAAAGTCCTCTATCCACGCGAGGACATTTCCCCGAATTTCTCACCCTTTCAGTTAGATTTTCAGCCTTTCGTGGGGTACACTGTCGAAAGACTTGGCAAAATCTAGGTATATATTGTCGATATTACCACCCCGTTCCAGAATATGGGTCCAAATATCCAATACCTTGACCAATTGTATTAAGTAGGAGCGCCCCGGCATAAAACCGTGTTGGCAATCCTTTACAAGGGTTGTTTCATAGTAGATGTTCCATCGCGGCATCTCTGATAATACTCTCAAGTACTTTACATATTGTGCTGGTCAGGCTCAATGGTCTATAGTTGTTCGTGGAGGGACGATCGCCCTTCTTGAAGATAGGACTCACATAAGCCACTTTTGATTCACTGGGGACCTTTTGTTCATCCAGGCATTTACAAAACAAGATCTTCAGGGGCTCTGCAAGCTCGTTGCACAACTCTCTCAGCACTCTAGGATGCACCATGTCAGGTCCGGGACTCTTATGGACATGTAGCCTGGACAGTCTATTTCTAATACCCTCTTCTGTGAACACAATGTGGGTCAGTGCTGTGTCGAACCGTCTGTCCTCAAACGCAGGAAGGTTAGTTGCATTGTAGGGTTACGTGATATTATGTTGTCTAGCACTCAGGATGGATGGATGGAAACTCTAAGGTGGTGGTTTTCTTATATAATATAAGTTATATGAAAGACAGTCTGGTGCTGGAGATGCCGTGTGGTGAGGAGCTGCTCAGTAGACACGTTCGGTGAGTAGCGTGCTGAAGGAGGTAGATGTGCAGGAGCTTCGTTAGAGGAGATGTTGCCTGTTGCTGGCCTCCAGGTTGAATGAGAGCTGGACAGCGAGGAGCTAGCTTGGAGGAGGTGTTGCGTGTTCAGGAACGTAGAGTAGAATGAATCTTAATGGAGAGACAGAGCTTATATACACAGCAGCCGGAAGTAAACCCGTGGGAACTCGCCGGTTTCTCGACCCCCCCCCCCCCCCCGTGTTGCTAGGATACGGTAGAAGCTGGTGACGCCCCCCCCCCCCCCCCTGGGCCACTCGTATGGTTGCTAGGATACTGTCGCATTGGATATGCAGTTGTAGGGGAGACGTCCACTACAATACTCCCCCTCCCCTCCCGGCGCGGCGGAAGGCTGGATGTTGTCCGGGTTGTGTCCCACACATAACACATACCGGGCAGGTGTACGTACGACTCAGCCGCTACGTGTAACAACTACGTCTAGTGACACAAAACCTGTGGGAGAATTAGGAGGAGAAAGAGGGTTTGGGATTAGAGGAGGTTGTACAAGCAATGGTTGTTGCGCTCCTGCTGCTGCAGGGGCTGTGTCAGGAGGAGGGTCCATGGCAGGAGCAGGTTCTATGATAGGTGCAGGTTCTATGTCAGGAGGAGGGTCCATGGCAGGAGCAGGTTCTATGACAGGAGGGAGGTCTATTACAGGTTCAGGTTCTATGACAGGAGGAGGGTCTATGACAGGAGCAGGTTCTACAACAGGAACAGGGTGTACATGAGGGTGAAAAGAGGGTGCCCAGAAATGTCGTGGGCGTGGTGTTGCTGCCGGTGGTAACTGCGGGTAGACTGGTGCAGGCGTAGTTTGTTGATGGTGCTGCTGGGCTGGGGGCCCGACGGGTAAGGTGGCCGGTTTGACTCGGTCTATGCTGACAGTATAATGTCTGCCATTCCGGATAATCGTCAGGAACTTTGCTGAACGGGTAACCACCTGGAAGGGTCCATCATAGGGGCGTTGTAATGGGTTGCGGTGAGCATCATGCCTGACGAAAACATACTCGGCTGTGAGTAGTGCAGGAGGGATGTGTTCAGGGCGCCGAGGAGGCTGGCGTGGAGCAGTAGCTCTGAATGCAGAAACTGCTTGTCGTAGCTTTTGGAGTAAGTCGTGACGAACGGCTGGAGTGGTTTGGTGGGGATCAGGAGGGAGTGAGAAATCCCCTGGTAGCCAAAGGGGCTCGCCCAGTGTAAGATCTGCTGGGCTACAGTCCATATCCTCCTTGTGTGACGCACGGATGCCGAGGAGCACTAAGGGAAGCGCATCAGTCCAGCTGTAAGGGTCGTGCTGTGCCTTGAGTGCGTCCTTCAGCTGCCGGTGAAAACGCTCTACTATGCCATTGGCTTGAGGGTGGTATGCTGTAGTGCGTTGTCTAGACGTGCCGAGAACTGTAGGAGGTGCTGCCAGAGTTGTGACTCAAACTGGACTCCTCGGTCAGTGATTACGGTTGCGGGGGGGGCCAAAACGGGAAACCCAACCGGACATGAAGGCGCGGACAGTAGTATCTGCTGTAGCATTGGGCATGGGAATTGCTTCTGTCCACCTGGTGAAACAGTCAATACAGGTGAAGATGTAGGTGCTACCGTAGGATGATGGAAGAGGTCCCACGATGTCGAGGTGTACTACTTGAAAACGTCCTTTGGGAATAGGGAAGGTTTGCGACGATGTATTTTGGAGGACTGGCAGGCCAAGCACTGGGCAGCCCATTTCTTAGTATCAGACTTGATACCGGGCCAGACGACACGTTGCGTGAGGAGACGCTGGGAGGCCCGCACACCCGGGTGGCTGAGACCATGGATGCGGTCGAAAACAGCGCGGCGGTGGACGTGAGGTACGAACTGTCTAGGCTGCCCACAGGATACGTCGCACCACAATTTTATCTTTGTGCCAGGAATAGGGAGTTCTTGGAGTGTGAGGCCTGAGGGGGATGTCTTGTATGCTGCCAGGTCTTCGTCTTTCTCTTGAGCCGCGGCTAGCTGCCCATAATCAATGGGTGGAGATGAGGGAAGAATGTTGGATATACAACGAGAGAGGGCGTCGGCGATCTCGTTGTGGCTGCCTTTAATGTGTTGGACGTCGCTGGAGAACTCCGAGATGTAAGCCAAGTGGCGCAGGACACGAGGTGTATGTGACTGGGAAGCTGAAGAGAAGGCGTGGACGAGGGGCTTGTGATCAGTGAAGATGGTGAACTGACGGGCCTCGAGGAAGTGCTGGAAATGTTTGACAGCCAGGTATATGGCCAGGAGTTCTCGATCAAAGGTGCTGTACTTGAGGTGTGGTGGTTGAAGCCGTTGTGAGAAGAAGGCATCGGGCATGAGAATTCCGTTGATCTCCTGCTGTAAGACGGCGCCCACTGCAGTAGAAGAAGCGTCTGTTATGAGAGTGGTCCGGGCGTTAGGTGCAGGGTGGGCCAGGAGGGTGAGGCGTGTAATGTGCTGTTTGATAGTGGTGAATGCCGTAGTAGCCTCTTGAGTCCACACGAGAGACTTGTGAAACTTCTTTGGGCGTCCCTTGAGGAGGTCGTGTAGAGGGGCTAGGACGGTGGCAGCTTTGTCAATGAAGCGGTGGTAGTAGTTGACTAAACCCAGGCATTCTCGGAGTTTCTTCGTCATTTCAGGTTTGGGGAACTCCCTAATCGCAGTTATCTTCTGTGGTAGGGGTTGTATACCACTGAGCGAGACTCTGTGACCGAGGAAATCGATGGCCGAGGTTCCAAAGACGCACTTAGCAGGATGAACTTTCATGTTGTTGTTCTGCAGGCGTTGGAGAAGGAGTTGAAGATAGTGGCTGTGCTCGGCAGGCGTCGAAGATGTGACGAGGATGTCGTCAATGTAGACGGTGACAAAATTGAGGTCGCGAAGCATGTGGTCCATGTTGCTCTGGAAAGTCTGTGCTGCATTGCGTAAGCCAAAACTCATGAAAGTGTACTCGCAGAGTCCAAACGGAGTGGTGATGGCTGTCTTCTGGGTATCTGCCGGTGCTACTGGGATCTGGTGGAAGGCACGCTCCAAGTCGATCTGCGAGAAGATAGTCTTGCCATGAAGTTTGTGGTGAAAGTCCTGGACATGCGGAATAGGGTACCTGTCAGGTTTGGTGACGAGATTCAGGGCTCTGTAGTCGCCACACACCCTCCACTCGCCGGGTGTTTGCTTAGGAACCATGTGAAGAGGCGATGCCCAGGGACTCCTTGAAGGGCGAATGATGCCGTCTTGCAGTATTTTGTTGAATTCTACTTTGGCTGTGTTCAGGAGCTCAGGGCGCAGGCGGCGAGGGCGTGAAAAGACTGGTGGTCCTTTGGTTTCGATGTGGTGGAAAATTCCCGATGTAGGTGGTGGGGGTAGGGAGACTCCGGGTGAGAAAAGCTCCTTGAATTCGTCGAGCAGGGAGGAGAACTCGTTGGAAGGCGCAAGACAGGTGATAGTGTCGGTGTGTCTGGCACGAGAACCCTGGATCTTGCGTGCTGTAGGCTCATTGATGAGGCATAGATGACTTGGTTTGACGCCGAGCTTGTGGAAGGTGAGGAAGTCGAAACCAAGGATGGGTTGAGACACGTCTGCTATCACGAATAACCAACACAGAGTCTTGGGCAGACCGAGGTCTAAGGCGAGGGTGCGTACACCGTAGGAGGCGATGGAGGTACCGTTGGCAGCGAACAGGTCATAAGAGGGTTGCTTTGACTTGTCTTGTAATGAGGGAGGGATGAGGCTGACCAATGAACCTGTGTCGATGAGGAACTTCTTGCCGGAGGTGCGGTCGGTGACGTGCAGTAATGCGACGCCTGAAGGGACGGAGGCTGAGGCGTCTACCAGCCTCCGGTGTTGCCGTTTCCAGAATAGGTGCAATAGGGCTCACAGTTTCGAGCATTGCAGCCGAAAGTCTGGTGATACCAGCAGAGGGTATATTTGTTGTGCTGGGGGCTGGCTGCTGTGCGTCGGAACTTGTAGGGCGTGGTGTGTGAGTCAGGAACTGGCACAGCAGCGGGTATGGAGGAGCAGAACTGCTCAATGGTGTCCATCCTGCGGTTCAAAGTTTGCAACAGGTCCTTGATGTCTTGTGAGGCATTGCTCGGCTGAGGGGTGTTGACCCGGCTTACAAGTTCGGTGGTAGGTACTGGTGTGACCGTGGCGGCAAGGGGTGCAGCAGCGCACTCGTTGAAAATTCTGTCTGCCGCGTTTGCATATAGTTCTGGTGTCGTAGAGTAATCTACTGCGGACAGGATGTTGCGTACTTCTGTGGGTAGCTTTTGTGCGTGAAGATGGCACAGGATAGAGTCGGGGAGTCTGTCTGTGTGACGGGAGTTCAGCCTACACATCTCCTCCCAGAGACGTCCCGGGGTTGAGTTCCCGAGGGAGATAGAGAACATAAGAACATAAGAACATAAGAAAGTGGGATACTGCAGGAGGCCGACTGGCCCATACAGAGCAGATCCCTTTCACACCCATCCCAGCACTTCCAGGAGATTGGGGCTGGTCTGTTGATAACGCGTCTTCAAGGCATCCCGCAGGGTAACGAATTTGTTGTCATCTGGAGGGTTGGAAATGGTCTGTGAGACCTGCGTGGCGACTTCCGTGGGCAAGGCACAGAGCAGGGCGCCATACTTTTGCTCGTCAGTCGCTTGTGAGCCGACGAGGGCTGCTTCCACATGATCTAACCAGTCCACGACGTTGTGGTTGAAAGTTGGTAGAGAGATCCGTCCGTCCTCCATCCTGTGTGAGTGCGTTTTTCCGGGGGTCACCATTTGTAGGGTTACGTGATATTATGTTGTCTAGCACTCAGGATGGATGGATGGAAACTCTAAGGTGGTGGTTTTCTTATATAATATAAGTTATGTGAAAGACAGTCCGGTGCTTAAGATGCCGTGTGGTGAGGAGCTGCTCAGTAGACACGTTCGGTGAGTAGCGTGCTGAAGGAGGTAGATGTGCAGGAGCTTCGTTAGAGGAGATGTTGCCTGTTGCTGGCCTCCAGGTTGAATGAGAGCTGGGCAGCGAGGAGCTTGCTTGGAAGAGGTGTTGCGTGTTCAGGAACGTAGAGTAGAATGAATCTTAATGGAGAGACAGAGCTTATATACACAGCAGCCGGAAGTAAACCCGTGGGAACTCGCCTGTTTCTCGACCCCCCCCCCCCCCCCCCCGTGTTGCTAGGATACGGTAGCAGCTGGTGACGCCCACCCTCCTGGGCCGCTCGTTTGGTTGCTAGGATACTGTCCATTGGAATGGGGATACGCAGCTGTAGGGGAGACGTCCACTACACCAGCATAATATGTAAAGTACTTGAGAGTATTATCGGAGATGCCGCGATGGAATATCTACTACAAAACCACCTTGTAAAGGATTGCCAACACCATTTTACGCCGAAGCGCTCCTGCTTAACACAATTGGTCAAGGTATTGGATATTTGGACCCATATTCTGGAACGGGGTGGTGATATGGCCAATATTTACTTAGATTTTGGCAAGGCTTTCGACAGTGTATTCCACGAAAGGCTGAAAAATCAAACGGGAAGGGTACGGAATTCGGGGAAATGTCCTAGCGTGGATAGAAGACTTTCCACATGACCGCAAGCGGGGTACCACAGGGCAGTGTATTGGGCCCGCTATTGTTTGTTTGTTTCATAAATGACATGCCTGACGTTGTACACTCCTCCATACAAATGCTTGACGATGACGCCAAGTTATTTTGGGAAATCACGAACCAAACGGACGGTGAAGACCTGCAGAAGGACCTCTGTGGGCTCCAAGAATGGTCGAAGAAATGGCTGCTGAGAATCAATGTCGTAAAGTGTAAGAGGATGCACCTGGGGTGTACCAACGGTAAGGAGACGTATCATATGTCTCAAAGGGATGAAGAAACTGCACTATTTGAGACTGAATGTGAGAAGGACCTAGGTGTGCATGTTGACAATGAACTGAAGTTCTCTGGCCATTGCGAGAAGAAGGTAAATCAGGCAAATAAATTATTGGGTCTTATAAGAAGGTCGTTCAGATATCTAGACGGTCTGTCCCTCGTTATGATCTTCAAGAGTGAAGTGCTTCCCCATCTGGAGTACTGTCACTCCGTCTGGTCCCCGAGATATGCTAGGGACTGTCAGTTGGTTGAATATGTTCAAAGGAGGGCCACCAGACTGGTGCCTGCACTTCGGCACCTTAGGTACCTTGAGAGATTGGAGCGCCTGAACTTGTCTAGCTTATGCTACAGACGGGCAAGGGGTGACCTAATTGAGGTGTATAAGCATCTCAAGGGGCACTACTCAGTCGAGTGTCCTTACTTGAAGCTGGCGGACGCTCGCCCCACAAGGGGTCACAGCTCAGGAGTGAACATCGCCTCGCGCATGCGTGCGTAGTGTCAACAAAGACTGTAAGAGACTGCTCCTTAAAAGTCGTATTTCTGACGCATTCAGCGAGTCTACTAATGTCAGCTTGTGCAGATAACTATAGTAAGACCCAGTTATCAGCATAGTGGCATCTTTTTTTTTTTTTACTTTTGGACTTTGTCTTTTTTGGGGGATAAAACCAACTGGTCCTACCACCCGATCCCTATGGGAAAAGTTTTTCAAGTTTGCGCATGCGCAATGTGATAGTGTGACGTAGCAGTGACGTCATTACCACTCCACCTGACTGCAGTGTTGCCAACACCCCCCAGGGCTCCTACCGTGGTCGTTGGTTGATCTACTGTACACAGCTGTGGACGCGCCTGTGTGTTTACTCAGGTGTTAATAATGTCAGGTGGCAACCTCACCACACCACCACTGGGTCTACCATTAGACAACACAGGCCGTAGTACCTCCCTGTTTGACCTCCCCTTTGTCCTCTGACTTCCTAGGAGTGCCAAGCAGTCCTCGGCCCTCTGACGCTCAAACGTCCACAAAACCTTCCGAGTCCCCCAGTGGAAACGTCCCCCGTTTTCTCTGTTTCCTTGACGACGTCATCGATAGGCCGTCTTTGTCTAAAGGGAACTTTGAATATAATCTGCGGATTTCGTAGCAAGACGCTGTATGTTGGGACCTGTTGCCATCCAACCCTTTGTAATCAATTTAATTTTGCTTTTGATAGCTCAGTCAGAGCATTGTTATTGAGGATAATAGTAGGGAATGAAACGGAGTTCATAGTCTCAGTTTCAACGTCAGAGTGTACAGTAAATTAATTCATCGAAATAGAAGTAGGTGGACTCCCTGACCTATTTTGAGTGAGGGTGCCGCGGGCATTTCAACTGTTAGTAAGTGCTCGCCCCTTCACCCATACAGGTAGGCCATTCCACTCTGTGTTGTAATTCGCCCTTCTTTAAGTGATTTGACCCAATTAATAGTTGATTGTGCAAGTGTTACAGTAACGTAGTTGATATGCTCTGAGTGAAGTCATATTTACGTCTTTAACGTCCCCTAAAATGTGATGTCGTTGTCACTGTTAGTAAGTGCTCGCCCCTTCACCCATACAGGTCCCTAACGCAGCCTAGACCGTGTCTGTAGCGTGGATGTTGTATCCACTATGTCTGGGGAGATGTCCGAGGTCCAGTAGGATCAGTTACCTTCGTGAGACCCGACCGTCAGACACTTCAGACTACCTATGGCCCCCATAGCTGGCTCGTCTGGCCCTAACGCTCGGCCTGCGAGGTGACCCCGGATCACCAAGCCACACACCACTACCAGCCCCCATCATTGGTGGATGAGTGTCTAACTCAGTAGGGCTATTTGTGTGGTGGGGTTAATCCACTGGGATCTTCAGAGTTCGTCGGAAAGTACCCCATGGTGGCAGGACCCCATGGCGGTTGCTTGAGTATCACTCCTGACGACTGAGTGTTGTAGTGGCAGTTGCCCCTGGTCTTTATGGTGCTAAGTGACTATAAGAGTTATGTGTTATTGAGTATGTCCACCCAGTAGTGGTGTGGGTGTTATTGGGGTCCCACTAATTACCCAAATGTACCCAAATGTAGCCAAATATAGCCGCAATGAAGTCAAATAATGGTCCTACATGAATAAATCGGACTACTAATCACTTCTCGTCTAGTATTTAGTGTCACAAAGTCACAAAAAATTGGTAAACTTAATTTAATCTGAGTTAATAGATCAAGTGCATGTACCTAACCTAATCTAACCTAATCTAACACAACACAGCTCAGATTAAATTAAGTTTACCAATTTTTTGTGACTTCGTGACACCAAATAATAATCGAGAAGTGATTCACAGCCCGAATTACGCTTGTACGACCATCATTTGACTTCATTGCGGCTACATTTGGGTAATTCCTCGCTCCCTCCGTACATGCACGCGATCTATTAACTCAGATTAAAGTAAGTTTTCCAATTTTTTGTGACTTTCTGACACCAAATACTAGTCGAGAAGTGATTAGCAGTCCGATTTATTCATGTAGGACCATTATTTGACTTCATTGCGGCTATATTTGGCTACATTTGGGTACATTTGGGTAATTAGTTGGACCGGTGTTATTGAGTATGTCCATCCAGTGGTGGTGTGAGTATGTTGAGCCTGAGGGCATAGTACCAGGTTTCGTCTGTTGGTACATATATATTCTTTCTCCTACCTTCATATTAATGTTTAAATAAATTTTGTATTTGTATATTGTGTCTATTATTTACCTACAGTATCTACCGTTATTTCTTCCCTATTACTTGATACTATCATTACATATACCCACGAGCCTCCTCTCGTCACGCTACCAATGATTATAAGTATTAGAGTAAAAAGAATTGTTATGGACACAGTCCCTTATAAAATGGTGGCAGCTATGGTGATGTAATGAACATATTATCGAGTTGGGAGGAATGACTGTGATACTGTAGTTTTTTAACTGTGAGTTATAACCATTTCTCTGTACGGGTATTTAATAACCATTCCACTGTAATTAATGAGTATTTCAGATTGCTAATAATTTTGTTCCATATTTTTCCGAGGTACAGATTTTTGTGGAGGTTTGCAGAGAAAGTGAAATAAGTTCAAAGAAATACCTTGGAGTTAGGTTAGAAAAAAAAAGTCTTGTTTAAAGTAAATGATACCTGCAACAATAACTTGAGTGTAGTGTGAATAAGGTTCATTAATATTTGAAGAATTTTGATGTGTAACATTCTGCCCAAATTTTTTTTCCGTTGTTAACTCGGTATTACTTACAGACAGTGAGTACATGTTCGGGCCGTGGCACTAGTTTGTGAAATGTTTTCATCATGGGAGAACCCAGTGTTTTAATTCTGAGTTGCTAACAGAAGCATTGCACTATATGCAAAGGTTAAGTGGATGCTAATTCTGAACTTGTAATATTCTTTAGTTTATGTGTTAGGTAGGATATATATTCCATTTACTTAATATCTCGGGGTGTTTTACAGTTCCTTATATTAATATTTCTATGCATATGCTATAATTTTAAAGTGTATTTTAATCAGGTGCTAACGGTTCATTATTTGGTGAAACGTTGTATGTTATGTGAACTCTAATGCCAGTATACTTTCAGAGTACAGTAGGCCTACCTGTATTATATATGTGAGGACCTTATGGTGATACAGTATATGGAAAGTGTTATACAAGTGTATGTGTAATGGTCATGATGGTCATGATAAGAGCTAACCTGAAAACCTTAAGGATTCATATTGCGCTCAAACGTCCACAAAACCTTCCGAGTCCCCCAGTGGAAACGTCCCCCGTTTTATCTGCTTCCCCCATCTTTGTCTATGGGAGCAGACGCTGTATGTTGGGACCTGTTGCCATCCAACCCTTTGTAATCAATTTAATTTTGCTTTTGATAGCTGAGTCAGAGCATTGTTAGTGAAGATAATAGTAGAGAATGAAAATGAGTTCATAGTCTCAATTTCAACGTCAGAGTGTACAGTAAATTAATTCACTGTTATAGGAGTAGGTGGACTCCCTGGTCTGTTTTGAGTGAGGGCCCCGCGGGCATTTCTACCGTTAGTGAGTGCCCGTCCCTTCATCCATACAGGTATGCCATTCCACTCTGTGTTGTAATTCGCCCTTCTTTAAGTGATTTGACCCAATTAATAGTTGATTGTGCAAGTGTTACAGTAACGTAGTTGATATGTTATGAGTGAAGTCATATTTACATCTTTAACGTCCCCTGAAATGTAATGTTGTTGTCACAGTTAGTGAGTGCCCGTCCCTTCATCCATACAGGTCCCCTGACGCTGCCCCGTTTGTCTCCCGATCCCATTGTGATTCTTGAATCGCTCTACCATCCAACAACGGCCTCGGATGTATTAGATGTCCAGCCGGGATCATATATGAGAAGATGGCACCGATGCGGCCTGATTAATGTGCCCCAAGGCTTCGTTGGGCCAGACCCCAGACCCGCCATGTGTCTGGCTACCCCACAATAACAAAGGCCGCAAGCCCTAGTGTTCTACCCTGGGTTACTCCTTGGAAGTATATGTCCACAGAGAGTGTTGTAACATGTATGTTAGGGATAATTAGTTGGAAATAATTATCCCATGTTGGGTAGCGGACCCCTGCATATACTAGTGTCATTGTTTACGTATATGTTGAATAATCTACAATGAGTGCCATGTAATATACCACCAGTAATGTTGTGAGTAAGAGTAAAGAAGAAGGAACTGAGTTTGCACTAATCCCAGGAGGTGAACCTGGTAATCATATGATTGATACATAATCTTTCCCCATTGATTGCATATTAATAAATTTGTTTTTAGAGTACTTTAGGTGTATTCATTTCTCCCACAGTATTTTACCTTTATTTCCATCCAAGTGACCTGATACCAAAATTACCATACTCACGTGCCTAGACCCTCCACCATGCTACCAAAAGAATGCCCAGGCTACCAAAAGAATGCCCAGGCTACCAAAAGAATGCCCAGGCTACCAAAGGAATGTCCATGCTACCCAAGAATAGGTGATGGAACTGAGTAAGAGTAATAGTAAGAACTAAGAGAAGTAAATAAGATGAGGGTGGTGTAGAAACAGAGAGGGAGTCAGGCCCCCTCACATTGGTGACAGACCAAGAATCCGCCCCCTCACATTGGTGGCAGCTCGAGAATGCGCCCCCTCACATATGGACCCGGAATTGTGAGTACAGAAATTCGTGAAGTGTTCACGCAGTGTTGCACCATACAGAGTTTGTGTGAATAGCAAATTGTCTCAGTGTAACACGATGGCAGATGCTAACGTGTATCAGGGGACCATGACAGCCAAAACCGCTGTTGAACTAGCAACAGAAGTCCAAGCTCTTCGGGCTAAGCTCGCTGAGTCTATGGATACAGTAAGGAGACAACAAGCGTTGCTTGATGAACGGAGGGAAGAACCGGTTATACCTACTCTCCCTTCCTTGGTTCCACTTTTGTCCCCTCCTAACGATATGCCCAGCCGATCTCCTGGCCCCCATTACCACCAATACATTCCGAGGCTGTCCACTGACAACCTCATTGGTCTTAACGCAGACAACAGCCTAACTAACTTCTGTAAAAGAGTAGAGTATAACGCAGTTAGCTCAAGGGATAGATGGTATGTAGCTACCGACCGCATGGACCAGCAAGTTGAAGCCATGGTCCAAGTAGAACTTGGTACCGATGAGGAAGATTGGGATAAACTTAAGGTAACCTTGCGGAAATTGTTTGTGAAACAAATCCCCCTGGAAGATGCCTTGGAGGAATTTGCGCGATTAGAGTACAATTTGGAAGATGTTCCCCGTCGTTTCTTGAGCCAACTTAAATTAACTCTCACAACCATTTTCCGCCAGTATGGGCCCATGGAAGGTAAAGAACAAACGTTGAAAGATAAATTGTACGACCCTTTGCCAAAACAGTTGAAAGAGGAATTGAAGTTTTACTATTCCCCTTGTCCAGTAGACACGATGGCCGCATGATTGGAGAGACTCCGACACAACTATCTGAAAGATAACAGAACTGGGTATCCCAGTATCCGGCAAGTTCAAAAGCACGCGAACCAAGAACTTCCAGTAAAGAATGAAAGAGCCAGTAGGGCAGAACGTAACATAACAGGAGGAGCTTGTGGTACCAGTAGTCAGCGAGATCGACACGCTGTAGTAGGGTGTGTCATACGGAGGCGAATTTTTTTTTTTGAGTTTGAAAAATCGGCCCATGGTATTAATGATGAAGTTCTATGTGCAGAATCATGTGATATCTTCAGATTTGAAAAGTTTTCATTCTTTGCTAGGTAAATTTTAACTTGAAATCTTATGAAAATTCAGTATTCCCACCCTTTTACCAACACCACTAAATAGCTTATTTAAAGTAAAGTAAATGTATCAGGTTAATTTATTAGGATGAAAATGATCCAGAATAGTGAAACGAATGATCTTGACACATTTATTAAATTTAATATTCCTTTAGAAAACAAAATCATCAAATACAAAAACCGGTTTTACTACTACGACCCGGTGTTGCTGCACACCATAGAGAACATGTCTTTCTTGCTTCTGTGTAATGGTCATGCTAAGA
The DNA here is from genome assembly GCA_958450375.1 of Homarus gammarus. Lineage (NCBI taxonomy): Eukaryota > Metazoa > Arthropoda > Malacostraca > Decapoda > Nephropidae > Homarus > Homarus gammarus. Next base: position 123,852 of record CAUDMG010001688.1, read on the forward strand.
GCTAACCTGAAAACCTTAAGGATTCATATTACGCTCAAACGTCCACAAAACCCTCTTGAGTCCCCCAGTGGAAACGTACTCCGTTTTCTCGGTTCCTTGGTGACGTCACCAATAAGCCGCCTTTGTCTCTGCGAGCAGACGCTGTATGCGGGGACCTGTTGCCATCCAATACTTTGTAATCTATTTAATTTTGCTTTCGATAGCTGAGTCAGAGCATTGTTAGTGAAGGTAATAGTAGAGAATGAAAATGAGTCCATAGTCTCAGTTTCAACGTCAGAGTGTACCGTGAATTAATTCATCGGAATAGGAGTAGGTGGAATCCCTGGCCTGTTTTGAGTGAGGGCGCAGCGGGCATTTCAACCGTTAGTAAGTGCCCGTCCCTTCATCCATACAGGTATGCTGCTATTCCACTCTGTGTTGTAATTCGCCCTTCTTTAAGTGATTTGACCCAATTAATAGTTGATTGTGCAAGTGTTACAGTAACGTAGTTGATATGCTCTGAGTAAAGTCATATTTACGTCTTTAACGTCCCCGGAAATGTGATGTTGTTGTCACCGTTAGTAAGTGCCCGTCCCTTCATCCATACAGGTCCCTAACGCAGCCTAGGCCGTGTCTGTAGGGTGGATGTTGCATCCACAATGTCTGGGGAGATGTCCGAGGTCCAGTAGGCTCTTTTATCTTCGTGAGACCCGGCCGTCAGACACTCCAGACTACCTATAGCCCCTATAGCTGGCTCGTCTGTCCCTAACGCTCGGCCCACGAGGTGACGCCGGATCACCAAGCCACCCACCACTACCAGCCCCCATCATTGGTGGATGAGTGTCTTACTCAGTAGGGTTATTTGTGTGGTGGAATTAATCCACTGGGATCTCCAGAGTCGTTGGAAAGTACTCCATGGTGGCTGGACCCCATGGCTGTTGCTTGAGTATCACACCTGACGACTGAGTATTGTAGTGACAGTTGCCCTAGTATTTTTGGTGCTAAGTGACTACACTAGTTGTGTATTGAGTATGTCCACCCAGTAGGGTTGGAAGAGTTATTATGTCCACCCAGTAATGGTGTGAGTATGTTGAGCCTGAGGGCCTAGTACTAGATTTCGTCTGTTAGTACAAATAATTTCTTTCTTTTAATTTCATATTCATGTTAAATAAACTTTGTATTTGTAAAATTGTGTCTATTAATTACCTACAGTATTTACCGTTATTTCTACCCTATTGCTCGATACTATCATTACACCTACCCACGAGCCTCCTATCGTCATGCTACCAATGATGATAAGTAGGAGTAAAAGGAATTGTTACTGGCTCTCAGAGGCCCTTATAAATGGTGGGCAGTACCAGCCCTCATATCTGTTTCTACTCATCACCTCCCTGCTGACCACCTGAGCTCGGATGTAGCCTTCCCTCCTCTCCTGGCTGTACACGTGACTGCTGGCCTCTCTCACTTGCTGTACACAACGCTCTGTACTCTGGGTGTGCGAGGGCCAGGCAGGGACATGCATGGGGTTGTCCAGGAAAGCTCTGACTTGAACATTGGTGAGGCTGCAGGTAAGAGGGGGCTCACTGCCAGCCTGGATGTTATCCAGATCTATGAGATCAGTGAGGGTCTTGGCACCTAGATTGACTTCAGGAGTCTTCCTGACCCTGAAGGAATCGTCACCAACTGATTCGTCATGCCCAGATCCTCTCATAAGTCTCATATCCAAGATCTTTTTGACTGCCACTCTTCTCTCCTCCTCATCCTTACTGCAGAGCATTGTCTGCAGAACTGCCTCGGGATGAGCATACCAGGAAGATCTCCTCACAGTCTGCTCCACAATCTGAACAACCTTCCTTGGCTGACTCCTCAGGAGCTCAAGCTGGAAGAGAACATGCCTCGGACCTTCGGAGAACGATGACTTGACCTTGGTGTTGAACCAATTTGGCAAGTAGACACTCACGATGAATTGGACAATAAGCCTCAGGTTGTGAAGCTGGTTCCCTTTCAGTTTATGATGAGCGACCCAAATTCTGCAGAACCTGAGAGCCGTTGTGAGCCACCTAGAATGTGAGACTGGACCTATCTGCAGGTAAGCAAGTCTATCAGGCATGACCCCAGTTTTAATGGCACTGCAAATCATGTAACCATAGTACTGGTCAGTACTCAGGTCGTCAATGACAGTATGTGCAAGCTCAACGAGTGGCGGGCCAACTGTGATTTTTTCAAAGCTCGGATTTATTTCTAACTCAGTGGCAGAGTCCAGCATCTTGCCAAGAGGACCAGACCATCTGTTGTTTGAAAGAGTCTTGCCATCCAGCTCCTGGATCAGATGTCTGAGTGGCAACTCGTTGGTGTGGAGGTCACAAACAATCCAGACCAGCTTCCTCCCAATCTTCCGCTCTATCCACAGTATGACCCCCCCTTGCCACCCTGTGTTCGTGTTGGTGCTGTCCCCTCCAATGGCCTGCAGGGTCTGGTCTACGTTCCTCTCTCTGAGCCAGTTCACAATGTTATCTGCCACTATCTCAGCTGGTTTCCTGATGTCATCTTTCTCTGGAGTGAAATGCCACAAATACTTCCCTCCTGGTTCACTGCAGCAGGAGTAGTGTTCCTCCTTCACCATGGCAGGGAACAACTTGTCAGAATCTCCAACTTTCATGAACACTTTAGTGTCATCCCTTCTCCCATCAAAGAACAAACAATTGATTCCATTTTCTCTTATCCCCTTATCAAACTCCTCTTCTAGGTTACTGACAAGTTTCTCCTGAGCTCTCCTTACTTTGTTATGATCTATCACCAGGTGAACATCATCAGGTGTTATCAAACCACCGTCAATCCAGGCAGCTGTTGCTATCTCTGCAGTTTCTCTGAGACCAGTGTGGTGTCGCATGCTGGCCAGAGCTATGCTCGGGATATCTTTCCTATTTCGAATGTTATGCCTGGAAGGTTTGGGATCACTATTTTCTGGGTTAGGGACAAAGTCACCATTCTCCTGGTCAGCACTCGGATCAGCCATGGGGAAGTCATTAAACTCTGAATCAGCTTGACTCCAATCATCGGCCTTTTTTACCTCACCCTGGGCCTTCTCAAGTCTCTTTTCCTCGGCAACTCTTCTCCTCTTCTGTCTCTTGGACTCCGGAATATCTTGCCAGTTTTCTCTCTCTGTGCTTTGACAAATGCCAGTTCGATCACAGGAATCTTCAGTTCACGCTTGCAAATACAGGAGATGTGTGCCTCGGATTTACAGTCACGATCGCATCCAAACTCAGGACAGAGAACAATTGGGCACTTGCAAGTAATTATGTCAAATAACTGGTCCAGTTGCTTGGCAAAGCTGTCCTTAACTGCAAGTTTTCCTCTCCCAAGAGAGATATCTCTTGCCTTTTCCCAACTGGCTAGCAGTCTCTCACTAATCTTCTTCTGACTTGTTATGACTGGAGGCTTGAACTGAGCGTTAGCCAGAGTGTACTGTGCCAAGACAGCTTTGGTCATATCACTGGCAATGTCTTTGTTTGTGTAAGTTCTTTGGTTCTTTTCACTGATTTGCCTGATTAAAACACCGTATCTCAAAGCATCTCTCAATGTAGGCAACTCCGACTTCAGGAGCTCTCTCCCAGACCCAAGATAGTGACTGAGATGGCTGGATTTTTGGTTCCTCGTCCTGACACAAGCAGCCATCGCAAATATTATCAACTTATAAATGCATCAGAATCTGAAACAGAAAAAAATATTGTTAGTTGGGTTGTTAAAGAATGAAGTCAGAAAGCAATGTTCACTATTTAATTGTAATGCACTAATGCAGCTGTACGTTAGATTTTCGATAAATTTCACGCTAAAATTTACCAAGCAAAAGGTTGCAAAATATTGAAACTGAAATTATTTTCTGTTTATATACACTAAAATCTACCAAAAAAGTGATGGGCCATTAGTTTTAGCTGATCTTCTCTCCTATGACACACCCTAACGCTGTAGCCCTATTCGACAGTCCTCGTAAAAGGTTAGTTGGAAGGCGACAGGGACCTTACTGTCCATATTGCCAAACACAGAGTCATGATACCTCTACTTGCCCCTTAAATCCACTCCCACGTTCATGTTGGGATTGCTTAGAAGTAGGGTGTGGGAGAAACAGTCAACGCTGCCCCGGACGCTCAAGTCGTCGGCATTATCCAAAGTATTGACATAAGCTGGTTCCTTCCAATGTGTCTCCTTGCATATGGTTTACTGTAAATGAACGTGTCTGTCTTGCTTTAATAGGTACAGGTAGTGAAGCCACCTTCATTAAGGAGAGTTTAGTAAAAACTTTGAATTTAAAACCCATCAAACCTTGTAAACATAGATACCAGGGTGTTACGGGAGATGAGTTAAAAATTTAAGGTAAAGTAGTCATAACAGTCCAAGTAACACCACAGTTGAAAATCAGACACCATGCCATTGTGGTGGATGATAAATACTTTGATGCAGAATTACTATTCGGAGCAGATCTCCTCGGCAGATTTAGAGTAACATGGGAACGTAAAAGGAAACTTTTCATTTGGGCAGGCCATTCACATGAATATGGGAGAGTGTTGACCGAGAGCACATGAAAGGAATCAAATGCGTCAATAGATTGTCGTTAAAGCCCGATGTACCTTGTCCACCACAGTTGAAGAGTCTCCATATTGATAGGAAGACTATTGTATGAGGCCACCATGCACCGATCATATCCATCAAAGTGAAAGTAGAGAAAGGTCAAATTCTGAGCGTACGATTCACGTATAAAAGTTTCAACCAACAACCAGAGATATGTGTTAGAGTACAGCCAGATTCACGCATATATTTGCCAGTAAGTAATTGTACCGATAAATCAGTGTTTTTGAGAGCGGGCACTGTCATTGGCGAATACGAGTTAATCCCGGAGGAGATAATCTCATATGTTGACGTTAAAGGAAATCACTTGGGGCATATTCAACAGGTCTATGACAAATTGTGTAAAGTAAAGTCTTCAACTGAATTATCCCTTTGTGCATCTCATCACCTAGCCATTCAAACAGAAGGGGAGAGGAGATCCTCAAACCAATTAAAAGTAAATGTAGGTGATGATCAGAGAGTACCGTCCTTTGACTGTGTAATTTGTGCCGGAATTCCCAGCGGTCCAGTAAAGAAGGTCAGACATGTCCAAGAGATTTCCAACAGTATGATACCGGAATGTGACGAAGTAAAAGGCGGAACCACTAGACAAGAGAAGTTGAACGAGTTAATTAGAAACCAACAGTGGAACCATCTAGACAGAGACATGCGTACGGTAAACATTTGCGGAAAGTAATTCTAGCTCATAATTCCTTGTTTGTTTTAGGACCACATGAAATAGGGTCAATTACTGGTATACCCGCTAACATTCAGCTCGCCAACCACAATCCTGTCAGAGAACCACAGTATAGACACCCAGAGAAAGCAAAAGAGATAATTAAAGAAATGATGACAGATATGAGGGATCGTAATATCATTGAACCATCGACTGTCGCCTGGTTATCCCCCATTTTCTGGTAATAAAACCCAACGGTTCAAAGTGTATGTGCTTAGATTTTCGAGCGGTCAATAAGCATTTGAAGGTCGACATACAACCCTTGCCACGAATTGACGAATTAGTAGAGAAAGCTGCGGGAAATAAGTATTATGCCACATTAGATTTGAAGGATGCGTATTATCAGGTCATTCTTAACGACAGTAGCCGAGATCTAACTACTTTTAGCGATGGGTACAATCTATGGAGGTTCACACGCCTTCCGTTTGGGCTCTCAGCTAGTCCTGCCGTTTTCACTCGAGAAGTAAACAGAGTATTAGCTCCCTTAGCAGTTGAAGACTGAGTACGAAACTATCTTGATGATGTAATAGTATGGGCTCCTGACTTCCCCACCTTGTTGCAAAGACTCACCAGAGTATTTGAGAGATTTGAAGAGATAGGTATTAAACTAAATTTGTCTAAGTGTCAATTTGGCCCTAAGCAAGTTAAATTTTTAGGACATGTAGTTTCAGAGAGAGGCATTGAGCCTGACCCAGAAAATGTCCAAGCTCTGACTGAGTGTAAACCCCCAACTAATGTTAAACAAGTCCGCCAATTTTTGGGTATGTGTGGATTTTACCGTAAACATGTTCCCGAGTTTGCCAAAGTAGCTTACCCCCTCACTGAGTTAACGAAACAGACTGTTGATTTTGTATGGTCCAATGAGTGTCAAGAAGCATTTGAGAAGTTAAAGCAAGCACTAGCTTCATACCCAATTCTTGTCAAGGCAGATATTTATAAACCGTTCGAACTGCATAGTGATGCCAGCAATTTCTGTGTAGGCGCTTCCCTTAATCAGGTACAAGAAGATGGCTCTTTGTGACCAGTGGGTTATTTTTCTAGAAAGTTAAAGCTGGCAGAAACTCGTTATTCCACCACCGATAAAGAAGCGTTAGGCATTGTGTTAGCGTGCAGGTTCTTCCATCATTTTCTTTGGGGTACGCAGTTTACAATTAAGACAGATCACCAACCTCTAACCTCCGTCTTTAGAAAGAAAACCAAAAGTCAGCGAATGAACCGTTGGATCTTAGAAATGAGAGATTACGTCTATGACATTGAATACAAACCTAGTAGAGCTAATGTAGTAGCCGATGCATTAAGTCGACCAGTCAGAACCTTGAGAAAAGTCATGCAAGACCATGTTGCTGCTCAATTTCCCACACTAGAAGGTTTCACACAGGCAGAATTTGGTAAGGAACAACAAAAAGAACCAAGATGGCAAGAGTTAAAACAGTATTTAGCCAGAGGTAAGCTTCCGCAACATAAGTACCCAAAGGCCACCGTTGATAGTTTTGAAGTAATAAATGGAATATTGTATCTAGTAAAAGAACAACTTGATAAAGCATTGCAATATTGTCTAGTAATCCCTCAACATTTACGTAAAGCCGCATTAGAGTTGGCGCGTGACAATGCCGCCTCAGGTCATTTAGGACAGTGGAAGACCATCACCCGAGTAGCAAATTTGTTTTATTGGCCTAACTACCGTAAAGATTGTGTTGATTATGTAGCATCATGCGAGATGTGTTCAAAGGTTCAAGGGAACTAAGGGACTTACGCAACTTTGGCAAGAATTACCAGTCGTAACCAAACCACTAGAACGAGTTTCGGTAGATTTGACTGACATGCATTCAGGGATCAGTGATTACCGATATGTGTTAACGATTATAGATCATTATTCAAGGTTTGTTAACTTCTATCCATTGCGCACGAAGACCACTCAAGAAGTTACCCGTGAATTTGAGAAATTTGTTAATGGCTTCGGTAGTCCTAAAGTAGTGATTGCTGATAATGGAGGAGAATTTACTGCAGCACAGTTCAGGGAGCTCTATCGATTAACTAACATTAAGGTGTATTTTACCTTGTCTTACCACCCCCGGGATAACAGTATCACGGAGAGAATGCACCGAACTTTTAAGAACATTTTGTCAATCATGTGCGAAGATAACCCGCGTCGCTGGCCACGATTCTTGGGTCCGACCCAATATGCTTTGAACACTTCTGTTCACACAACGACTGGAGTGCAGCCACACTTCGCGTTCTTCTCCCGGCATGCGCAGAGACAAGTGGGCATTGAGTTACCAATAATAGAAAACGAGAGTACTGAAGGGTTGAGAGAAGCTCACAGAGTAATTAAAGAAACTTCTGAACGAATGTCTAGAGAATTCCGGAACGTAGCAAACCGAGATGAAGTCAATCAGACAGTACAGCTAGGGAAAACTGTTTGGGTGAGAGATGAAGCTCCTATCCCAGGTACCAGTAGGAAATTAAATGCTAAGTGGAAGGGCCCATATACAGTAACTGAGGTCATACGCAATGGTGCAGCGTATGAGTTAACCCACCTTTCAGATGAGACCGAAGTAATTCGACGAGCAGCAGAAAAGGTGAAAAGATGTATCAACAGAGAAATGTTCGTCCATGTAAATGACATCCAGGTTCCCCCTAATGATTATTCCTCGGAATCAGAGCCTGATGAGAGAGATGCTATACGGGATGAGGAGAGAACAGTAGTTGCTTCTGCTCCCTGATTTCCCGTAAGGACGAGAAAACCAGTGGTGAGACTGGATCTTTAAAAAGCAGTGGGCTTTTTTAAGTGACCCTCATTGGTTGATAATGAAGTGTGCAATCAGTTATAAGTAACTTGTGGTAAAGGGAGAGGTAAAGAATTGATGATTTTTTTTTATTGAAAAAATTTTGCAGAGGAAGGGTCAATTTGCAGTAAAAGACAGAGATTGGAAGATGTATTGGCAGTTATGCAATCATCTGAAGGGTATCTGTTACTAGTTTGAGTAAAGATACCAGTGGTGAATTCTCAAGTTCCGGTTGGTAAGTCCTACGTAGGCTGGGTGTTGTTGGTATATAGGTGTAGAGTTCGTGACTTTCAGGGAGTATTCGGGCATAGAAATATGGTGCTATTACTTCTACATGGCAAATGCCATAAGTACAGACAGTTTTTGGTTTGGTGGTGTTCTCATGAGGACCGTTTCGTTAGCATTGGATTCTTGGGAATACCCGCTAGTTCGGAGTCCCTTGAAGAGTGCTGCCTCTCGCGAGTGCGACATGACTCTTTAGATTAAGGGCAAACAAATCATTCCTTCGACTTGATGGGGTCCGTTCGTCTATGTCCTAGCTTGAGAAATCTATGTTAAATCTCAGGGTATCCTGTAAGCATTTGACCAATCGCGTAAAAGAATCTTTCATGACCTATGAACATTGAAATTTGAGTTCTGTAAGGAAATTTTGAGTGTGCACTTTATATACCGATGTTAGGGTGTATTTTGTAACATGTAACACCATTTATTATTATTATATGATATGAGGTATCTAACCCAATTCATTATTATTCTAGGAGATGATGTATCTAACCCCATTTATTATTATTATATGATATGATGTATGTTACGCCATTTATTATTATTATATATGATATGATATATCTACCCCCACTCAGTATTATTATATGATGCATCTAACCCCATTCAGTATTATTATATGACATGATGTACCTAACCCCATGTGTTATTATTTTTGGTGCTATTATGTTGTGGTATATGTATCCCAATATATTTTTTATGAAGGTGTGTCACATTCTAGTTGTACAGTATGTTAACAGATTTCCATTTCTTTTGCCCAATTCTGACCACCGGTAGGGAATTATTTTTCTATTTTTATTGATATGATACGTGCAATGTTTTGTATGGGGAATTATATTTTGCATTAATCATTTAATGTGTATGTTGTGAGGGGGCGGGTTCTCTAGCTGCCACCAAGGTGAGGGGGCGCATTCTTGGTCTGTCACCAATGTGAGGGGGCCTGACTCCCTCTCTGTTTCTACGCCACCCTCATCTTATCTACTTCTCTTAGTTCTTACTCTACTCAGTTCCGTCACCTATTCTTGGGTAGCATGGGCGAGGGTCTAGGCACGTGAGTATGGTAATTTTGGTATCAGGTCACTTGGATGGAAATAAAGGTAAAATACTGTGGGAGAAATGAATACACCTAAAATTCTCAAAGAATAAGTTTATTAATAAAATCAAAGGGGAAAATAGATGTTATTAACACATAACTACCAGGCTCAGCTCCTGGGCCTATTGCAAACTCTCTATGTCTTATGTACTGGTTTCCTTGTTTTCCTATTTACTCAACAGCAATTATTCGGACATTACACTCTTACCGTGCACCCAATACCGGATGTCACCTTACATTATATCGTAGGACCAGCTCCTTGTCTTTCCTCCCAAGACACTAATACTGATACAAACCCCGACATGGGTCCCCCACAACATGGGTAAGTATTAACAACACCTACAACCACACTGTGGACCATAATTCCAAGGCCTGTCACAGGGTATAGCACTGGCGCCTCAACAACTGCTGTTGTGGTCGGTTACACTCCGACCCGAGATGGGGTAGCCAGACACATGGCGGGTCTGGGGTCTGGCCCAACGAAGCCTTGGTGCACATTAATCCGGCTGCATCGGTGCCATCTTCTCACATATGATCCCGGCTGGACATCTAATACATCCGAGGCCGTTGTTGGATGGTAGAGCGATTCAAGAATCACAATGGGATCGGGAGACAAACGGGAATCAGCATCAGGGGACCTGTATGGATGAAGGGACGGGCACTCACTAACGGTGACAACAACATCACGTTTCAGGGGACGTTAAAGACGTAAATATGACTTCACTCAGAGCATATCAACTACGTTACTGTAACACTTGCACAATCAACTATTAATTGGGTCAAATCACTTAAAGAAGGGCAAATTACAACGCAGAGTGGGTGGCCTACCTGTATGGGTGAAGGGACGGGCACTCACTAACGGTTGAAATGCCCGCGGAGCCCTCACTCAAAACAGACCAGGGAGTCCACCTACTTCTATTCCGATGAATTAATTTACTGTACACTCTGACCTTGAAATTGAGACTATGAACTCATTTTCATTCTCTATTATCATCTTCACTAACAATGCTCTGACTCAGCTATCGAAAGCCAAATTAAATTGATTACAAAGGGTTAGATGGCAACAGGTCCCAACATACAGGGTCTACTCCCAAAGACCAAGACGGGGGAAACAGAGAATGGGGGACGTTTCCACTGGGGGGACTCGGAAGGTTTTGTGGACGTTTGAGCGTAATATGAATCCTTAAGGTTTTCAGGTTAGCCGTCATGACCATTACAAAGCTTCCCCCTTCCCCAAGATTTGTATTAGGCGGTAACGTTCGCAAAACATGTGTGGTAATTACACAGATTCTTTAAACAACTGTTACCTTTCGTCACGGTTTCACACTACATACACTCGTAAAACACATCAGGACTCTTACAGGTATCTGGTACAAAAGCATACAAAATACAAACAAACAATGGTTACATACATGGGATAACCAGTAGCAAAAAAAAATTAATCCATTATCATTGACAATATGGCATAGGGAAACAAAATACAAGAATTAAACATACATAGGAAAATAATGCAACAATAAAGAAAAACATAAAAAATGGGGTTACATACATAACATAAAAATTTGTTACACCATACAAACTCTGAAGACACCGTTTCTCATATCATAGTTCAAAGAGGAGACTGATCAAATGCTTACACGACACCACTGAGATTTAACTTAGACTTCTCAAGCTAGGACGTAGATGAACAGACCCCATCAAGTCAAAGGAATGACATGTTGCTCTTAATCTAAAGAGTTGTGTCGCACTCGCGAGAGGCAGCACCATTCAAGGGACTCCGAACGAGCGGGTATTCCCAAGAATTCAAAAATGCTGACGAAACGGTCCTCATGAGAACACCGCCAAACCAAAAACTGTCTGTACTTATGGCATTAGCCATGTAGTAGAATCAGCGCCATTGTCGAGGCCTGACTCCACCTGAAAGTCACGAACATTACTCCTATACACATCCACAATAAGCCTAACTAGGGCTTTACCAGCAAAACTTGAGAACTCTCAACTGGTATCTTTACTCAACTAGTAACAGATACCCATCAGATGATTGCATAACAGCCAATCCATCTTCCAATCTCTGTCTCCTGCACTTGACAATCCCCATCAAAAAAACCAAAGAAAAAAAAAAAATCACAAACACCTACACACTCCCAAACATTCCCAACTCACATGGCAAACAACGTACTCACTTACCAGTTGTACTTCTCAATTGCAACACATGTATGCAAAACATCACTCTTCACCATGCATGTCAACAATCAATTCCTTCCAGTCAAAGTTTATAGCCCTTTAAAGAAATCTCGGTAACACTTATGCTCGTCTCTCACATAACTAGCAAGAGAGGCATTCCACACTCTTCTTTTCTACACTTCCTTGTCCATCAGGCCATGCACCTGATGAAACAACTGGTGGTGAAACCTGGGTGTCATTCCTGAGAATGAACATGTCTCCACCCCCATACTTCTCAAGTCTACACATCAACTTACTGGACACAGGTTCTGAGCTGACTGCCCTGAATTGTTCTCTTGTGACGGCCATCATGCCTGGAGGTCACAACTCCTCACTGTACTACACAACACGGGCACAGTGCACACTTTCAAAAACAAATGGATTACTGCCTAACTGTCCTTCTAATACATGAGAACACTTGAAATACTGGCTCAAAATTATTGCACAAATTTCTACTCAACTTATTACTCATTACCCGTAGTAATAATACTGAAATGTGAACTTGTACTTTGCTGTCACTTTTCAAGACAAACTTACTGTGCACACTCAAAGGCAATGGTACTTGTTATTGTCAATCTCTGTAGGGTGCAACACTGTATTAACTCTTCCAGAATTACACCGTACTATAACAAATCAAACTTGAAAAAAAGAATCAGACATTTCCATTACTGAGTGTCACTTTCACACAATAAAGTGGTAATACTGTAATATTTTACGAGACTGTCCCCTCAGTACTCAACAAATATTCACTGTCTTTTCAATTGCAATGATTTCAACACTGTTATCACTTCACAATTTACTCTGTGGTACTCACAAATGGGGGGTCCTTACATGTACTTTCACCAATCAATTTTCAAAGATTGCGTTCTTTTACAGATGTCCATATCACCATAGAGTCCTCAACTCATCAAAGCAATTGCTGAAATTATACATGTATTAGATCTCAAATAAACATAAAACACACTTAATGACCTTGCCTGTAAGTCTACACTGCTAGAAGCTAATGCTCTATTCACTAAAAATCATACTAATAGAAACAATACAAAAAATACAAAATACTCGGGTATCTAACACAACACAGGTTATACAAATAAATTCACTTGTTAAAACTGACCTCAACTTATAACTAAACACTTCCAATTAAAATTAAAACAACTACACCCATATTATGTCAATTACAAATAACACTAATACATAACCTTAATATAATTATGGCCTTCCGGTATACTCAGAAATCGACACTGTCCACAACACTCGTAACATTGCACATGATCAATGTCCCTCATTGTCTGTAAATAACAAAGCATTAACTCGAGTGATCACACAATTGCTATGGTACCAGTGCAGAAAGGCACTCAAAAAAAAATTTACCTTGGCATACAACCAACACTTTCTGAGATTTCACAAAAGACTGCAAAAAAAATTAGGTAGCTAACCTCTGTTTTCAGACATTTTCAGACACTTTTCAATACATTTTGCTGTACACTTTACTTTAAAACAGATTTCTAATTTTCTCAAGGCCCATGTTCTAACCTAACTCCAAGTAAAGTACTTGCCGTGAACTGCTTTCAACATCTCCGTAACCTCAAAAAAATTTTGCACAGAATTGCACTATACTGTACACTGGGAAAAATTTCCATTACAAAATTATTAGCACTCTGAAATATTCATTAGTTACAGTGACATGGTTAGGTAGACGCACGGAGAAATGGTTATTACAACTCACATTTAAACACAGAAATTACCCACAGTATCACATTTATTCCTCCTGACCTTGATATCATATAAATTACATCCCAGCTGCACACCAATGTGAGGGGGCGGGTTCTCTAGCTGCCACCAAGGTGAGGGGGCGCATTCTTGGTCTGTCACCAATGTGAGGGGGCCTGACTCCCTCTCTGTTTCTACGCCACCCTCATCTTATCTACTTCTCTTAGTTCTTACTCTACTCAGTTCCGTCACCTATTCTTGGGTAGCATGGGCGAGGGTCTAGGCACGTGAGTATGGTAATTTTGGTATCAGGTCACTTGGATGGAAATAAAGGTAAAATACTGTGGGAGAAATGAATACACCTAAAATTCTCAAAGAACAAGTTTATTAATAAAATCAAAGGGGAAAATAGATGTTATTAACACATAACTACCAGGCTCAGCTCCTGGGCCTATTGCAAACTCTCTATGTCTTATGTACTGGTTTCCTTGTTTTCCTATTTACTCAACAGCAATTATTCGGACATTACACTCTTACCGTGCACCCAATACCGGATATCACCTTACATTATATCGTAGGACCAGCTCCTTGTCTTTCCTCCCAAGACACTAATACTGATACAAACCCCGACATGGGTCCCCCACAACATGGGTAAGTATTAACAACACCTACAACCACACTGTGGACCATAATTCCAAGGCCTGTCACAGGGTATAGCACTGGCGCCTCTACAACTGCTGTTGTGGTCGGTTACACTCCGACCCGAGATGGGGTAGCCAGACACATGGCGGGTCTGGGGTCTGGCCCAACGAAGCCTTGGGGCACATTAATCCGGCTGCATCGGTGCCATCTTCTCACATATGATCCCGGCTGGACATCTAATACATCCGAGGCCGTTGTTGGATGGTAGAGCGATTCAAGAATCACAATGGGATCGGGAGACAAACGGGAATCAGCATCAGGGGACCTGTATGGATGAAGGGACGGGCACTCACTAACGGTGACAACAACATCACGTTTCAGGGGACGTTAATGACGTAAATATGACTTCACTCAGAGCATATCAACTACGTTACTGTAACACTTGCACAATCAACTATTAATTGGGTCAAATCACTTAAAGAAGGGCAAATTACAACACAGAGTGGGTGGCCTACCTGTATGGGTGAAGGGACGGGCACTCACTAACGGTTGAAATGCCCGCGGGGCCCTCACTCAAAACAGACCAGGGAGTCCACCTACTTCTATTCCGATGAATTAATTTACTGTACACTCTGACCTTGAAATTGAGACTATGAACTCATTTTCATTCTCTATTATCATCTTCACTAAAAATGCTCTGACTCAGCTATCGAAAGCCAAATTAAATTGATTACAAAGGGTTAGATGGCAACAGGTCCCAACATACAGCGTCTACTCCCAAAGACCAAGACGGGGGAAACAGAGAATGGGGGACGTTTCCACTGGGGGGACTCGGAAGGTTTTGTGGACGTTTGAGCGTAATATGAATCCTTAAGGTTTTCAGGTTAGCCGTCATGACCATTACAATGTGACTACTTACGTGTTTTCTGAACGTTACCGCATAATATAAGGGACTGTGTGCCAGTAACAATTCTTTTTACTCTAATACTTATAATCATTGGTAGCGTGACGAGAGGAGGCTCGTGGGTATATGTAATGATAGTATCAAGTAATAGGGAAGAAATAACGGTAGATACTGTAGGCAAATAATAGACACAATATACAAATACAAAATTTATTTAAACATTAATATGGAGGTAGGAGAAAGAATATATATGTACCAACAGACGAAACCTGGTACTATGCCCTCAGGCTCAGCATACTTACACCACCGCTGGATGGACATACAGTACTCAATAACACTCACACCACTACTGGGTGGACATTCTCATTAACACCCAAACCACTACTGGGTGGACATACTCAATAACACATAACTCTTATAGTCACTTAGCACCATAAAGACCAGGGGCAACTGCCACTACTACACTCAGTCGTCAGGAGTGATACTCAAGCAACCGCCATGGGGTCCTGCCACCATGGGGTACTTTCCGACGAACTCTGAAGATCCCAGTGGATTAACCCCACCACACAAATAGCCCTACTGAGTTAGACACTCATCCACCAATGATGGGGGTTGGTAGTGGTGTGTGGCTTGGTGATCCGGGGTCACCTCGCAGGCCGAGCGTTAGGGCCAGACGAGCCAGCTATGGGGGCCATAGGTAGTCTGAAGTGTCTGACGGTCGGGTCTCACGAAGGTAACTGATCCTACTGGACCTCGGACATCTCCCCAGACATAGTGGATACAACATCCACGCTACAGACACGGCCTAGGCTGCATTAGGGACCTGTATGGGTGAAGGGGCGAGCACTTAGTAACAGTGACAACGACATCACATTTCAGGGGACGTTAAAGACGTAAATATGACTTCACTCAGAGCATATCAACTACGTTACTGTAACACTTGCACAATCAACTATTAATTGGGTCAAATCACTTAAAGAAGGGCGAATTACAACACAGAGTGGAATGTCCTACCTGTATGGGTGAAGGGGCGAGCACTTACTAACAGTTGAAATGCCCGCGGCACCCTCACTCAAAATAGGTCAGGGAGTCCACCTACTTCTATTTCGATGAATTAATTTACTGTACACTCTGACGTTGAAACTGAGAATATGAACTCCGTTTCATTCCCTACTATTATCCTCACTAACAATGCTCTGACTGAGCTATCAAAAGCAAAATTAAATTGATTACAAAGGGTTGGATGGCAACAGGTCCCAACATACAGCGTCTTGCTACGAAATCCGCAGATTATATTCAAAGTTCCCTTAAGACAAAGACGGCCTATCGATGACGTCATCAAGGAAACAGAGAAAACGGGGGATGTTTCCACTGGGGGACTTGGAAGGTTTTGTGGAGGTTTGAGCGTAATATGAATCCTTAAGGTTTTCAGGTTAGCCGTCATCACGATCATGACAATAGGTCGGGTCCTGTAACTCCACCATGTCTGAGTTGACTGGAGATCCAGCTGCTCGCTTTAACTCTCCTGATGCACTGAGTGAGCCAGGTGACTATGGTGTTGACTTTGACACCAACGGAGAGGATGGCTTTCAACTAGTTCAGTCCAGGAACAAGTGGAAGGCCAAAAAGGCTGAAAAACTTAGAGACCATCAATTACAACCTCAACCCCCCATGAGAGTAAGATTAAACTTCCCTGAAGGTACACCACCTGAAGTCAAGTATCTCTGTCTTAACGATGCGGAAGATAAACACCCAGACGCTGAGTTTCAGTTCAGAGTCGGTACACAAGATCATGTTCTGATTAGAAACGACCCAGCAGTCATACAGGATCTCCTCACCAATAGCATAAGGTGAATAACCATGGAACAATCATCGAGCAAGAAAACCATCTTAATCATAGGGCTCGACCAGTACCAGACTCCTACACTACTAGAAGCTCATCCCGACATCAGAAGGACGAAGTGGCTCAGGGGCAAGAATGCAGTCATTGCAGACTGGGTTGACTCGGAAGACCCACCCAAGACCATTCGAGTATGTGGTGCCTATCGGACTCTGAAGGTAACTCTCTATCAGCCCCCTACCCGGAGGTGTTACAATTGTCAGCACTGGGGCCATGTGGCCCGATTATGCCCCTCGACTAAGCCGTGGTGTGGTCTCTGCTCAAGACAACATGCAACACAGGCTTGCAGAGATACAGTTGCTCAAGGGGGTGTCATTCAACAGTGTATTAACTGCAAGACAGTTGGAGTTCCTGTATGGCACCTTGACTGTCCTAGAGCTCCTACACCCCTTTAGCGCCCAGAACCGGCACCCAGGCAGGTCTCATGAAACACTACTGCTGCTAGGGTACTCCCTACATCCAACCCCTGGCCCACCCTCCCCACCAAAGCTCCAGGATCATCACCAGCAGTCGAAAGATCAGCATGGGGTAGCACAGACGTACTGACACAACAGGTAGCTGTCAACACACCACGTGAACACGCACAAAGTGAAGAGATCAATGATTTGAAAAATGAAATTAAAGAACTCAAAGCTCAATTTACAGCTCAAACTGATATGTTAAGGAGCCTCTGTGATACACTACAGAAAAATACACCACCAACTCAGTGGAGCAGCTATGGAAAAATTACAGTCAAACTGAAGACATTCAGATGTCAGTACCAGATGTGGAAACTCAAGACCCACCAGGAACTAGTGTTCACGCAGATGAAAAAGTGATACTGGTAACAATTCTACTGATGCCTCTGTGGACAATGTTACGAACTACGCCACCAATTGTCATGATCTACCTACCCAGCACTATGAACCACGCCATCTATTGTCCTGATCTACCTACCCAGCACCACGAGCAACGCCATCTAGGGACGAAACACGAGTATGACTCGTCTTAGTTACCACTTCCGGGCTTCCCTTCTCCATATCCTGGTTGTTGCGTCACCTCCTCAAAGTCTTCTTTGTCAGCTCCAGTTCGAGGAGAGTTCAGTTCACTCTGGGAAGTGACCACAGGATCACCTATCCTGGAAACCTACGGCACAGTGATTACCTACCGTTTTCTACAATACTCGGCCTTACTCGTCAGCCATCTCAGCTCCGCACTTAAGTATTTGTAATCTTATATTGCTTCGCCCACCTCCACCTTGCTTCAAATTATTTTATGTTGTATAAATATGTATATACTGTTAATGTTTAGGTTAAGTATGGTTAAGGGTAAATTATAGAAAGCTGAATATTTTGTTAAGGAATTTATGGTACTTTATTATACACAACAAAAACTCGCATCCTTTGTCTACCCTTTTATAGTCCGATTGTCTTTGTTTTTTTTTTGTTGTTGCCTGTTGGGATCTGGGTAGACTTTTAACTATATTCTAAATCCCCAACTCGTAACAAATGGCGACCGTGACAGGACACGACCTTAAGTGCCATATTCCTTCCCCCCTTGTTACTCATTGTTAATTATTCCTTCCAGTCACTTCTGTTCACAATTGCTTTACGGTGGTTTAAAGTTTCCTTCATATGTGTGCATATATTGGTATTATCGTACAGTAAGAGTGACAGACGTAGGATATTAGGTTCCAAGTGTCATAAGGCTTACCTGTTATTACACGTGGCAGTCGTGTAGTAAGTCTTATCGAGTGTAGGGAAGAATCCGGATCTGTTTAATGCCATACCCTCACTCCAGAGTAGGCTGTTCCATAGTCACTAGTTTAGGGTGAAGTGATATCTTGGGACGCCCCGCTCTACCAGGACCCCATAATTATAAAGCCTCCATTATTGTTCTTCTCATTATCTCATTCGGGGTCAATCATACGAAACTCAAGGGTTGTTAATCCGGATCCTTATATAAATGCTGTAATACGCCCTTCCTATTTCAAGTATCTCAGGGTTGTTAATCCGGATCTTTATATTAATGCCGTAATACGCCCTTCCTGTTTACTCAAGGGTTGTTAATCCGGATCTTTATATAAATGCCGTAATACGCCCTTCCTGTTTCAAGTATCTCAGGGTTGTTAATCCGGATCTTTATATAAATGCCGTAATACGCCCTTCCTGTTTCAAGTATCTCAGGGTTGTTAATCCGGATCTTTATATAAATGCCGTAATACGCCCTTCCTCTTTCATGTCTCTTAGCCTTATCTAAGGATCTTATCAGAAGAACAATATTCATAAGTGTAATTTCCCTAGGTATAACTTGGTAGTCCTGGAGGAGTGGAAGAGCAAGATACCATTTCACATCTTGAAGCATGTGGAGGAGCGTGGAGAGGTTAATTTGGGACGTGCGGCTGAGCTGGCTGATGCGTAGGCCTTGCTGGTGGAGTCACTGTGCTGTAGGGAACGTGGTACTTTCCGACATGTTAGGTCCTCCTCTGATGATAACCTTGGGGACGTGAGTGGTAGGTCGAAAGGTCCCACACCTGCCCCCCCTGATGCAACCAAGTTTTATTGTTCTTACTGTAAAAACCCAGGCCATACGATCAAGTCTTGTAAACACCCAAAGTGTCGAACTGCTAAAAGTAGTTCCCTGGATCCCAAATCCAAACCAATAACAACCACCAATGTGAAAAGGCCCCATCAGGATCTCTTCTCTTCATTCACCTATGAGGGAAAAATTTCAATCATAGAGGGGTCTCGTTCTTTCCCTATTCATATACTACGTGATACGGGCGCAGCACAATCTATCCTCCTGTTTAACGTCATTCCTGATATATCTACCGCATTTACTAATGAGTGTTCTAATTTCAGATCTCTCATCCCATTCTTCCTATCCCTTAGCTAAAGTGCACCTCCAATGTCCCTTAATTACTGGGGAAGTGCAAATAGCCATTAGGAAAGACCCAATGCCTGTGTGCGGCATTAATTTATTATTGGGTAATGACTTGGTAGGAGATCTAGTGGTTCCCAACATAAAGACAGTCGACTCTCCCTTACCTGTCAACTCCACCACTGACCTTGAAGAAACTATTCCTCACCTTTTCCCATCTTGTGCTGTCACCTGGTCACAGAGTGTGCGAAATGGGCCCTCTTCATCTAAAACCACCTCCAATATCTTCCTACCCACAGAAGATCTGTACAATAAGACCATTAGTAAGGATGAGCTCATTAAAGCCCAACAATCTGATCCATCTTTGTCCAAACAGGTGATGAAAGACCTCAGTGTGGACCATTGTACATCTTCGACTTACCACCCACACTCCCAAGGTTGCTTGGAACGGTTCCATCAAAACTTTCAAATCAATGCTAATAAACTATCTCCCCTCAACTATATGGTCCATACTCCTGATCGCAGAAAAGATTTACAACTTGTTCACATTAATCTCATGAAACTTTACCATTCCAGGCAGTCAGAGGAAGACATCCCAGAGGCTATGAGCCTACCTGTATTACATACGGTTTTGTCAGGGCCGGAGCCGAGACAGATGATATGGACCTATTGGAGAATTTAGACTTCCCTCTACCTAAAGAAAACCCTGCTAACAGTCACATACTCAACAACTTGGATGAGTATTTTTCTGTTTTGAATCCATCTCAAGCAAAAGATCTCACTAAGTTATTATCAACATTTCCTAAAGTCACGTCAGACCTCCCAGGTTTTTGCAATATACTTAAACATGATATTAAGCTAATCTCAGATGATGTACAACCCATTAGGCAATCAGCATATCGACTAAATCCACAAAAAAGAGAGATTATGAAAAAGGAGGTAGATTTTTTGTTAAAACATAACTTAGCTGAGCCTAGTACCTCCCCCTTGCCTTCTCATTCCAAAACCCGATAGCACTTTTCGTTTCTGTACCGATTATCGTAAAGTGAACCAGGTCACTGTCTCAGACTCCTACCCTTTACCTTTGATTGAAGATATAATAGACAGCATAGGCTGTGCCAAATTTATCAGTACGGTGGACTTATTGAAAGGATATTATCAAGTGGGACTCACGGATAGGGCAAAAATAATCTCGGCATTTATAACTCCATTTGGTCTTTTTCAAAATTTGGTTATGGCGTTTGGCTTTTCTAATGCTCCGGCCACATTCCAGAGGGCCATCAACTACCTAATTCAGGACCTAGGCGGGACGTTCGCCTACCTGGATGACCTGGTGGTGGTGTCGGACGGCTGGGACGAACATCTGGTGGGTTTGGAGATACTGTTCGCACGACTGCAAGAGACTGGATTCACCATAAACCCGGCTAAATCTGCTTTTGGCCGGGCCTCAGTGACTTGCCTGGGACATATCGTTGGGCATGGTATGGTGAGACCCAAGGACGCAAACGTTAAAGCCATCTTGTCCTTCCCCACTCCAAGGACGAGGAAGGAACTCATGCGCTTCCTGGGGATGTGCGGCTGCTACCGTCGGTTCTGCAGTAACTTCTCCAGCGTGGCCGGACCCCTCACAGACCTTACCAGTTCTGCGGTCCCTTACATCTGGAACCAGAGGTGCGACCAGTCTTTCCACCGCCTCAAAGCCTTCCTTGCCTCCAAGCCTGTAGTCCACCCCCCTGACTACACCTTGCCCTTCCATCTGCAAATCGACGCTAGCGGTGTCGGAGTTGGGGCTGTGCTCCTACAACCCGACCCAACTACTGATGTCCTTCACCCTGTGGCATACTACTCCGCCAAGTTGAAAAAACATCAGACCAACTACTCGACCATAGAGAAGGAGGCCCTGGCTCTCGTGTTGGCAATAAAGAAGGTTGAATGTTACCTCCAGTCTTGCCCACAAACAACCCTAGACTTCACCCACCATAACCCACTCACGTTCACCCAAACCAACAAGACCTCCAACCAGCGAATCCTCCGCTGGGCTCTCCTCACCCAGCCCTATAATCTACAAGTCCGGCACATAAAGGGGGTGGACAACCTGATTGCGGACTCCTTATCCCGAGCTCCAGTGGAAATGCAGCAGGTGATCACCTCCTTCGCGCCCGCGCTACGGAGGTCTTTGGAGGGGGGGGTGTGTTACGAACCACGCCACCAATTGTCATGATCTACCTACCCAGCACTATGAACCACGCCATCTATTGTCCTGATCTACCTACCCAGCACCACGAGCAACGGCATCTAGGGACGAAACACGAGTATGACTCGTCTTAGTTACCACTTCCGGGCTTCCCTTCTCCATATCCTGGTTGTTGCGTCACCTCCTCAAAGTCTTCTTTGTCAGCTCCAGTTCGAGGAGAGTTCAGTTCACTCTGGGAAGTGACCACAGGATCACCTATCCTGGAAACCTACGGCACAGTGATTACCTACCGTTTTCTACAATACTCGGCCTTACTCGTCAGCCATCTCAGCTACGCACTTAAGTATTTGTAATCTTATATTGCTTCGCCCACCTCCACCTTGCTTCAAATTATTTTATGTTGTATAAATATGTATATACTGTTAATGTTTAGGTTAAGTATGGTTAAGGGTAAATTATAGAAAGCTGAATATTTTGTTAAGGAATTTATGGTACTTTATTATACACAACAAAAACTCGCATCCTTTGTCTACCCTTTTATAGTCCGATTGTCTTTGTTTTTTTTTGTTGTTGCCTGTTGGGATCTGGGTAGACTTTTAACTATATTCTAAATCCCCAACTCGTAACAACAAGGTCAGTGAAGATGAACAAACACAAACAGAAAATGGTGGTGATGTCGAGTGTAACCAAAGTGTGTCGTTGTCTGCCACTGACTTACAACAATTGTTGAGACGTACATGCTCCAGAAATGTTTCAGAAAGGTTATGTGGCCTACTGCCTGCCGAAGGGACAAGCAGGGCAGAAAAGAACAGTATCATAAAGTGCCTTTTGCTTCTTTGCAAATACATTTTTCAATGGCCAGTGTTAATACCAGACAAAGATACAGAGTGGTGAAGGTGATGAGTTGG
This sequence comes from Homarus gammarus, assembly GCA_958450375.1. Lineage (NCBI taxonomy): Eukaryota > Metazoa > Arthropoda > Malacostraca > Decapoda > Nephropidae > Homarus > Homarus gammarus. Next base: position 146,673 of record CAUDMG010001688.1, read on the forward strand.
AACATCTCATCCCTTAGAAAACGATACCCTGACCTACACCACAAAGTTGTGACTGAGGGCATCGATATTGTGTGTCTGCAGGAGTGTCTCACACCTAATGGTAAGCCCCCACCCAGTCTGCCCAATTATGTGTATTATGATCCTAGTTCTACTCACACATGTTTGATGTATGTTAAGAAGTCACTCCCGCATGTACCTATTGTATCCAAAAAGACTACCAACCTTCAGTACCATGGGATCACTATCCACCTGGGCAACTCCACACTCCACGTGCTAAACGCCTATGCTCCCTCAGATCAGCTTCAATACACAGATCTCCCAGACTTTTTACACACTGAGCCCACTGTCCTGATGGGTGACCTGAATACTAGACACAAGAAATTAGGTGACTCCACCACTAACACCAATGGTAGGAGACTTATCTCACTTCTCAGCGCATATGAATATGTTCAAATTATAGGTAATAATGAACCAACACACATCTATGGCGGGAGTCTAGACAAGTGTATTGGTTTTAATCTTTTATACACAACTCATAGCTCTGATGTGGTCACTGATCTTATGTCTGACCACAGCCCAATCCAAGCTAGTATACATGTAGCCAATGACACCCCCACTGGTGGTAAACTCAACAGACGTAGAATCACAGTCAAGCAAGAACATGAAAGCCAGTTCATAGACTTCATCCATGACTGGTACAAGGACCACAAGCCTGACAACTACCAAAGTTTCCGTGACGATCTGATAGATAGGACTTATGCATACTTCACCAACAATGATTCCACCAAAAAAAAAGGAGAAAACGTGATTAGCATAATGGGAACAGGCAACAGCAGTGCTATAATGAACCTAAGCTGAAAAAACTCAGGGCTAGAGTCAGGAGGGTGGGTAAGGGTTACAAACAAATTAGAACACCTCAAATGTTACAATTGTATCAAGCTTCCCTTGCTGCTGTCAGGGAACGTGTAAACGAACTCAGACAAAATGCATGGGAGACATATGTCAACAGCCTGAACCAACACATCCCTCAGCAAAGCCTGGAAAGCCATAAACACAATCAGAGGTAAAAACAGTAGACACATCTCCCATCCAAACCCTCTGCAAAAGTCGAATGAGCTAATAACAAAGTGGGCTCATGTGTCTAGCTATGACATGTTACCAGCTAGAACTCGGGGACTCCTTGATGCGAAGTCTGTAGAGAGAAAATCTTACTAAGTTTATGCTGGGCAAACAGCACGATGAGTGTGATGTTCCATATACTGAGTGGGAGCTTGACGCCGCCCTCGCCAGGGGTAGGTCTACTTCCCGTGGAGAGGACGGAGTCACCTACAACATTGTTAGATTACTAAGGTGTGTGCCAGGCAATCCATTGTTGGTATTGTAAAATATGAGACATGCCGAGGGCCAACTACCCACATCATGGACCAGCAGTATTGTTGTACCAATACCGAAACCAGGACAGCCTGATGCTTTTCGTCCCATATCACTAACCAGCTGTTATATATAGGTATGTTTATATGCTGCCTTTATTGAATATATATATTATATATTATGTTACTTCTTACCAAAGTCAGAAAGTGTTTAGGCTTGTGTAAACACGAAATGTGTTAAGCACGTTGTAACCAAGAACAGAGAATAAACGCCCAGCCAGACCGACCATGTGCTTGTCATTCTCCCATTAAATAACGCAAGATACTACACTGGCAACGAGGATGGGATTCACAAAGTGTTGGAGAAGTCCTTGAAGAGAGGATAGTGACCACTGAAAGGAAGGCTACTCTGAACCTGGAGAATTTTAGTGAAGAGAGCAACCATGGCTGGCGTCAGTGGATACATCGAGTAGTGTTCAAAATCTTACCCGTCCTCTGGCGCGCCGGTCCCTGAGAGGACGGCACGATTGGGGGAGTATGATGCAGACAAGGAAGATTTCACATCATATTGTGAGAGATTGGACTTCTTCTTTCTGGCAAATGAATTAATGAATGACGGTGGGGATGCTCAGAAGAAGAAAGCCCTTCAAGAGAAAAGGAAAGCAATCTTTTTGACAGAGGTAGGAGCTAATGATTATTCTACTCTGGTCAATCTGCTTACTCCAGACAAACCCAAGGACTCCTCACTGATTCAGATTACCAAGATTCTGAAGCAACATTTTGATCCTGCTCCACTTGAGATCGCTGAAAGTTACAGATTTGGCACCAGAGATAGAGGTAAAGATGAATCATTAAGTAATTATATAGTAGCTTTGAAGAAGTTATCCATTCACTGTAACTTTGGACAGTTCTTGAACCGCGCTCTAAGAGACAGGTTTGTAATAGGCCTGAATTATGAAAAAATACGGAGTAAGTTAATGAACACCACTAACTTAACTTTTGAAAGTGCATGTCAGATAGCTACAAGCATGGAATTGGCCGAGAAAAACACCAGAGAATTTGTTCCCAATGCTGGTAGTGAAACAGTTGGCAGTAGTGGCTCAGTGTGTAAAGTAACTGTAGCCAAAAGGAATAAATATGACACAAAACAAGGAACACATGCTGATTTAAAATGTAAGAGGTGCCGAGGGAAACATGAAAGCTTTCAGTGTAAGTTCAAGAATTCAAAATGTTACAATTGTCAACGTATTGGACATATTGCTCCTGCCTGTAGAAGTGATAAAGGTAGAGTATATGCCGTTGAAGGTGGAGAGAAGGAAATGAAAAACATTATTCATGAGAGTGTTTGTAATTTTGGATCCGATAATGATGAGAGTGCCCATGTGTTTACTATTTACACCAGACGTGAAGAGAAAGTTAAACATAGGTATAATGTGGACTTGTGTATTAATGACACACCTGTAACCATGGAAATGGATACTGCAGCTGATTTCTCCATAATGAGTAAAGATATGTATGAGAAACTATTTGCGCATGTGCCTTTAGAAGACTCAGGTGTCAAGTTGAGAACTTATACTGGAGAGATTTTGAATACAGAAGGTAAATTAGAGTGTGAGGTAAAGTACAAAAATCAGAATTTAAAATTGACATTAATTATAGCTAGTTATGTGAATAGACCAACTTTGTTAGGTAAGAACTGGTTGTGTGAACTTGAGATGGACTGGAAGGAGATATTTAGTGTTAGAATGTGTACATTAACAGTATTCCAGGTCTTGAGAAATTGCTTGAAAAATACAAGATTTTATTTGGAAAGGGACAGGATGGTAAAGGGTTATGAAGCTCATATCACCATTGACAAAGATGTTACACCCATATATGCAAAGTCCAGACCTGTTCCTTATGCATTGAAAGGTGAGGTTGAGAAGGAATTAAGACAGACTTGTGGGTGAGGGAATTATTGTGAAAACCGCCACGAGCAATTGGGCTGCTCCAATAGTAATTGTACCTAAAGCTGATAAATCTGTTAGACTATGTGGTGATTATAAAGTTACCATTAATCAAGCTGTTTAGGATGAGCAATATCCCTTACCCACATCTCAAGGTTTGTTTGCTGCACTAACAGGTGGAACCATTTTCACTAAGTTAGACTTGTCCCAAGCAAATGCTCAGGTCTCTGTTGATGCTGAAAGTCAACAGTACCTTACCATCAACACTCACAAAGGATTGTATAAGTTCAAAAGGTTGCCTTATGGTGTTAAAAGTGCACCAAAGTTATTTCAGTGCATCATGGACAAAATTCTTGTGGGTCTTCCCAATGTGTTATGTTTTCAGGATGATGTCCTTACTGTTGACAGTGACATCCAAAATCATGTCAAAACCCTAGCCACAGTATTTGAAAGATTGTTGGCACACAATGTCAGGCTCAACAAGAGCAAATGTTCATTCCTAGCTAAAGAAGTAACTTATCTTGGCTACAAAGTGAATGCAGAAGGGCTGAGACCTGTAGAAGATAAAGTAGGGGCCATAGTAAATTTACCTGCTCCATAAAATTTCAGTGAATTGAAAGCTTTCCTAGGTATGATACAGTATTATTCAAGGTACTTGAGTGGATTTTCATCAGTTTTAGCCCCTCTGCATGAACTATTAAAGAAAGGGATACCATGGAAATGGAACGGTGCAACTCAGAAGTCATTTGAAGATTGTAAAGCTGCTCTGTCTAGTACTGATGTTTTGGTCCACTATGATACCAGTAGAACACTAAAGCTTGCTTGTGATGCATCGGGCTATGGATTAGGTGCTGTCATAAGTCACATAATGGATAACAGTGAAGAAAGACCCATTGCATATGCCGCGAGAACTCTTATCCAAAGCGAGAAAAATTATGCACAAATAAAGAAAGAGGCTTTGTCTATCATATTTGGAGTAAAGAAATTTCACCAGTATCTATATGGGAGGAATTTTGTTTTAATAACTGATCACAAGCCTCTCTTGGCAATTTTGGGTCCTAAATCACTTGTTCCTACACTTGCTGCAGCAAGAATGCAGAGATGGGCTTTGATATTGTCGGCATATGACTATGAGATACAGTACAGACGTTCAGATGATCATTCCAATGCAGATGCTTTGTCAAGGTTGCCATGTAGTGGATCAAATGATGGAGTAGAGCCTAAGGTTTATGCTGTAACCATGATAGCAGAAGATTTTCCAGTCACCTCCGGAATGATTGCTCATGAAACTAGGAAAGATGTTGTATTAGGAAGAGTCCTGGAGTATACACTAAATGGATGGCCAGAGATTTGTCCATCCTTAGACTTTCAACCGTATCATTTAAGGAGATGTCAATTATCAGTAGAACAGGGGTGTGTGTTGTGGGGTATGAGAGTGTTAATTCCACAGTGTTTTAGAGGGCAAATTTTGAATGAACTGCATCTTGAACTTCCAGGCATATGTGCTATGAAAGCACTGGCCAGAAGTTTTGTGTGGTGGCCTAAGCTGGATGGTGAAATAGAAATGATGGTACGTGAGTGCCCTGTTTGTCAGAATGTTAGGAGTATGCCACCCAGCACACCTTTGAAAACCTGGAAATGGCCTACCCGTCCCTTCCAAAGAGTACACATTGACTTCTGTGATAAGGGAACAGACAAATTTCTCGTATTAATTGATAGTCGTGCAAAGTGGATAGCTGGTGTCATTGACAAGGTATGTGGATCTAGGACATATTAGTGAAATGTGGTAACTCTTTGAGATATGTTCATGTGGATCACATCATTCAGGCACATGACGAGATGAATGTAGCACCAGGACATGATGATAAATTTGACACAGTTTCAGATGATCATCATGATGATGATGTCAAAGATGATGTTTCCCAGCATCCACTCACTGTGTCAACTGATTGTAGTGATGATATGTCTGTCACTGATAATGCACAGAGTGCAAGTGAAACCCCTGTAAAACTTGATGGAGGGAATAGTCCTAGAAGATCAAACAGAGTTAGGAGACCTGTAATTAAATTAGACCTCTAATTATCTGAATGGTGAACAGGACTTTCAAAACTGTTTAGTTAGGAAGTTATATTTGTTGTGTTCTATTCCCTTCTTCCCTGCCATAGATAATTCTGTAAGTTTTATTTATTTAGGATTTGTAGCAGCCATGCTCTCTTTTGAAAAGGAGAAATAGTGTTATATATATGTATGTTTATATGCTGCCTTTATTGAATATATATATATAGATATATATATATATATATATATATATATATATATATATATATATATATATATATATATATATATATATATATATTATATATTATGTTACTTCTTACCAAAGGCAGAAAGTGTTTAGGCTTGTGTAAACACGAAATGTGTTAGGCACGTTGTAACCAATAACAGAGAATAAACGCCCAGCCAGACGGACCATGTGCTTGTCATTCTCCCGTTAAATAACGCAAGATACTACACCAGCTTCCTGTGTAAACCTTTGAGAGGATGGTTCTTGGCAGACTCTTATATAGAATCAGAGAACACATGTCTCCTAACATAAATGGCTTCACCCATGGTAAAGGTGTACATAATTGCATCACCACATTCCTAACTGTGCATGGTGATGAAAGGCACAGATACACCACATTTCTTGACCTAAAAGCTGCATTTGATATTGCCAATAGGCAACTGATATTGTACGAACTAGCCAAAATGGATATAGGAGGTAGGGTGTTACACTGGATAAGTGGTTACCTAAGCAACAGAAGGGTTGCTGTACTGTTTCAGCGTTACAAAAATGAAGTTAAAGATATGCAACTTGGTACCCCTCAAGGTGGAGTACTTAGCCCCACTTTGTTCAATGTTCTTATGAATGCATTATTAAATTTAATACCAGACAACCCCAGCAATATCCCAATCAGCTGTGCTGATGATATTCTTATACATACTAAAACTCATCGTGAAATGCAAACCACCCTGAACCATGTATACTAGGGAGTGACAGTTTTGCAAAAGTTTTCAAAATCTAATTGCTTGGGTTGGATTATTTGTCTATCGGCCACGCTAATTCCGAATATGTTTGAGTTTTTTACATCATTGCATTAGAAGGTTTGTGGATACTTTTGGGTTTGGCATGAAAAACGCGAAAAAACTGTAAATAATAAAGGGACTGGCAATGTGGCACAACCTGTTAAAATCAAGTTATTGAATTGGATTATTCGACTACTGTGTACACTGGTTCATAATATGCTATTGTTTTACAACTCAATGCGCTACAAATTATGCCAATATTTTTGCTGCAAGTCACCACATACGTATATTTCGAAAACCAGGGCCCAATATTACCAACGGCGTGGATAGATTCCGTGGAATGAATTCAGGACATTCCCGCTCATGGAACATTACCAAACTCCGTATATGTGCCAATGGCAGGCCAATGGCAATATTTACAGAGTTTGTTGAGGCTCCCTGGACGGGAATGCCCTGAATTTATTCCACGGAATCTATTCACGCCGTTGGTAATATTCGTCCCAGGACTGATCAACGAATTCAGCCCAAGTAGCTTGACTTGGACAGTTAAGGACAAAATCTCAGTCCGTACTTTTGAATAAAATATTGTTCAATAGGTGGTGATATTGAAGTGCTGAAAGTTGTTTTTTCTGTGTTGTTTTGCAGTTAGTTCAAAGGGCCGCCACCAAGATGGGTCGTCCTAAGATTAGCAACACTCAGCTGCGCCAGGGTAACGATAAGGTGTTTGGGGTTCGGATGCCTCTGAACAAGGAAGTTGGAAGTGCCCTGGCTTATGAAGCAGAAAACGAGAGGTTAAGGAGAAGAACAATTGTTTTTGATTATATGGATGCCACCAACAAGGTGACTGAGAAGGTACTGGATGTGTATAGGAAGGCCACTGTCCCCACTATCTCTGAAATCAGGGTGAAAATGAGAGTCCACGACCTGTGGAGGATGCGGAGGGAGACGATGATGATGAAGGGAAATGGACAGAAACAGAAAAGGAAGAAAACGAAGAACGGGAAGCTGAAGATGAGGTTCGAGGATATAGCTGAGAAGTTGTTTGATGTGGCAGACGACAGCAAAGTGCACGAACGAGAGAAAAGCTTCCTGGCAGCCCAGAGGAAACCGGGAAGGGAGGGCTGCATTGATGGCGTTGACAAAATTGTGACTGCCAAGCTGAAAGAAGAGAGGGAGAAGGAAGCGAAGAGGGCAAAGAGAAGGGCTGAGGAAGAGAGGAAAACTGAGAAGATGAGGTCAAAGAGTAAGGAGGAGATGGAGAGGATGTCGTGTAAAGTGTCGGCAGTGGACGACAGTGCTCAGGAAGAAGATAGTGATTATAAGGATGTCAATGACAATGAGTTCAAGGCTATGGTCGACAGGAGAGCAAGATCAGAGAAAAGGAAAAGGGAGAAAGAAGCCGAGGACAGGATCGGAGAAACTGCTGACAGGTTCAAGGTATCCAATGATGCAGTGGCTCACATCGCAAACACCATCAGAGCTGCAGACAACATCATAACTGAAGGGGACAAGTCTAAAGTGACTAACTGGAAGAAAGTGGAGAGAGTCAGGAAGAGGTCACGAGAACAGAAAAAAGAAAAGTTCAGGGAATTCAAGGTCAGAGGTCTCATGGTAGATGAGAGGATCAATGAGAACAAGATAGTGACTAGTGTAGGTGAGAAGAACCACAAGAGATTCGCCATGGAAAAGAGGGAAGACTGTGCAGTGATCGGCTTCCCTGGTGAGGAGTTCCTTGGTCACCTGGTCCCGGTGGGGGGAAAGGGGGTAGACCTGGCCACCAGCCTGCTGGCCTTCCTGGAGGAGCGCGGTATTGACACCACCGACCTCCTGGTTGTCCTTAGCGACGGTTGCAACAAAATGAGTGGCTATAATCACGGTTTCATCGCCGAGTTTGAAAGGCTGTTGGGACGGACTCTCCTCCACATCCACTGCCTGATCCACAGTCTGGAGAAGCTCTTCGGCCATCTATTCAACCATTACGCTGGCCCAACCACTGGTCCCGCCTCCTGGAGTGGTGAGGAGGCTCGGAAGCTGACCGGCAACGTGTGGGACCTTCCGGTGGTTGAATTCCAGGCCGTCACCAACACCTACCTCGGGTCTCTCCTGGATGCCATCCCCTCCGTCGTCTGGGAGGAGTTCAGCTGGGACACCCGGTATCTGTTGGAGATGGCCAAGACGGTGGAGTCCGGCCACATTGAGGAGAGATGGGCCAGGGCACGGGCCGGAGCCATGACCAACGCCAGATGGCAAAACACGGAGAGCAGGGAGCTGAGGGCCTACATGAGCACCACCTCCCCCAGCGAGTCACAGAGACGGATGACCTCTTTCATCATCCTTATCTACGTGCCCTCCTTCCTGGAGATCAGGCAGAGGAATCTGCTACTGGAGGGCCCACGCCACCTCCTCGCCATCATCAACCGGGTGAGGACGTACTGCACCCTGGAGGAAGTGGAGCTGCTTACTCCATACCTCCAGTTCAACGGCTACTTCGGCCAGCACGAGGTGGTGCTGGTCTCACTGCTGGCCTCCATGGACAAGAGTGAGAGGGAGTTGGCCCTAAACATCATCAAGCAGCTGAGGAAGAAGGAAAAAAGGCACAAGAGAAAGACAGTGAGGAAAGTGAGGAACCCTCAACTGAATCTGGCAGCCACCAAGCTGTCAGAGTTGGTTGATCTGCAGAAGGCCAGCTCCTCCCCTCCCATCCTGTTCCAGCACAGTGACCAGGAACTGGAGCAATTTCTGGAGGAACCGTACAGTGAGCCAGGTCTGCCCTGCACCACCACCGCAGTGGAAAGAGGAGTGAAGCTCACCACGGAGGCGGCAGACGTGGCCAGCTCTGCCTGGCAGCAGGACCAGGTCACCTGGAACAAGCTGGAGGCCAGGAAGAGAAACAAGCGGAAGGCTAAGAAAGAGGGCTACCAGTGCTAGACTGTGGGGACACTGGGACTGAGGGGACACTGTGGGGACAGCCAATGTTAGTGTGCCAACTGTGCTAGTGTGCTGCTGATAAATTGAAGCATACATGCCAATAATAAAGAATGTCTACCATTATTCTTGTTTTTTTTTATGTCGAACCGAAAAGTATCCACAAACTTTCTAATGCACTGATGTTAAAGATTCAAACATATTCGGAACCAGCGTGGCCGATAGACAAATAATCCAACCCAAGCCATTTGATTTTGAAAACTTTTGCCAAACTGTCACTCCCTAATGTATACGCAGCGTGTGAGAAACTCGGTCTTATTATCGCCACTGAGAAAACTAAGGTGTTCAACAAACAAGCTGGTAACCGCAAACGCGGCCCCGCCAAGTTCAAGATAGGTAACAACACTATTGACTATGTTTCTTCTTTTAAATATCTTGGTGTTTCCGTCCCTTGTACCCTACCTGCCATACAACAGCTAACCCGCCAATGTACTGACAGACTGAGACCTCTTAGAAGTGCAGCGGGGTATAGCCCGCACTATGGTGCTAATATTAGAATTGTACCTAGGCTATATAAGATCTCTGACAGATTACCACGCACCAGCCCTGGTCCTTCGTGACGGGAAAGGCGTTGACAAGCTCGAGAAAATGCAAAATAAAGCCCTCAGAATTATCCTAGGATGTCCCATGAGCACTAAAGTACTAAATATGAGGAAAGAACTAGGTATACCCAGTGTTAAAGATAGAATAATTGAAGTCAACCTCATGATAGCCCTGAGGCTTCTGCGTGGTGATCCTGATAACATTGTTTCCTTAAAATTGCTAGAATGTATGAACCATGGGACTGTTGAGTCTAAACGGATCCAAACTACAGCTACACATATGAAGATGTTTGGACTAGACCACCTGTACAAAGTTGAGACACAACAGCGCTTCCTGCCACCCTGGCGGACAGTTCCCTTCGATATCACAATACTGACATATCCGCCTAAAAAATTAATTATACAAAGCATTTATCTCCAACACACTGTCAAATTGAGAGCTCTTGAACACATACACACTCTACAGACTGATGATAATGTCACACAGACCATCTACACTGATGGATCTCTTAACGCCGCCTGTGGGAGGGCTGGAAGTGCTATTGTTGTGACTCAACCTGACGGTAATATAATTGAGAAAGGAGTTAGAATTAACAACTGGGCATCCACTCTACAAACTGAATTAGTTGCCATACTCACAGCTTTTAAATTCATTGAAACCGCTGTCACTGACAGTCTCATCATCACTGACTCTCTATCCTCACTACTTGCCCTTGACACCCTCGACTCAGGTTGTCACGCTCTTGTCTCTGAAGCCAGACACAAATATGCGTGCCTTGTTGACCAGGGTGTCAAGGTCAAACTGTTGTGGATCCCCTCTCACATCGGCCTCATAAAACATGACAGAGTTGATGCCCTCGCCAAACTCGCGTCTAACAAAGACACCGTTGAATACAATTTGGGTCTGTCAAAAAGAACCCTTAAAACTGTAATTAGGAAAGAACTTATTGATGAGTTTGACGCAAGTAGACTAGTGCAAACAGGTACTAGTCGATCCATAGTTTACCATGATGAGATGTATCAAGTGAAACATGTATATGGAGCAAGTAACAAGATCACTAGATTACAAGATGTTGTAACCGCTAGATTAAGGTTAGGATATAAGTACCTTTGGCAGTATGTTCCCCAAGCAGATGTAAACAAGACTAAATGTAAAGTGTGTGGCCAGACATATGGCCACACACTTGAACACTACGTCCTCGACTGTGTGAAGATAAAACCTTTTAGGGACAGGTCCAAGCACACTGTGTGTGAAATGGCACAACACTTCATCTCCAATGGCAAGATAGCCGGCATATTAAGATTGTATCCACTTTTTTGCACTTAGTAACGATATCAGTTCTCATGTACAGAACCAAATATGCAATGTGCTTGAATACTTCTCACATAAATGTGAATAACAAAGTGTGAGGCCAGACATACTGCCTCACACGCCTGTACTCATGCATTTATGAATAAGTTATCTTTTATGTATAGAACTAAACAAATAATGTAATTGAAATACTGTGTAACATTCAGTGCCATAATATCCTGACAACCGGGGATTAATTATTATGACCCGTTGTAAACTCTACTTTGTAATCCTTTTGCGCTACTGCTCAGAAGATGGGTGTGGGGTGCACAATAAAGTAGCCGCTGTAAGCGGCAAAATCAAAAATCAAAATCAAGATTGAAGAATCCGCAAGTCCAGAAAACTGTGAGGGCAAACTTTTTCGGAGTGAGAGTTGTGAACTCTTGGAACAATCTACCAAAAAGTGTTGTGACGGCACCGAGTGTGAGCTCTTTCAAGACAAGACTTGACCAACACTGGAGCAGGTTCAGGTACATTCAGGAACAGGTGCATGCCCAGTACTTGCCAACAGTTCGTAACAGAGACGTGACCGATCGCCCAAGCGGCTAACGAGCCGATCATTTGTTGAAGAAGATAAAAGAAAAGGAAAAGTAATCAGAGACATGACCGATCGCCCAAGCGGCTAATGAGCCGATTAGTGGTGAAGAGGATAAAATTAAGACATCACACAAATCATATCATATCCCGGAAAATCAGAAGCAATGATGGTGCAGTGGATTTCTCCCCTACAAACGCTGTTTGTCGCTGAGTAGCCGACCCCGCGAATTCCCCTTGTGGTCTACGTCAATTAGCGCCGCCCACGGAGCGGGTGTCAACTATCTACCCACGCCTACCTCCGCTATAAAAGATCTGACCTCGTGGTGACCTGTCTCTTTTCTACCTACACCAACCAGCCAGCAACACCTCCTCCTCCTCCGCCTGCCTGGCGGTCCTCACTCCCGCCGGCAAGCATGGCAACCCACAAGCTGTCCTCCTATGAGCATCCTCACCAACCAACTCTCTCTACATCACGCTTGTAACCATGCTGCCACTTCCCAGCACCAAGCTGCATTATACATCCAATACAACATGTATACAGAGAGCACATTGTGAGTTTCCTTTCTCCATCCCATCCTGAGTGAGAACCCAAACATCCCATACTCCGACAAATGGTGACCCCCGGAGATTCGCACTCACACAGGATGGAGGAGAAACAGACCACGCTCCCAGCATTCAAGCAAAATGGAAGACTGGCTTATCCACCCAGAAGCATCTCTCATCGGGTCTACAGCTACTGTCTCTAAACCGCAGGTTAGACACCCTAGAGCAGCACTGCTTCTCTAAGCAGACACCAGTTCCTCTTCCTGCCCCAAGAACAACGTTCTACCGACCCCAGCACACCCGTCCTGCCTCTGACGCCGACCCCGGCCCAGCAGTACCCCCTGCCGCTAATCCTGATGCAGACCCTGCTCCCGACGTGGCCCATGCGCCTGAGTGCGGACCCACACACCCCTCTTTTCTCCCTCAGGTACTCCTGCCTGGCGGCTCCCGCTCCAGCCGGCGAGCATGGCGATCCACAAGCTGGTCCTCCTCTGAGCATCCTCACCAACCAGCTCTCTCTGCATCACGCTTGTAACCACGCTGCCACTTCCCAGCACCAAGCTGCATTGTACATCCAATACAAAATGTATTCAGAGAGCACATTGTGAGTTTCCTTTCTCCAACCATCCTGAGTGTGAACCAAACATCCCATACCCCACAATGGCACGCCATACGGCCTTAGCAATAAAAAACATAATTCACTACGAAAAGAAATGTAAAATACGGACAAACATCAACAAATTTAAAATCTTACAAATTGCCAAGAAAAAGGTCGAACCAGTAATAGTAGATGGAGAGATTTACCCATACACCAACGAAGGCAGCATCCTGGGACTGAAAATCACAACAAATGGTTACCAGAGCTTCATCAGCGAAAAGTCCACAAACTACGTAGCAAACTCTCAAAAATAAGAAGATTAAAAAACCTGAACATACCAAACAAAAGGAAATTATACACGGCACTAATAAAATCAGTAAGGTGCTACCCGCCTGTATCAACCAACTCATTTAATGCAACGAGAATCAAGAAACTTCAAACGGTACAAAATAAAAGCCTATAAGATTCATATATAACGTTAGTTACGAAGAAAGAGTAACAAACGAAGAATTCCATAGAAGAGCCAATATCAACGCAGTAAACGTAGACATCTACATCCAAGCCAAAAGAACATGGGAACAAGTACGAGAGTTAGACTCAGAAACAGTGGCTAACTGGCTCGACAACGAACCAGTAAGAAGAGCAAGAGAAGAACACGCTTGGTTCAGATTAAGCAGAATAAGAGTCAACAATCCACCACCAATACCAAAATACATCTAAAAATTATCAAATTTAATACAAAAACAAAAAGAACTGTATAGCCAATAAATGCTGTACCTTCAAGTCAAGCTTCAATCTTTCAATTAAACCAAAAATATAGGACCAGCTCCTTGTGAACAAAAGCAGCAAGTTGGATCCTACACCTCTTCCTAGAAATTAAACCTCTCTACTATAAACAAAAAGCTTCAATGATCTAAAATAGAAAAATGTTTCATTAAAAAGATGAGAGTGACCAAAGGACACTATCCTTGGCCTCTCCAACACTTGTCTTCTTGCCCCTTCCTTCCACTCTTATTAAAACAAAAGATACGTTGCTCAACCAGCTCCACAAGAACCTGGCTAGAGGTCGTCACCCCTTCCTTGGAACAATGGCTACTGCAAAAATAAACTTATTTTTAACTAAATGAAAAAGGCTTGAGAGCAAGATGTAAGTTCAAATATAATTATTATAACCTCAGCATATCTGGTTGAGCCCGGATACCGTCAATTTCTTACTTTCCTTCAATATTCCTCCCTCTTTTTCCTTGATCCTAAACCAATCCCCCCCTCTCCCAAATTGCCACCGAAGTACTTCCAATCCTAATCCCAGTCCTCGCACTCAGCAATACAAGCAATAACCCTCTACCTTATCTACAGACGTCAAGTCAAGTCAAGAAGGTCATTCTACTCAGCACTTTCAAACAGACAAGACCTGTTCTCAACAAGCTCCTCGCTACACAGCAACTCCTTAGCACTGCATTGTACACACACACACACACATATATATATATATATATATATATATATATATATATATATATATATATATATATATATATATATATATATATATATATATATATATATACTTCATTTTTAGTCCATTTAACACGCGGACTTTGAACATATAATCAACGACCTCACCAGCAAGGAATCGAACCCTCGACCTACTGGGTGGACCTAGGGAACGCTTACCGGCTAGCCCACAAGGACACTAAAAGCAGTTTCCCAATGAGGTTCACGGCGCCATCAGCTCGATGAACAGGCTTTGTGTGAAATATAACAGAGTCTAGAACTGCTTTTAGTGTCCTTGTGGGCTAGCCGGTAAGCGTTCCCTAGGTCCACCCAGTAGGTCGAGGGTTCGATTCCTTGCTGGTGAGGTCGTTGATTATATATATATATATATATATATATATATGTTAGCGCGAGAGAGAAGGGGAGAAGAGAAGACGGGAATGCTGCGTTTAGCACGTTAAAGGGGTGAGATGCAGTTTCTTAGAACAATTTTTTAGGGGGGGTCGTATGCATGTTTTTCTCAGCACATGAGGACAATGCTGTCTTTTTTTAGGGGGGTCGATTGTAATAATCAGAAATTTCAAACGCCGCGCCATTGGCGATACTGAGTTTTCAAGGTCGTCTGAGGGAAGAGAGCGCTCCCCGCACATAGATAGAGGTTGTGGAACTATGCCTATATGATATTAAATGTAATTTGCTGAATTAATAATGATGCGATTCATGAAGTTAAGGGACTATTATTGAATTTGAAATTATTATAGATCGTTTATCAGTCTGAATAATGTTACGGGTGTCCCAAGGAGTTATTAGTTAGGCGGAAAATATGTCACATAGGCCTAAGCTAACGCCTTGAGAGGACACGAGGCTGGCTAGCTATCAGTCACACGAAAGCATTCGGACCAACAAGACGTCCCTGCGCGTCTGTCACAGAAATAGTCACGTGGCCTATTCACCTGTGTTGCGCTATTGCAGTATAACAAGTAAGTCTCATTCGATCTCAGACAGGGTTTAGATAGGGCAGTGATAAGATTAACAAGAACTAACAGTGAGTTCATTTCAGGGTTTCCGTCAGAACCCACTTGACTGCAAGAAGAGTGATGACTGCGAGAGATTGACTGCCGTTTGAGACTGCAGTTGATGATTGAGGATTGGCGAGTGTCGCCGTTGGACCGATCATTGTAGGCTTGTCACTGTTTAGCGGAGTATCAAAGGATCTCTTGAGTGAATCTAGCCGTCTGGGTGCCCAGCTAACGACGGGACGATCGTTAGGGTCATCAGCCCTCCTCTACCTCGGCTCACAATACCACATATCTCAAGCAGCTTAGTGAAACCCTCTTGCTAACGGGAAGCTAAAGCTTCTATCAACTGTACAAGGTCTGATTGGGTCACTCCCTTCCGCTTCATGGATGTACTGGGGGTAAAGTGAAGCCAGCTGAGTGATACAGTGCCCCACACTGGGGCCAAGAGTCAGTGGAGTTTAGAGGTACACTTTCCAAGGTGGAGAAAGGCTGATTTGGGCCTTCAACTACGGGTGCCTGTTGATTGTGCCTTAAACGACTACGGAGTGCAGGTGGAATCTGTGTGTGTGTTAGGTTAGGAAGCATGGTTCACGGGTATTGGTGGACTCAGTAACTTCTTAATAATAGTGACAATATTTTTGTGTGTAGTTAATACTATTTTTTTCAGTTACTAATGTATGCTGTGTGCATTTAATATTTCTTTATAATCTCAATCTCAGGTATAACCTTTGTTCCCCAGAGTAGTGTTTAAGTTAGGTTAGGAGGTGTGTATCTGTTGGGGTAAAATAATTCTGTTGAGCGCCCTGAAGGGCTATTCAGGGTGGACTTAATAAGCTCTGATTTTTATACCATTTTCTCAGTGCTGGATAAAATTTTGGGGAGCGCCCTTAAGGCCTATTCATTGTAGAGTTATTAATTTCTTATTTTTTTAATACCATTTTCTCAGTGATTGATATTTTGTTGAAAGCCCTTAAGGCCTGGTTCATGTGTGCAAGCAACATTTCTTAATACTTTAAACTTATTATCCTCTAATGAGGCATTGCCTGAGTTTCTAATAATTTCAACATCATGTGTAACTTTTATTCCCCAGAGTAGTATTTTAAGTTCAGGTTAAGAAGTGCGCATATTGGTGTACCACTATTTGATTGTGTTTGTAGTGTTGGAGGGAATATAAGTGTAAATTTTACAGTGTGTCTCATTCATCCCAGTCACAGACGCTATCCTTCCATGGGTTATTGACAATTCATTTTGTTTAGTAAATTTAAGTGCTCTTGTGCTGGTTCGGGATTTCTCACTAAGGGGTGCTTCCACTGCAATTACCATCTAATAATCTTTAATAAACCCCAAGTCAAGTGAGAAATTAAAGTCCAGTAATTCCGACCGGTTACATATATATATATATATATATATATATATATATATATATATATATATATATATATATATATATATATATATATATATATATATATATATATATATATAGAAAATGCCTTTGTGAGTTTGCTTTCTCACCTCCATCTTCAGTGCGAGATCTCCTACATGTACGTATGTATGTGAGCCGAACAAGAGAAAATAGACAAACACAAAGAAATTTGACAACTAGCCACATACAGTAGAAGTCCAAAAATCCGGACTGCTTGGGGATTGGGTCGGTCCGGATTTTCGGATTTTCCGGATTCTCAGGCAGTACTTTTAAAATTCAAATTTAAGGAGGAATAAAGAAGAGATGAACAGGTACATTTTGATAGTTTATTCATTAGCAAATATAGCATGCTTCATTTATCAAACCGAGCAGTTTTAATAAAAAAGCTGTGAATTCTAGAATTTTATTCTTTGCCTTTTTTATATCATAAATTGTAGACTTTCCAATGTCATATGTTTCCATTAGAACAGTATTGCTCACACCACGTACTAGTTTCTTAATTACTTCAAGTTTGTCACTCAATTTCAACGTGTTCTTCTTTGTCTTCACACAACGAAGTTTATCTACTTTAGGAGCGATTATTATGGTGTAGTGGACGTCTCCCCTACAAATTGCGTAGCTGCATCCCACCTGCGACGCCTTCCTTAGCAACCAAGCGAGCGGCGACACCAGATGTTACAGTAACCTAGCAACGGCGACTTTCTCGGGTTTTCCCAACATGACTCATAGAGGACTCGCGGCTGCTGGGTATATAAGCTCTGTCTCTCCATTGAGATTCATTCTGGTCTCTCTTCTTGAACAAGCAACACCTCCTCCAGCAAGCTCCACGCTGTCAGCATTCATTCAACCAGGAGGCCAGCAACAGGCAACATCTTCTCTAACGAAGCTCCTGCACATCTACCTCCTTCAACACGCTACTCACCGAACGTCTCTACTGAGCAGCTCCTCACCACACGGCACCTCCAGCACCAGACTGTAAATCATATAACTTATATTATACTGTACAAGAAAACCACCTTAGAGTTTCCATCCATCCTGAGTGCTAGACAACATAATATCCCGTAACCCTACAAATGGTGACTCCCGGAGATAAGCACTCACACAGGATGGAGGACGGACGGATCTCTCTGCCGACTTTCAACCACAATGTCGAGGATTGGCTAGACCATGTGGAAGCAGCCCTCGCCGGCTCACGAGCGACCGACGAGCAAAAGTATTGCGCCCTGCTCTGTGCCTTGCCCACGGAAGTGGCCACGCGGGTCTCACAAGCCATTTCCAACCCTCCAGATGACAACACATTCGCTACCCTGCGGGCTGCCTTGAAGACGTGTTATCAACAGACCAGCCCCAATCTCCTGCAAGATCTATCCTCTATCTCCCTCGGGAACTCAACCCCGGGACGTCTCTGGGAGGAGATGTGTCGGCTGAACTCCCGTCACACAGACAGACTCCCCGACTCTATCCTGCGCCAGCTTCACGCACAAAAGCTATCCACAGAAGTACGCAACATCCTGTCCGCAGTAGATTACTCTACGACACCAGAACTATATGCAACCGCGGCAGATAGAATTTTTAACGAGTGCGCTGCTGCACCCCTTGCCGCCACGGTCACACCAGTACCTACCATCGAACTTGTGAGCCGGGTCAACACACCTCAGCCGAGCAATACCTCACAAGACATCAAGGACCTGTTGCAAATTTTGAACCGCAGGATGGACACCATTGAGCAGTTCTGCTCCTCCATACCCGCTGCTGCGCCGGTTCCTAACTCACACACTACGCCCTACAAGTTCCGACACACAGCAGCCAACCCCCAGCACAACAAATTTACCCTCTGCTGGTATCACCAGACTTTCGGCCGCAATGCTCGAAACTGTGAGCCCTATTGCACCTATTCGGGATGCGGCAACACCAGAGGCTGGTAGACGCCTCAGCCTCCGTCCCTCCAGGCGTATCATTACTGCGCGTCACCGACCGCACCTCCGGCAAGAAGTTCCTCATCGACACAGGTTCATCGTTCAGCCTCATCCCTCCCTCACTATGAGACAAGTCAAGGCAACCCTCGTATGACCTGTTCGCTGCCAACGGTACCTCCATCGCCTCCTACGGCGTACGCACCCTCTCCTTAGACCTCGGTCTGCCCAAGACTCTGCGTTGGTTATTCGTGATAGCAGACGTGTCTCAACCCATCCTTGGTTTCGACTTCCTCACCTTCCACAAGCTCGGCGTCAAACCAAGTCATCTATGCCTCATCCATGAGCCTACAGCACGCAAGATCCAGGGTTCTCGTGCCAGACACACCGACACTATCACCTGTCTTGCGCCTTCCAACGAGTTCTCCTCCCTGCTCGACGAATTCAAGGAGCTTTTCTCACCCCGAGTCTCCCTACCCCCACCACCTACATCGGGAATTTTCCACCACATCGAAACCAAAGGACCACCAGTCTTTTCACGCCCTCGCCGCCTGCGCCCTGAGCTCCTGAACACAGCCAAAGTAGAATTCAACAAACTGCTGCAAGACGGCATCATTCGCCCTTCAAGGAGTCCCTGGGCATCGCCTCTTCACATGGTTCCTAAGCAAACACCCGGCGAGTGGAGGGTGTGTGGCCACTACAGAGCCCTGAATCTCATCACCAAACCTGACAGGTGCCCTATTCCGCATGTCCAGGACTTTCACCACAAACTTCATGGCAAGACTATCTTCTCGAAGATCGACTTGGAGATTGCCTTCCACCAGATCCCAGTAGCACCGGCAGATACCCAGAAGACAGCCATCACCACTCCGTTCGGACTCTTCGAGTACACTTTCATGAGTTTTGGCTTACGCAATGCAGCACAGACTTTCAAGAGGTTCATGGACCATATGCTTCGCAACCTCAATTTTGTCACCGTCTACATTGACGACATCCTCGTCGCATCTTCGACGCCTGCCGAGCACTGCCACCACCTACAACTCCTTCTCCAACGCCTGCAGAACAACAACATGAAAGTTCATCCCGCTAAGTGTGTCTTTGGAACCTCAGCCATCGATTTCCTCGGTCACAGAGTCTCGCCCAGTGGCATACAACCCCTACCACAGAAGATAACCGCGATTAGGGAGTTCCCCAAACCTGAAACGGCGAAGAAACTCCGAGAATTCCTGGGTTTAGTCAACTACTACCACCACTTCATTGACAAAGCTGCCACCGTCCTAGCCCCCCAACACGACCTTCTCAAGGGACGCCCAAAGAAGTCTCACAAGTCTCTCATGTGGACTCAAGAGGCTACTACGGCATTCACCACTATCAAACAGCACATTACACGCCTCACCCTCCTGGCCCACCCCGCACCTAACGCCCGGACCACTCTCACAACAGACGCTTCTTCTACTGCAGTGGGCGCCGTCTTACAGCAGGAGATCAACGGAATTTTCATGCTCGTTGCTTTCTTCTCACAACGGCCTCAACCACCACACCTCAAGTACAGCGCTTTTGATCGAGAACTCCTGGCCATATACCTGGCTGTCAAACATTTCCAGCACTTCCTCGAGGCCCGTCAGTTCACCATCTTCACTGATCACAAGCCCCTCCTCCACGCCTTCGCTTCAGCTTCCCAGTCACATACACCTCGTGTCCTGCGCCACTTGGCTTACATCTCGGAGTTCTCCAGCGACGTCCAACACATTAAAGGCAGCCACAACGAGATCGCCGACGCCCTCTCTCGTTGTATATCCACCATTCTTCCCTCATCTCCACCCATTGATTATGGGCAGCTAGCCGCGGCTCAAGAGAAAGACGAAGACCTGGCAGCATACAAGACATCCCCCTCAGGCCTTATACTCCAAGAACTCCCTGTTCCTGGCACAAAGATAAAATTGTGGTGCGGCGTATCCTGTGGACAGCCTAGACCGTTCGTGCCTCACGTCCACCGCCACGCTGTTTTCGACCGCATCCATGGTCTCAGCCACCCGGGTATGCGGGCCTCCCAGCGCCTCCTCACGCAACGTGTCGTCTGGCCCGGCATCAAGTCTGATACTAAGAAATGGGCTGGCCAGTGCCTGGCCTGCCAGTTCTCCAAAATACATCGTCACATACGGTCCCCCTTACAAGCCTCCCTATTCCCAAAGGACGTTTTCAAGTAGTACACCTCGACATCATGGGACCTCTACCATCATCCTACGGTAGCACCTACATCTTCACCTGTATCGACCGTTTCACCAGGTGGACAGAAGCAATTCCCATGCCCAACGCTACAGCAGAGACTACTGTCCGCGCCTTCATGTCCGGTTGGGTTTCCCGTTTTGGCCCCCCCACAACCGTAATCACTGACCGAGGAGTACAGTTTGAGTCACAACTCTGGCAGCACCTCCTACAGTTCCTCGGCACGTCTAGACAATGCACTACAGCATACCACCCTCAAGCCAACGGCATGGTAGAGCGTTTTCACCGGCAGTTGAAGGACGCACTCAAGGCACAGCACGACCCTTACAGCTGGACTGATGCGCTTCCCTTAGTGCTCCTCGGCATCCGTGCATCACACAAGGAGGATATGGACTGTAGCCCAGCAGATCTGACACTAGGCGAGCCCCTTCGGCTACCCGGGGATTTCTCACTCCCTCCTGATCCCAACCAAACCACTCCAGCCATTCGTCACGACTACTCCAAAACCTACGACAAGCAGTTTCTGCATTCGGAGCTACTGCTCCACGCCAGCCTACTCGGCGACCTGAACACATCCCTCCTGCACTACTCACAGCCGAGTATGTTTTCGTCAGGCATGATGCTCACCGCAACCCATTACAACGCCCCTACGATGGACCCTTCCAGGTGGTTACCCGTTCAGCAAAGTTCCTGACAATTATCCGGAATGGCAGACACGACACCGTCAGCATAGACCGAGTCAAACCGGCCGCCTTACCCGTCGGGCCCCCAGCCCAGCAGCACCATCAACAAACTACGCCTGCACCAGTCTACCCACAGTTACCACCGGCAGCAACACCACACCCACGACATTTCTGGGCACCCTCTTTTCACCCTCATGTACAACCTGCTCCTGTCATAGACCCTCCTCCTGTCATAGAACTTGAACCTGTAATAGACCTCCCTTCTATCATAGAATCTGCTCCTGTCATAGACCCTCCTCCTGTCATAGAATCTGAACCTGTAATAGACCTCCCTTCTATCATAGAACCTGCTCCTGCCATGGACCCTCCTCCTGACGCAGCCCCTGCAGCAGCAGGAGCACAACAACCATTGCTTGTACAACCTCCTCTAATCCCAAACCCTCTTTCTCCTCCTAATTCCCCCACAGGTTTTGTGTCACTGGACGGAGTTGTTACATGTAGCGGTCGAGTTGTACATACACCTGCCCGATATGTGTTATGTTGCCAGCAAGAGGCAACATCTTCTCTAACGAAGCTCCTGCACATCTACCTCCTTCAACACGCTACTCACCGAACGTTTCTACTGAGCAGCTCCTCACCACACGGCACCTCCAGCACCAGACTGTAAATCATATAACCTATATTATACAAGAAAACCACCTTAGAGTTTCCATCCATCCTGAGTGCTAAACAACATAATATCCCGTAACCCCACAATATTCTCGGAAATAAATAGTAGTTTTGCTGAAACGTCATGTATTTCAATGTAAAATAGGATAAAATACATGACGAGAACAAAAGACTTTACCTAAGCTTCCTATGTTCTTGAGATGTTACTCGTTTTTTTAGTAGTTTTCGGTTAAAATTCTGTTATATTACAATGATATTCTATTCATACTGTGCTTGATATAATACATTCACGGAAATGTAATATTTTTCCTGAAATTACGTACGTATTAAAGTGGAAAGTGGGATAAAATCGTGACGAAAACAATGACTTTCGCTTTCTTTCGTTCAAAAGATGTGACCGTAATCGCTTTTCGAATGGTTTAGTTAAAAAACTGTTGTATTACAATAATATTCCCTCCTAATTGACTTGAATAAATACTTGAACGGAAATATACAATATTTTTGTTGAAACTACCCGCGTTTTAGTGTAAAGTGTCGTACTAATAAATGGTAAACAAGTTGCCTTCGGCACTCGTGTTTCAGTTTATAGGACGTAGAGCGTTTTTACTGAAGGTTTTGTTGTTCCCTTACCCTCAAAAACGTGGGTCGAACTATAAACGAGGAATATCATAAATTAACGATTTCTTGGTCAAAAAATCAGGGTCGACCGATAAGCGAGGGGGGTTATAGATGAGTATATAGGGTATGTTGTCACAGTTTGATTGCTCGTTTTAAAGTGGCGACCACGTGGTCGCTTGTTGTCGCTGTGCAACTGTGAAGCTCACGCATGCGCACATACACACAAAAGCCCGCTAAAAAAAAAATAATAACAATAATAATAATAATTAGTTTTCCAAAAGTCCGGATTCTCTGGTGGTCCGGATTTCTGGCATCCGGATTTTTGGACTTTAACTGTACACTACGCTACAAATGATGACCCCCGGAGTAGCGGACTCACACAGGATGGATGAGAAAAGGATCACTCTTCCAGTCTTCATTCACAACATTGAAGACTGGCTAATCCACATGGAGGCAGCTCTCATCGGCTCAACAACTACAGACGAACGTCGCCCTAGTCTGTTCCCTGCCCACAGAAGGTGCCACACAAGTCTCAGGAGTCATCACTTAGCCCCCATATGACAACAAATTCACAGTTCTACAAGACGCTCTCAAGAGGCGATACCAGTGGCCTGACACCAGTCTCCTGCAAGACCTACCCGGTCTCTCCCTCGGCAACTCTACCCCTGCACGTCTCTTGGACGAAATGGGGAGACTGAACTCCCGCCACACAGACAGACTTCCTGACACAATCCAGCACCAGCTTCACACTCAGAAGCTCCCCGCAGAAGTTTGTCTCGCCCTCTCGGCAATGGACTACTCTACAACCTCGGCGACCTATGCAGCCACGGCAGACAGAGTATTCCACGAATACACTGCTGTGCGCCATGCTGCCGCGAACAACTAGTTCCGGTCTCGTCAACCGGATCAACACTCCACAGAGAAGTCGCATCCCACCAGACAAACAGGACATGGGGGACCTGCTACAACATCTACACCACAGGATGGACACCCTCGAGCAGCTCTACTCCTCCAAGTCTGCTGCTGCTCTTTCCCCTGCCCCACACTGTGTCCCACCGACCCCGACATCCCCGTCTTACCTCAGAAACTGCCGCCAGCTCCCTGCACAGTGTACTATCGTGCACTAAAGTCGTGTCCACTACCCATCCACAGTGAGGATTCGAATAGCCTTGAGTCTGAAGTTTCGAAACAGCTGGGGGAAATGCTATGGTCGGCCAACAGATGTCGCCCACTGTAGTGTGTGTGGGGGGGGGGGGGGGGGGGGAGAGAATAGAGGAGGTGGGGGTTAGTCTAGTAACAGGCTGTGTGTAGGTGGAGCATAACATCGTGAATTCCGCAATCACTGATAACAATAAGAATGTCATGAAGATAGTTAATATTACTAAGCATGGTGAGAGATGTGTAACGGGTAAATAAAAGAACTACAACGACCATATCTCTGCCGTTCATGGCTATGACGGTGAGACTGATGGGCACACCAGTAATTAATTCTCCGTGACTACCAGTAATGGTAGTCACGGAGAATATACAAGTTGTTACCAAGGTTGGCAAACACTGAAACATGCCGAGGTCTCATTCCTACCATCGTCGTCACCAACAGGTAAGTCACATTAATTTGTCAGCATAGCCCATGTCGTCCTTATACTATTGCAGGGTGTCCCATGAGTGACAGCAGATATTTGTAGAGGTGAAAGAATATGTGATATTGAGTTGAAAATCTTCTATACACATAAGAATTTTTTGGTTTACTTTAGGCATGAGGTGGGTTGTAAAAATTATGCAGGGCAAAAATTTTGCCATGTTATATTTTATTTTTCTTACCAATTGCAGCCATACTGTGTGCTGTTGTAATCCTTATTGGTGGATTAAATAAGGCCCATTAATAGCGTGAAAACCCGTTTGAAGATACTGTTATGTTCCATAACTTGCATTAAACTACATCATACGTTCACGAGTTCCAACTCCGCGCCTAGCCTTCCCCCCCCCCCCCCTGCCTCTACCCACCCAACTATTAAACCTCACAATTTGAGCATCGTGGGATACCACACCTAAACACTAATCGACTACTTACTCTCTCCCCACACTCCCCCTCCACCATCCCCCAACTCCACTCCTCCCTCCCCCACTTCTTCCCTTCATCCCTCCCCCAAGACTAACGTCAATCAAACATTCCATCCCATCACATTACCCTCCCCTGCATTCCCCAAACCCCCTCCCCATATTCTACCCATGGCAACGAATTGGACTACTGTAATGAACACAAGCAGTTAGAAATGCCAGACGTAACTATTATACAAATAAGCTCCAGTCAGCATCAGGCGACAGTAAGAAAACCTGGAATGTCATAAATTCTATTCAGAACAGGAACACTCAGCCTTCGGCCCCCCACTCAGCTTTTATGATAAACGATTCAGTTATAACGGAACCCTCTCTCATTGCCAACCACTTCAATGAATATTTTATTAATGTTGGCAAAAATCTTGCAGAGAGCATCCCTGATCACCATGAGGAATTTAGAGCCTACCTGCAAAACAGACAGCAAAATTAACTATTCTTATCCCCTGTCACAGCAGATGAATTACTGGCCATCATAAAAATGTCCAAAGATGCAGCAGCAGGCGAAGACAATATACCAATGAGCATCATTAAGAAAGTGGCCCACTTATTACTACCTGTTCTCCTCCACATTTGTAACTCCTCCTTCACTAGTGGTGTCTTTCCTGATAAACTGAAAATTGCTTAAGTCCACCCGGCATATAAAAAATCTGGGGATCAAGGTCCCTTTAAGAATTACCCCCCCCCCCCCCCCCATATCAGTCCTCCCAGCCTTGAGTAAGATACTGGAAAAGCTAACGTGTAATAGACTAAATAACTTCTGCAATGCCAATAACATCTTTACAGACTCCCAGTTTGGATTGAGAGCTAGAAGGTCGACTGAGAGTGCTCTGCTATCCTTTACTAATGACATCTTAAATTCCTTTGATGACAGTCAATTCACAGTCGGTATATTCTTGGACCTCTCTAAAGCCTTCGATACTGTCGACCATACCATCCTCCTTTAAAAGCTTGAACATTACGGCGTTAGGGGCCTGTCCCACAATTGGTTTACCTTATATCTGTCCAGCAGGATGCAGTATGTCTGTTATAATAACCACCAATCTGACTCCTCGCCAATCTTGTATGGAGTCCCCCAAGTTTCAATTCGGTCCAGTACTGTTTTTGTTGTACATAAACGACATAGTCCATGCCAGCTCACTCATGAAATACAACTTATTTGCAGACGATAGTAATCTCCATGCCAGCAACTCAGACCTCCATTCCTTGATGAGAACTATGAACACTGAATTAACGTAAGTCGGTGTAATGGTCATGATAAGAGCTAACCTGAAAACCTTAAGGATTCATATTACGCTCAAACGTCCACAAAACCTTCTGAGTCCCCCCAGTGGAAACGTCCCCCGTTCTCTAAGTTTCTCCCGTCTTGGTCTTTGGGAGTAGCCGCTGTATGTTGGGACCTGTTGCCATCCAAACCTTTGTAATCAATTTAATTTGGCTTTCGATAGCTGAGTCAGAGCATTGTTAGTTGAGATAATAATAGAGAATGAAAATGAGTTCATAGTCTCAATTTCAAGGTCAGAGTGTACAGTAAATTAATTCATCGGAATAGAAGTAGGTGGACTCCCTGGTCTGTTTTGAGTGAGGGCGCTGCGGGCATTTCAACCGTTAGTAAGTGCTCGTCCCTTCACCCATACAGGTAGGCCACCCACTCTGTGTTGTAATTTGCCCTTCTTTAAGTGATTTGACCCAATTAATAGTTGATTGTGCAAGTGTTACAGTAACGTAGTTGATATGCTCTGAGTGAAGTCATATTTACGTCTTTAACGTCCCCTGAAACGTGATGTTGTTGTCACAGTTAGTAAGTGCCCGTCCCTTCACCCATACAGGTCCCCTAACGCTGATTCCCGTTTGTTTCCCGATCCCATTGTGATTCTTGAATCGCTCTACCATCCAACAACGGCCTCGGTTGTATTAGATGTCCAGCCGGGATCATATATGAGAAGATGGCACCGATGCGGCCGGATTAATGTGCCCCAAGGCTTCGTTGGGCCAGACCCCAGACCCGCCATGTGTCTGGCTACCCCATCTCGGGTCGGAGTGTAACCGACCACAACAGCAGTTGTAGAGGCGCCAGTGCTATACCCTGTGACAGGCCTTGGAATTATAGTCCACAGTGTGATTGTAGGTGTTGTTAATACTTACCCATGTTGTGGGGGACCCATGTCGGGGTTTGTATCAGTATTAGTGTCTTGGGAGGAAAGACAAGGAACTGGTCCTGCGATATAATGTAAGGTGACATCAGGTATTGGGTGCACGGTAAGAGTGTAATGTCCGAATAATTGCTGTTGAGTAAATAGGAAAACAAGGAAACCAGTACATATGACATAGAGAGTTTGCAATAGGCCCAGGAGCTGAGCCTGGTAGTTATGTGTTAATACCATCTATTTTCCCCTTTGATTTTATTAATAAACTTGTTCTTTGAGAATTTTAGGAGTATTCATTTCTCCCACAGTATTTTACCTTTATTTCCATCCAAGTGACCTGATACCAAAATTACCATACTCACGTGCCTAGACCCTCGTCCATGCTACCCAAGAATAGGTGACGGAACTGAGTAGAGTAAGAACTAAGAGAAGTAGATAAGATGAGGGTGGCGTAGAAACAGAGAGGGAGTCAGGCCCCCTCACATTGGTGACAGACCAAGAATCCGCCCCCTCACATTGGTGGCAGCTAGAGAATCCGCCCCCTCACATCGGGACCTGGGTAATATGTAATAAACTGACCTTAAACCTTGAGAAAACCCACTACACGATCTTTCACAGAAGAAAAAACTTACCTCCAGACTTGAACCCCCTGTACCTTGGTAATATAGTCCTCAAACGCGAACAAAATACTAAACTGGAGAAACCACATACAAGCCATTCACAGTAAAATCAATAAACAGTGCGGTATCATGTATCACACTCGACAGTCACTCACTCTCACAGCAATGAAAGAAATCTATCATGATCTTGTTTACCAACACCTGATACACTGTCACACACTATGGGGGGCCTCTGGCTCTTCAAAAACACAATCTCTGGTTACTGCACAAAAGAGAGTTGTACGAACAATGACCTACTTGAAAAAAACAGATCACACAAACGAAAAATTTGCTATATTGAAATTTTTAAAATTCGAGGATATTAACACTTACTGCTGTGCCTTCTTTGTTTACAAATCTATCAATCACTTGCTTGACAATAATTACTTCCAGTTCTAGAATAATCAGAGATACAACTTAAGGCACCCAGAGCTACTAAGACCACCGCCCATGCACCCCTCTCAGTCCCAGACCTCCATAAAATATCATGGTGCGAAGGTGTGGAACAACTTACCCCCACACATCCGAGCAAAGACTACGTTCCCTTCCTTTAAATCATCTCTAAAAAAATATCTATTGTCGAAGTATTAATACTTCTTGTAACACTTACTATATTTACAGTACCTGCTTTTAGTGTACCATCAAAACCGTTTTATTGGAAATTATCATGTAAATAAATAAGTAATTACCATTGCAATAAACATAATTGCCAACTAGACATAATCCTGAAAGCTCTGTCCTCTTGTTCAACCTTATTACTGTACAATCCAGGTTGTACTGCTCCCCCATTATGCTTATGTATTTAAATTCCACTCTAATTTATATGTATATGTGTATGTGCATGTATGTGTGTGTATATTGTACTGCACACATCATTCCTAAAAACCCCCTTTAATTCATATTACGCTACATAACATTCAAATCCACTGCGCTTGTAGAATCTCAGAGAACAGGAAACATTGATAAAGGATAACTCACCTACTCAATGTCACTGACTAATGTGTTGTATTGTACCCAGGTACAGTTATATAATGTTAATTGTATGTATTCATAGCATTAAGGAGAACTCAGGGCATCCATAAGATGATTGGGAAAGTCCAGTTGTGCCGGACTAGTGTACTGTAGGACTAAGTGTGGATCATGGTTTGAAGGTCATACTATTTACGTCTGTGAACTTGTAGCGAACATAACTTCCACAGATATCATATGAAAATACATGAGAACAATGATCTGGAGAAAGGATAAATGTATCAGACCTATGTGAAGTGTTGGAAGTGATCCAGAAACTATGCTTCAAAGAAAATATCTTGTATACCCACGCCTTGAAAATACGACACTAGGCTTTGTTCGGGTTGGAGCCTAGGCATACCGCATTGATATTATAACCCAATGCATTTACCTAGGAAACAGCAAATCAGAACCTTACCTTAGTGTGTAATTTAGGATTAAGATATGTATTTATAAAGCATAAGGTCACAATAGATAGGAAAATGGAGATGTGAGAACCATAAGAATTCAAAGTGAAAATTAAAGATTGGAAACTGTAGGCCTAAACAGAGAGGAGAGCGGGAGTCAGTACATCACCCTTAGTGATGCCTCGACTTCTCCCAACACAAGTCAGTACTCTTCATCTTAGGCCAGACAGGTAAAGATCTTGTAACTAGACTTAAACAACATAAATATAGTGTTAGGGCAGGCCAGGAATCCAATGCTCTGTTTGTTCATTAGAGGGATAATAAGCATTGCATTGACTGGGATAATGCCTCCTCAATATTACCTTGTAATTCAATTGACAGTAGGAACATTATAGAATCTAGTCTCATTAAACATACCGAAGCAGTCAACATGAACTTGAGTAATGGAATGTACAAACTGGACAATTTTGTAATTAAGAAGATTTGTAACCAGGTGAGAAGGTTGGGTCAACTTACACTCTGACCTGACTACCGACCGTTGCGGTGCGTTTTATAGATTAGTAGGGTCATTACCTAATACCTGACCATTGTGGACCTGATCTCACCCTCCTCTGTATATATATATACCTTGTTTTGTACTTCTCCTTAGTCTGTACTCACCCCTGAAGATGTGAATAACACGAAAGCGCTTAGGAACTTCGTGTTTTCTTCTTTCCTTGTAGCTATCAGCATATATATATGTATATATATGCTGATACATATATATATATATATATATATATATATATATATATATATATATATATATATATATATATATATATATATATATATATATATATATATATATATATATATATATATATTATATTTTATGAAAATCCACAATGAAAACGTGGATAAGATAAATCTTGATAAAATCACACGGGAAAATGGAAACAACGGAGTACTCCGTTGTTTCCATTTTCCCGTGTGATTTTATCAAGATATATATATATATATATATATATATATATATATATATATATATATATATATATATATATATATATATATATACATACATATATATATATATATATATATATATATGCAAGTAAATCACTGTAGGTTGACTCCATGCTTGCGTGCGAGATCAGCTTGAAGTGTTCCTTTCTCCAAATCTTGAATTATCTGGTATTTCACTTCGTAGCTTAGGGAACGTCGTATCTTCTTTGGCTTAGGGCGGCTGGGTCCAGGTAAGGAAAGGTTTCTCTCTGGTGGCGGTTGTAGATATATGAGACGAATATGCTGTAATATGTAACTGTACTATTTACCATTATTGATTCAGGTCTCTGTATTATATATTATAATCATACCCTCTTTTGTCACTGAGTGTAGTTCAGACTTTGAGCACATGCGCGCTGTACGCGCATGCGCAGATAGAGATACCCAGAGAGATTCCGGGACAGGACGCTGTTTACCCTGTCTTAACTCCTTTTGTGTGTTTGTCCCAGAAATAGAACTTACGAACTTGACACCAGTGTGTTTCCTTTACCCCTGATTGGAAGCATCATCTGAGTCTCCCACATGGCGCGGTGATTAGCTGGGACATCACATTATTCAGAATTGGAGTGGACGCAGAATCTCTCTCGGAGCCGCCATCTTGTCAACTCCTCCTGCCCAGTGAATATCGGCGCGTACCTCTCAAGATATTCCTGGATTTACAGTGCAGTGTTGTGAAGTGCTTTTTCAGTGTTGTGTGTGCCCTTTAGTGTCTTTAAAGTGTTTCCCCGTGTTCCTGCACTTTTTACCAAAGAGGGAAGCCCATTTAAGACCTAGGGGAGAGCTCAAGTTTTGACATCCTTCCCCGCTCATGACTCGGCTAAAACTGGCGTGAGGGAGCGAGAGGAATTGCTATACCCAGCCACCCGCTCTCTGGCCAGCCTGCTCCGAGTACACGCACGAACGAACGCACACACACTCACTCACTCACAGACGCTCGCAGATATCTTCCATTTAAAGACGATTGCTTTCTGCTCACTTATTAATTACAGTAATTGTGAGAGAAATAAACCAGGCCTTATGGAAGATCAAGAATTTATTGGGTTTTCTCCAGATACCCAACAAGCCCTACCTCAGACTGATGTCGGTGCAGTAAGTGGACTCCAAGTGGAGCGGGAAGTGGATCAAGCGGCCCCACCCACCCTTAGCCCCCACTACACACGTCCGCAACCTGCCACAGGCGGCGACTTCCTCCGTTTAATTCAGTTTTTGGAAGAAAACCGACGACAAGACGACATCAGGAGGCAACAGGAAGAGGATCACAGGCGTCAACAAGAAAATGACAGATTCAGTGCCATGATCGAGTTGTTGACACCTGTGAACCTTCGAGCAGCTGCCACACCTGCCCCTTCGTCCACAGGCGCGCCTGCAGGGTCCTCTCCAACTTCTTTGCCCCCCCCACAGAAAGCACTCGCCCAGAGTCCACCGCCACTCCAAGCTGATGCCTCGTTCCAGGTATTCCGTGAATGGCGTCGGAGATGGGACGATTATTCGATGATGGTCGACTTATCGAGGTTGCCTAGGGAGAAACAGCTGATCCAGATGAGGATGTGTCTCACCCTAGAGACGCAACGTATCCTGGAGCACACCCTGCGAATCCCCCACAACACAGACAAGACTGTGAAGGACGTCTTGGATGCTTTACAGACGCATATCAAGGGTCTCCGCAACGAAGCTCTGCGTAGGAGAGAGCTTCTCAGTTGTAAGCAGCTGGAGGGTGAGTCATTTGCAGATTTTTACGTACGACTCAGACGCATCGCTGAGGAGGTTGACATTTGTCCTGGGAACTCGTCGACTTGTGAGGAAACACAGCTGAAGATGATTATCCTCAGGGGCGTGCGGGACGAAGAGCTTATTCAGAAGCTTATCTCCCTCAACACTGCCTCCTCTCTACAGGATGTTGTCACCACCTGCCGCTCTTACGAAGCCACCAGAAGTGCGACTTCTGCTATTCGTGCTCCATCTAACCAGCTGTGTGCCATCTCCGCATATAAGAAGAACAAAGGACGTGACGAGACTTCAGCCTCACATCCGACTTCAGCTTCACATCCGACTTCAGCTTCGCATCACTCTTCAGCATCACTTCAGACTTCGACGCCAGGTCATTCATGCCAATATTGTGCTCGTCGGCATGGTTCTGAATGCCCTGCCGCTGACAGCACCTGCAATAACTGTGGCCTTCGTGGTCATTGGGCTAGGACACTGAAGTGCCCTGCCAACAACGTTCAGTGCCGCTCCTGTAGCCGCATTGGACATTATGACAAATGCTGTCAGTCACGGAAGAAAAATGATACTACTTGCAAGTCTCAGGCGGCGAAGAACAAGCACTGTCGTCGCGTGGGATCCTCTTCTCCTGTCAGCAAGACACCTCAGCCCATCTGTGTTCACCTGTCATACGGCGACATTACTTCCCATATCCAGATGCTTCCTGACACAGGTGCGGACGTCACAGTCATCGGCACAAGACACCTCGACATTCTGGGGATCCCTAGGAGCAGTTTGCAGCCACCGTCAACTTCTACAATGCTCACCGCAGACGGTTCTACAATGGCACCTGCTCTGGGTACATTTCAGGCTACCCTCACCCTAGGTAAGCAGTCATGTTCTGCCAGGATTCAGGTCCACAAAGGTGTTCAGATGCCACTACTGTCATACGGCCACCGTCAAGAGTTGGCCATAATATCTTCAGACTTCCCTAAGCCAATTCTGGAAATTAAACATGTCAACAGGTGCAAGGAGCTGCCCCTCCCAACCAATACGTCACCTTCTGCAGCCAGGGAGTTCTTCCTACTGCAATCCAAGGACGTGCTGGTTCCCAAGGAGGACCTCAAGACGGCTCCACTCAGCAGTCAGCAGCAGGAACCCCTCATGAACAACAACAACCCTACAAGGCCCTTTGAGTCCGTCTCTGCGGATTTCTTCGTTGTGGCGAGAAAGTCCTTTCTCGTCATCGCCGACCGGCTCTCAGGGTGGCCTGTTGTCGTTCCCTGCGGAGGCAACACTACTGCCTCTCATACAGTACGTATGTTCTGCCGCTACTTCCGGGAAGTTGGTGTCCCTCTCTGCCTGAGGACTGACGGCGGGCCCCAGTTCACCAGCAACGACTTCCGGGACTTCATGGAGCGATGGGCAGTTCATCATGTGGTGTCCTCGCCACATTATCCCCAGTCCAATGGACATGCCGAGGCTGCCGTAAAGTCCGTCAAGCATCTGATTCTCAAGACGGCACCCTCAGGCAACATTGACTGTGAGAAGTTTGACCGGGGTTTATTGAAATTGCGGAATACCCCCAACTTCACAGGTCGCTCCCCAGCACAGATGTTATACGGCCACCCACTACGGTCATGTGTCCCTGCCCATCCTGAGTCCTTCTCGAAGGAGTGGCAGGCCAAGACCGAGGACTTCGATCGTCGTGCAGCCGCCCGTGCTGACCAGATAAAGGCACAGTACGATCAGCACGCCCGACCCCTTCCCAGGTTGAGTATCGGGCAAACAGTTCGGATTCAAGACCCGACGTCTCACCGCTGGGACAAGGTCGGGGTTGTCATGGGCTGCGGCAAGACCAGGGATTACGAGGTCCGTCTCCCTAGTGGTCGGGTATGGTGGTGGAATCGCCGCTTCCTTCGTTCAGTCCCGTCCCCTAGTGGTGAACCCCCTCCCCCACATCCCTGTGAACCCTTGCTTGGACGAGAAAAGTAAGTCCTCATTCAGTGACCCCCCAGTTTTCCCACGTCGCTCTCAAAGGCTCCTGGAAAAAGAGTCCGCTCGAGATTGCACTACGAGCGTGAGGGGGAGGGAGGTGTAGATATATGAGACGAATATGCTGTAATATGTAACTGTACTATTTACCATTATTGATTCAGGTCTCTGTATTATATATTATAATCATACCCTCTTTTGTCACTGAGTGTAGTTCAGACTTTGAGCACATGCGCGCTGTACGCGCATGCGCAGATAGAGATACCCAGAGAGATTCCGGGACAGGACGCTGTTTACCCTGTCTTAACTCCTTTTGTGTGTTTGTCCCAGAAATAGAACTTACGAACTTGACACCAGTGTGTTTCCTTTACCCCTGATTGGAAGCATCATCTGAGTCTCCCACAGCGGTGGTCCGGCGGAAGCCATTTCACAGAACAATGGATGCACATATACATGGTGTGGCCTGGAGGGATGAAACTGCCGCTGCTAGGTCAAGCGTTGTCTTTCCTCCCTCCCTCCATCCCCCGGGTGGACATGTCATATTACATTTAAACCAATTACAGCTAGCAGCGGAGGGAGGTAGGGATGCATGGCCAATCACAGTCCGATATGTCATATGACGTCAGTGATAACGCAACAGAGACATGCACTGCGCAACCTTACCGCGCGGCTTGGCCAGGCGGAGGCGTAGGAGGGAGGAGGCGGGAGCAGGCGGGAGGGGTGAATCTAAAAATAGCGTCGAGCCGGACACTCTGCGCGTATATGGGTAGATGAACTGCGGAAAGTGAAAGTTCGGTTCTGGTGAGGCACCGCGTAAATGAGAAAATGCGGAAAGTGAAACCGCGTAAAGCGGAGTAATACTGTATGTATGTATGTATGTACAGTATATATATATATATATATATATATATATATACAGTTAACCCTCACTTTATGCGGTCCCGCATTCCGCGTTTCCACGTTTACGCGGTGCCTTGCCAGAACCTCACGTGCTCACATTACGCGGTACGTGAACCCCATTACGCGGAGAGTGTCCGGCGCGACGCTATTTTTAGATTCGCCCCACCCACCACCCGCCCGCCTGCCTGCCTGTGCTCCTCGCCTCTCCCTCCTCCTCCCTCCGCTTGGGCAAGCGGCGCGGTAAGGTTGCGCAGTGTGTGGCTTTGTTGCGTTATTACTGACGTCATATGACGTATCAGACCTGTGATTGGCCATGCATCCCTACCCCCCTCTGCTGCTAGCTGTAATTGGCTTAAAGTATTATGACGTGTCCACCCGGG
Organism: Homarus gammarus; assembly: GCA_958450375.1. Taxonomy (NCBI): domain Eukaryota; kingdom Metazoa; phylum Arthropoda; class Malacostraca; order Decapoda; family Nephropidae; genus Homarus; species Homarus gammarus. Next base: position 182,021 of record CAUDMG010001688.1, read on the forward strand.
GGAGGGAGGGAGGGAGGAAAGACGACGCTTGACCTAGCTGCGGCAGTGTCATCCCTCAAGGCCACACCGTGTAAACGCGCATCCATTGTTCCGTAAAATGGCTTCCGCCGGACCACCACCCCCAGGGAGAAACCTTTCCTTACCTGGACCCAGCGGCACTAAGCCAAAGAAGACACGACGTTCCTTAAGCTACGAGGTGAAGTATACCATCATCCAAGAGTTGGAGAAAGGAACAAGGCAGGTTGATTTGGCGCGCCAGCATGGTGTGAATGAATCTACGATTCGAACAATAAAGAAGGATGCAGCCAAGATAAAGGAGCACATGAAGATCACAAAGTCTACAGGTGCTTCTATGATCAAGTATTTTCACAACCAGGTACTTCTCAAGAGAGAAAAATTACTTGTGAGGTACTTGGTGCATCAGGAGCGACGGAACATGGCGGTCAACACGCGCTCTGTTAAGGACTACGCACGTGAACTGTACATCGCAGTGGCACGAAAGATGGGAATTACAGAGCCCAAACCCTTTAATGCTTCCTCTGGGTGGTAACAGAGGTTTAAGATCCGGAACAAGGTCACCAATATAAACATTGGTGGTGAAGAAGCGAGTGCTGACCGTGCTGCGGCTCAGGAATTTCCTCCGTTTTTACGTGAGATTATGGAGGAAGGACAGTACAGTGACGACCAGGTGTTTAACATGGACGAATCTGGTCTTTTCTGGAAAAAGCTACCTTCCAAGTCCTTCGTTGTAAAGAATGCCAGCAGGATTCGGGGCCGGAAGATGCAGAAGGAACGCATCACCGTCCTGTTTACCACCAATGCCTCCGGTACCTGTAAGCTCAAGTTATCGGTTATCCACACAGCACGCAAGCCGCACGCCTACAAAACCATGGACATGACCAAGCTAAGTGTCCACTGGCTGACCGCACGTAAGGCGTGGATGTTCTCTACACTGTCCCTCTCCTGGTTTGATGACTGTTTTGTTCCCAATGTGAAAAAATTCTGTGAGCGACAGAATGTGCCATTCAATATTTTGTTGCTGCTGGACAACGCACCAGGACACTCGCCCCTACTGTTAGATCGTCACCCCAACGTAAAAGTGGTCTTCCTTCCTCCCAACACTACGTTTATATTACAGCCCATGGACCAAGAGTTAATCTGTAATGTAAAAGCTGCATTCTCAACAAAAAAATTCCAGCTCCTGAACGACTACACCAACACCAGGGAAGAGTTGCGTAACCTGAGTGACACCACCACCGATAGCAAGAGCGAAGAAGATGAGGATCAACAGTTGGAACAGCAAAAAATACTGTTCAAACAATTCTGGAGAGTATTTAACATCAAGAAAGCTGTGGACTTCTTGGTGGAGTCATGGGATCAGCTGTCTATTGCTACAATTCGTCACGCATGGAGACATGTGTTGCATGGAATACCAGGTGAGAGGAGGAGTCAATCTGTGACTGGTGAGGTTCAGAATGTTGCAGTAGCAGTGGACCTTGCCAGAGAAGCTGCGCAGACTGTTACAGTTCCAGGCTTCTCTGAGACCACCAACGACGACATCCTGAAGGTGATCAGAGATCCTGAAGTGACTGCCGACGAGATGTTGGAAGAAGAACATGTCAGTGAAGAGGAGGAAGAAGGTGCGTTATTCTCCGAAGAACACAGTTTAAGTCATAGTGATATTAAGGGTGCCATGGAGTGTGCAGAGAAAATGAAGTCCTTCCTTTCCCGCGACAATGACGATGACCGCTATGAAGTCTTCCATACCTGGCTGGTGCAGGCTATGGAGCCGTACATCAAGGTGTATCACGACAACATCAACACCAGCCGTCAGCAAAGCATAACAGATTTCTTTGCCCGCAATCCATCACAGCCAGCCCAAGCCAGTGATAGTGACAGTGAAGATGACTTTGAGGGATTTGTCAGGAAAGCCCTGACAACTGTAAGTGACAGTGATGGTGATTCACCTACTAATGGTGATTCACCTGAGGGCCAGTAATCTGCCCTCTGCCTCGGAACCAGCCTCCATCCCCGTATGCCGACCCATCTCTTCTTCTACCGTAAGTGTTCCACCTAACTTTTAGTTTTTCTAACCTAACCTTTATTTTTCCTATGTTAACCTTTATTTTTCCTAACCAAACCTCTTCTATATCACTTATTTTTTCATATCATCATAAAGTTAAGATAAAATTTTTACTACAACATAGTTGTGTGTCGTCAAAAAGTGGAGTTTGGGGATCGGCCTGGACTCCATTTCAATTAATCCCATGTTATGTTATTCACTTTACGCGTTTCTCACTTTACGCGGGACCCTCCGGGTTACATTAACCGCGTAAAGTGAGGGTTAACTGTATATATACAGTAGAAGTCCAAAAATCCGGACTGCATGGGGATTGGGTCGGTCCGGATTTTCGGATTTTCCGGATTCTCGGGCAGTACTTTTAAAATTCAAATTTCATGAAGAATAAAGAAGAAATGAACAGGTACATTTTGATAGTTTATTCATATGCAAATATAGCATGCTTCATTTATCAAAACGAGCAGTTTTAATGAAAAAGCTGTGAATTCTAAATTTTATTCTTTGCCTTTTATATATCATAAATTGTAGACTTTCCAATGTCGTATGTTTCCATTAGAACAGTATTGCTCACACCACGATCTAGTTTCTTAATTATTTCAAGTTTGTCACTCAATTTCAATGTGTTCTTCTTTCTCTTCACACAACGAAGTTTATCTACTTTAGGAGCCATTATTATGGGCTTGTACAATACTCTGTAAATGGAAAGAGTAGGACTCAAAATATTGTTATATTACAATGGTATTCTATTCATACTGTGCTTGATATAATGCATTCACGGAAATGTAATATTTTTGCTGAACGTACGTATTACAGTGGAAAGTGGGATAAAATCGTGATGAAAACAATGACTTTCGCTTTCTTTCGTTTAAAAGATGTTACCGTAATCGCTTTTCGAATGGTTTTCAGTTCAAAAACTGTTGTATTTCAATAATATTCCCTCCTAATTGACTTGAATAAATACTTGAATGGAAATATACAATATTTTTGTTGAAACTACCCGGGTTTCAGTGTAAAGTGTCGTAATAATAAATGGTAAACAATTTGCCTTCGGCACTTGTGTTTCATGCACGGCGAGCCTCGGTTTATAGGACGTAGAGCGTTTTTAGTGGTTTTGTTGTTCCATTACCCTCAAAAACGTGGGTGGAACTATAAACGAGGAATATCGTAAATTAACGATTTCTTGGTATGTTGTCACAGTTTGATTGCCCATTTTAAAGTGGCGACCACGTGGTCGCTTGTTGTCGCTGTGCAGCTGTGGCGCTCACGCATGCACACATGCACACAAATGCCCGCTAAAAAAAAAAAATCGTTTTTGAAAAGTCCGGATTCTCGGGTGGTCCGGATTTCTGGCATCCGGATTTTTGGACTTTTACTGTGTGTGTATATATATATATATATATATATATGCTGATAACCACCAGGAAAGAAGAAAACACGAAGTTCCCAAGCGCTTTCGTGTTTTCTTCTTTCCTGGTGGTTATCAGCATATACCTAGATCACGCGCACCTACAGTGATTTACTTGCATATATATATATATATATATATATATATATATATATATATACACATATATATATATATATATATATATATATATATATATATATACAGTCAACCCTCACTTTACGCGGTCCCACATTCCGCGTTTCCACGTTTACGCGGTACCCTGCCAGAACCCTGGATGCTCACATTCCGTGCTGCGTGTACCCCTTTACGTGGGTGAAGTATAATTTTTTATTTAGCTCATAAAATTCATACAAATTATCTGGCCAGAATATAATTTACATTGCTGGAATTCTTACAATTTGATGATCATTTTGAATGTAAGCATCGTAGATTTTGCATTAGACATACAAATTTTAGATCTAATGCAAGTATTTTGTTGACTCAGAGCAAATATGCCATCTTTTGTGCAAAATATATGAAGTGTATCCAGTTAACCCTCACTTAACACTGTTAATTCAACCCACAGGGTACCGCGGAAAGTGAGAAACGCATAAAGTGAACAACATAACATATGGGATTAATTGAAATAGAGACCGGCTGACCCCCAAACTCCACTATTTCCGACACAATACCTGTTCTAGTAAAAATAACATCTTAATTTTATGATGGTACATGCACACAATTAATACTTAAGAGAAATGGAGAAATAAAGTCGCCAAGTTAATGTCCATTCAAATAATGGACTCAACTCCTTCCCCCTCTTCTCACACTACACTCGCTGGCTCTTCCCTCTCTGAGAAATTTTTGGGGAAAACCACTAGATTTTAAGGTATAGTAATAAATACAGTCAACCCTCACCTTACGCGGTCCCACATTCCGCGTTTCCACGTTTACGCGGTGCCCTGCCAGAACCCTGGATGCTCACATTCCGCGGTGGGTGTACCCCTTTACGCGGGTGAAGTATAATTTTTTTATTTAGCTCATAAAATTCATACAAATTACCCGGCCAGAATATAATTTACATTGCTGGAATTCTTACAATTTGATGATCATTTTGAATATAAACATCATATATTTTGCATTAGACATAAAATTTTTAGATATAATGTTTACTCTGAGTAAATATGTTATCTTTTGTGCAAAATATATGACATTTATATTCAAAATATTCCTAGTTTTACAAGGAATTCAGCAATGTCAATTATATTATCCAAACTTTAATTTGAGGTATTATTTAATACTAAATGTTAAAATCTAGTTTTTTCACCCACCCTTTCTCTTGAAGGGAGGGTTGGTGGGGGGTGGGGGGGGATGGGTTGGGACGGACTGACCATCTGGCTCGGTTGGAAGAGGGGGGGAGGCAAGGTGGGGTACTTTGATTGACAGATAGTGTCGTGAAGAATATTTTTTTTTTATTAACTGAAGATATTTTTTTTAGCTCATAAAATTCATACAAATTACCCGGCCAGAATATAATTTACATTGCTGGAATTCTTCCAATTTGATGATCATTTTGAATATAAACATCATAGATTTTGCATTAGACATACAAATTTTAGATGTAATGTTTACTCTGAGTAAATATGTTATCTTTTGTGAAAAATATATGACATTTATATTCAAAATATTCCTGGTCTTACAAGGAATCCAGCAATGTCAATTATGTTATCCCAACTTTAGTTTGAGGTATTATTTATTACTATAGGCTACCTGGTTTTCCCCAAAAAATTTCTCAGAGGGAAGAGCCAGCGAGTGTAGTGTGAGAAGAGGGGGAGGGAGTCGAGTCCATTATTTGAATGGACATTAACTTGGCGACTGTATTTCTCTATTTCTCTTTAAGTATTAATTGTGTGCATGTACCATCATAAAATTAAGATGTTATTTTTACTAAAACATTTGTATTGTGTTGGAAAAAGTGGAGTTTGGGGGTCAGCTGGTTTCTATTTCATTTAATCCCATATGTTATGTTATTCACTTTACGCGTTTCTCACTTTCTGCGGTACCCTGTGGGTTACATTAACCGCGTAAAGTGAGGGTTGACTGTAATACCTCAAACTAAAGTTAGGATAATATAATTGACATTGCTGGATTCCTTGTAAGACCAGGAATATTTTGAATACAGTAATACCCCCCTTAACGCGGTTTCGCTTAACGTGATTTACCGTTTACGCGGTGCCTCGCCAGAGCCGAACTTTCACTTAACGCGGGTTTTTTCCACGTATATGCGGCGAGTGTCCGGCTCGTGACGCTATTTTTAGATTCGCCCCACCCGCCTCCTCCCTCCTCCCTCCGCTTGGGCAAGCCGCGCTGTAAGGTTGCGCAGTGCATGTCTCTGTTGCGTTATCACTGACGTCATATGCCGTATCGGACTGTGATTGGCCATGCATCCCTACCCCCCCTCTGCTGCTAGCTGTAATTGGCTTAAAGTATTATGACGTGTCCACCCGGGGGAGGGAGGGAAGAAAGATGACGCTTCACCTAAACGCGGCAGTTTCATCCCTCCAGGCCACTCCGTGTATACGTGAACCCATTGTTCTGTGAAATGGCTTCCGCCGGACCACCACCGCCACCAGAGGGAGACCTTTCCTTACCTGGACCCAGCCACCCTAAGCCCAAGAAGACACGCCGTGGTCTAAGATACGAAGTGAAGTACCACATCATTCAAGATTTGGAGTAAGGACCACGGCAAGTTGATCTCGCTCGCCAGCATGGCGTCAACGAATATACGATTCGCACTATCAAGAAGGATGCAGCCAAGACCAAAGAGCACATGAAAATCACAAAGTCTGCAGGTGCTTCAACGATCAGGTATTGCCAGAACAGGGTGCTGGCAAAAGTGGAAAATTTGCTGGTGAGTTATTTGATTCGTCAGGCGCGACGCAACATGGTGGTGGACACGCGCTCAGTGCAGGAGTACGCACGTGAGCTATACGCAGCAGTGTCACGTAAGCTGGGAATTGCAGAGCCCAAACCCTTCAATGCTTCCTCTGGTTGGCTGCATAGGTTTAAGAAGAGGAACAAGATCACCAACATCAACATTGGTGGTGAGGAAGCGAGTGCTGTCCGTGTGGCGGCTAGAGATTTTCCTCCGTTCTTACGTGAGATTATGGAGGAAGGACAGTACACCGACAACCAGGTGTTTAACATGGACGAATCTGGTCTTTTCTGGAAAAAGCTACCGTCCAAGACCTTCGTTGTAAAGAATGCCAGCAAGATTCGGGGCCGGAAGATGCAGAAGGAACGCATCACCGTCCTGTTTACCACCAATGCCTCCGGTACCTGTAAACCAAAGTTATCGGTGATTCACACAGCCCGCAAGCCGCACGCCTACAAGAATATGGACATGAACAAGCTTAATGTCCACTGGCTAACCGCACGTAAGGCGTGGATGTCCTCTTCTCTGTCCCTCTTCTGGTTTGACGACTGTTTTGTTCCTGACGTGAAGAAATGATGTGAGCAACAGAATGTTCCATTCAACATTTTGTTGTTCCTTGACAACGCAACTGGACACTCGCCCCTACTTATGGATCGTCACCCCAACGTAAAAGTGGTCTTCCTTCCTCCCAACAATTACGTCATTAATCCAGCCCATGGACCAGGAGTTGATCTGCAATGTGAAAGCTGCGTACTCTGCAAAGAAGTTCAAGCTCGTGAACGACTCTACCAACACCAAGGATGAGTTGCGTAAGCTGGGTGACACCGACAGCAAGAGTAAAAGCGACGAGGACAAGGAACAAGAGGTGGCGACTCAAGAAGTTCTCGTCAAACAATTTTGGAAGAAGTTTAACGTCAAACAAGCTGTAGACTTCTTGGTGGAGGCATGGGATCAGCTGTCTATTGCTACGATTCGTCACGCATGGAGACATGTGTTGCATGGCATACCAGGTGAGAGGAGGAGTGAACCTGTGACTGGTGAGGTTCAGACTGTTGCAGTAGCAATGGACCTTGCCAGAGAAGCTGCGCTCAATATTACAGCTGAAGGCTTCTCCGAGACCACCAACGAAGACATCCTGGAGGTGATCAGAGATCCTGAAGTGACTGCCGACGAGATGTTGGAAGAAGATCACGTCAGTGAAGAGGAGGAAGAAGGTGCGTCATTCTCCGAAGAACACAGTTTAAGTCATAGTGATATGGAGTGCCATGGAGTGTGCAGAGAAAATGAAGTCCTTCCTTTCCCGCGACAATGACGATGACCGCTATGAAGTCTTCCATACCCGGCTGGTGCAGGCTATGGAGCCGTACATCACAGTGTATCAAGACAACATAAACACCAGCCGTCAAAAAAGCATAACCGAGTTCTTCGCCCGCAACCCACCACAGCCAGCCCACGCCAGTGATAGTGACAGAGGTAGAGACAGTGAAGATGACTTTGAGGGATTTGTCAGGGAGGCCATAACAAGTGTGGGTGACAGTGATGGTGACTCACCTGAGGGCCAGTAGCCTGCCCTCTGCCTCAGAACCAGCCTCCATCCCCGTACACTGACCCATCTCTTCTACTAATGTAAGTGTTCAACATAACTTTTAGTTTTCCTAACTTAACCTTTATTTTTCCTAACCTAACCTCTTCTATATTACTTGTTTTTTCATACCATCATAAAGTTAAAATAAAATTTTTACTACAACATAGTTATGTGTCGTCAAAAAGTGGAGTTTGGGGGTCGGGCCAGTTTCTATTGGAATTAATCCCATATGTTCTGTTGTTCACTTAGCGCGGTTTTCACTTAACACGGTACCTTGTGGGTTTTATTGACCGCGTTAAGCGGGGTACTACTGTATAAATGTCATATATTTTGCACAAAAGATAACATATTTACTCAGAGTAAACAAAATACTTAGAGTAGATCTAAAATTTGTATGTCTAATGCAAAATCTATGATGTTTATATTCAAAATGATCATCAAATTGCAAGAATTTCAGCAATGTAAATTATATTCTGGCCGGGTAATGTGTATGAATTTTATGAGCTAAAACAAATATCTTCAGTCAATAAAAAAAAAAAATATATTCTTCACAACACTATCTGTCAATCAAAGTACCCCACCTTGCCTCTCCCCCTCTTCCAACCGCGCCAGATGGTCGGTCGGTCCCTCCCTCCCCCCCACCCCCCACCAACCCTCCCTACCAGAGAAATGTGTGGGAGAAACCAGAATATTTACCTTTTTAGTAATAAATAATACCTCAGACTAAAGTTAGGATAATATAATTGACATTGCTGGATTCCTTGCAAGACCAGGAATATTTTGAATATACACTTCATATATTTTGCACTAAAGATAACCTATTTGCTCTGAGTAAACAAAATACTTGCATTAGATCTAAAATTTGTATGTCTAATGCAAAATGATCATCAAATTGTAAGAATTCCAGCAATGTAAATTATATTCTGGCCGGATAATTTGTATGAATTTTATGAGCTAAATCAAAAAATTATACTTCACCCGCGTATATGAGTAGATGCACCGCGTAAAGTGGGAATTCCGGTTCTGGCAGGGTACCGCGTAAATGTAGAAACGCGTAAAGTGTAACCGCGTAAAGCGAGGGTTCGCTATATATATATATATATATATATATATATACAGGTAGTCGTCGACTTACGACCTAGATTGGTTACGGCCGCCTGGTCGTAAGTTGATCTGGTCGTAAGTCGGCATATGTTATAATTACCTTACGTATATTATAATGTGTAATGATAATATAATCATCTTAAAGTCATATTTTATCAACATTTTCTTTGTTCATTATTGTTACGGTCGTCAGGTTTAAGTAAATCACTGCATACTACAGTACAATTTAATTACCTTACGTATATTATAATGTGTAATGATAATATAATCATCTTTAAGTCATATTTTATCAACATTTTCTTTGTTCATTATTGTTACGGTCGTCAGGTTTAAGTAAATCACTGCATACTACAGTACAATTTAATTACCTTACGTATATTATAATGTGTAATGATAATATAATCATCTTTAAGTCATATTTTATCAACATTTTCTTTGTTCATTATTGTTACGGTCGTCAGGTTTAAGTAAATCACTGCATACTACAGTACAATTTAATTACCTTACGTATATTATAATGTGTAATGATAATATAATCATCTTTAAGTCATATTTTATCAACATTTTCTTTGTTCATTATTGTTACGGTTGTCAGGTTTAAGTAAATCACTGCATACTACAGTACAATTGGTTTATTATTTACACAACATACAAAAAAAAAAATACAGGTGCAAAACATATAAAACATTTTAGTTGCAAAACATACAAACATACAAAAAACATCTTATTGGCCGCTGGTGCTTGGCTGTGGATCGTCGATGTCGTCAGCTGGGGCAGCCTTTGGGGTAGCCGGAGGAGTTGTTTTTTTCATGAACATGGTGAGCTTTGTCTGAATTGTTCGTTTCTTCTTCTCCTCGTAAATTTCTTGATACGGACGAAACGAATTGCGTGCCATCCGCTCAATCCTTGCAAATCGTTCGATGTTTGGGTCCATTCCTTCAAAATGGGCAAGAAGTTTATTCAGTAGAGATAAACCTTCTGATAATCCCTTAGTGGTGAACGTCCTTTGTGGCTCCTCCTCCTCCTCTTCTTTGTCCGCTGCTTCTCTCCTTTCTTCTTCTGCTACTTTTTCTTCTTCCAATTCGATTAGCTCTTCATTTGTAAGTTCTTCTGATTCTTGGTCTAGCAACTCCTCAACATCTTCCACTTCACATTCCAAAGAAAGATCTTTTGCCAGTTTTATTATTTTTCCCCGAATAACTTCAAGCTCATTTTCACTGTCAAATCCTGCAAAAGTATGAACATAGCGCTTAACACACTTTTTCCAGATGCCATTCATGCACTTCTCCGTCACAGCCTCCCAGGCGTTTGCCAGATTCTTGATACCCTTAAGAATGTTGTACTGTTTCCAAAAGTCACGCAACGATAGTTCTGGGTTGGCATCTATAGCGTCTATGGCTTGGGCAAAGGTGGTTCGGAGATAGATAGCCTTGAAAGTAGCAATTGCACCTTGGTCCATAGGCTGCAAAATTGAAGTCGTGTTTGGCAGCAAAAAAATCACTTTCACGTCCGGATGAATATCTGATAGATGAGGTGGATGTCCAGGCGCATTATCCAGTAGCAATAAAATCTTGAAAGGAATTTCTTTCTTCAAACAATATTCACGAACTTGAGGAATAAAACAATTTACAAACCAGTCTTCAAACAGTGCCTGTGTCATCCATGCTTTACGGTTAGAACGAAAGTAAACGGGCAGCGTGTGCTTGTTTACATTTTTCAACGCCCGCGGGTTTTCTGAATGAAAGATTAGGAAAGGCTTCAGCTTAAACCCCGCAATGTTCCCGCCAAGCAGCAGAGTAAGCCTATCCTTAAATGCTTTAAATCCAGACATGCTTTTGGCTTCTTTTTGGATGTAAGTGCGTTCTGGCATCCGTTTCCAATACAATCCCGTTTCATCCACATTAAATATCTGCTCTGCTAGATATCCCTCATCCGTAATTAATTCATCCAGACTGTCAACAAACTTGCGTGCTCCTTCCTCGTCTGCACTCGCTGCTTCCCCAGTCACTCGAACATTATGAAATTGAAATCTTTTCTTGAATCTCTTGAACCAGCCAGTACTTGCTGCAAATTCTTGATTGTAGTCTTCTCCGGCGCGCTCCTTCAAAGTCTGAAATAGACTTCTAGCCTTCGTCTGCACAGTAAAAAGGCTTAACGGTGTCCGTTTCTGGATCTGATCTTCCATCCAAATGTAAAGTAATTTCTCCATTTCGTGGAGAGGCCCAGTCCGTTGCTTCGTTATAATTGTCGATTGCATGGGTGCAGAACCTTTCACAGCTTCACGAATCCTTTCTTTATCCTTCAAAATCGTCGACACAGTAGAGTGTGATAGCGTCAGATCACGTGCAATCACATTCACTTTCTTACCTCCTTCGTGCTGTTTAATCACCATAATTTTAGTGTTTAAATCAATGACCTTTCTTTGCTTCTTGGCAGGTTGAGGAGTAGATGAAGACAGTTTCCTCTTGGTAGACATCTTGGGGGGGTGGTGGTTCAAGAAAAATTTCCAAGACAAAAGAAAGGCACAAGGCAAACAGACACGGAGGGAAGTGTGCTGTACCAGCGAGCGTGTTTGTAAATGAGCGCGGGGATGCGCGCGGCTCCAGATCCCGGCAGCGCCAGGAGACTGGGGCCAAAACTGTCGTACCGCCGGTCGTAAAGTCGAACAGACGTAAGTCGCATAGGTCGTACGTCGACGACTACCTGTACATTTAATATCATATAGGCCTAGTTCCACCATCTCTCGCTGTGAGCAGGAAGCGCTCTCTCCCCTCAGATGACCTTGAACGCTCAGTATAGCTAATGGCGGGGCATTTGAAATTACTCTGAAATTTCTGAATATTACATATATATATATATATATATATATATATATATATATATATATATATATATATATATATATATATATATATATATATATATATATGCAAGTAAATCACTGTAGGTGCACGTGATCTAGGTATATGCTGATAACCACCAGGAAAGAAGAAAACACGAAGTTCCCAAGCGCTTCGTGTAATTCACATCTTCAGGGGTGAGTGAATTACACGAAGCGCTTGGGAACTTCGTGTTTTCTTCTTTGCTGGTGGTTATCAGCATATATATATATATATATATATATATATATATATATATATATATATATATATATATATATAGAGAGAGAGAGAGAGAGAGAGAGAGAGAGAGAGAGAAGTGATAACCGTGGTAACACTAGGAGATGTACTTATTACTACCATGCTATTGTACTATTCCAGATGATACTAAATGTTACATAATACTTCCTTGAGATAAATGTATAGTATATATCAGGTGCCTGAAAGAGGGCTCAGGTTCTCAACTGGCTCAACCATGTTAATATTGTTATTATTATCCACTCTGTATCTGCATTTTTCTGGCTAAATAAACTGTTTCACCTCTGTTTCAATTCACTCACAGAACCGACGACATGGCTCCTCCCAGTAGTGTTGTGATAGCACCGAGTATGAACTTATTTAAGACCAGACTTGACCATCACTGGCATAAGTTTATATACATTCTGGAACCAGTGAATATTCTTTGTAAAAAAATAAATTTTAAATGAATTATTTATAGGAGATAAGTATGTCATAGCAGTCCAACATATTCTCATTGGATGCCCTATTTATAATCGGTATCGAACAATGTGCTTCACTAACCCTATAATGTAAGATATTTTAGCAGAGACCCCCAAAATTTTCCCTAAGTTCAGTTTTGACCTTTTTGAAATACTGTAATCTCCTCCAAACAATATGACACTAAATTATGGAAACACAAATATATGTTAACTAAGCCCTCTGGCCAGCCCCATTAGAGACTCAAATGGGTGTCAGTGGTCTGGTTAAACTAAATCTTCATGATGATGATGATTATCGGCGAATGTTCACTCTACAGTCGCAGGGGTGGTGGTGGAGGTTTGGGGGGGGGGGGGGTGGGAGGGGAGGATCCACTTGCAGTTCACTATGAATACATGAAATAGGAAGGGTTTCTTGGGCAGTTGATCCAAAAAGATTATTAAAACGTTATGTCAGAGTTGTTCGCAGTCATATTTCCCGCCTCTGCTGACGGTCGTGTAATATTTCAATGTGATTCTCATCTATAAAAATGTTGTTTTTGCATAATGTAGTATTACTGATATGTAATTTGTCTTAGTATGCCTTATTTTGGTTAAAAATAAGTATACTGTATGGAGATGTTCCGGGTACTTGGTTCTAACTACAGGGGCGAACATAAACACCTGTAGAGTTCTGTAGGCTCTTATTTACGGAAATATACAGGGGTGCGCTTACAAGCACAGGTAGTCCTTACACTCCTATAGGGTCAACTGACCTCACTCTGACCTCTCAGGCAACATGTGGTAAGTGGTATACTAGCAGCTTCAAGATGACGCCAGGCACATTTATCTAAGTGTGTGGTGACATGAAACAGGGGCATTGCCACACGCTACTGACTAGAGAAATAATGTGTATATATAGAGTACATACATGGTATACATACAACATACATAATATACAATTTATACATACACCTCCCCCTCCACCCCTATACGCTCATAGCAAAGTCTTGAGCGGACCTTTTCCTGTGGATCCATTCTGAGAGTCGAGGGGCTTAATCACTGGGGGAGGATATGGGACTCAGCACTGGTAACGGGGTCAGCGGGATGCGTTACAGGGTGGAGGAAACGGCGGTTCCTCCACCACACCCGACCGCTGGGTAACCGCACCTGGTAGTCCTGTGACCTGCCGAGAACCCATGACTACGCCGACTTTGTCCCAACGAAGGGAGGTCGGGTCCTGGACACGGACTTGGGTGCCGACACTCAACCTGGGGAGAGGACGGGCGTGGTCGTTGTGGCGGGCGATGACGTCTTGAATACGTTCGGCGGCTCGGCGATCAAAATCCTCTGTCTTGGCCTGCCACTCCTTGGAGAAGGATTGAGGGTGAGCAGGGACACAAGAACGGAGGGGGCGTCCATACAAGACCTGGGCAGGGGAGCGTCCGGTGTAATTGGGTGTGTTGCGGAGCTCAAGGAGACCCTGGTCGAAGGCCTCGCAGTCAATATTCCCAGAAGGGGCCACTTTGAGGATGAGGTGCTTCAGGGATTTGACAGCAGCCTCAGCGTGGTCGTTGGACTGCGGGTAATGAGGCGGTGACAACACATGCCGGACTCCCCATCGGTCGAGGAACGCAGCAAAGTCCTGGCTTGTGAACTGGGGCCCTCCGTTGGTTCGCAGGTGTACAGGAACGCCCACGTAACGGAAGTAGTGGCGGAACTTGCTGATGGTGGCGGCAGATGTCGTATCATTACCGCACTTGATGACAACCGGCCAACCAGAGAGACAGTCGACGATAACCAGGAAGGCCTCTCCTGACACACAGAAAAAGTTGGCCAACACAGACTCAAAGGGGCGGGTGGGGTTGTCGTCACTCATGAAGGGTTTCTGCTGCTGGCTGGGTTGTAGTACTTGGCGGGGCTTACACGCCTGGACAGCATTGGAGATGTCGGGGTCGATGCCAGGCCGGAACACAGTCTGTCTTGCACGCCATTTGGTGGCCTCGGCTCTACGGTGACTGTCGTGGAGGCGAGCCAAGGTGTGGGGACGTGAAGCAGCAGGGACAACTACCGAAGGAGAGGTGTCACTGGTCAGAGGTAGGAGTAGGGCGGCAGCAGGGTAGTTGCTGCTCCCTTCATGCACCCTGTTGGCGTATTTTACCTCGAGAATCGGTGTTGGGAAGTCCTGGGAGATGATGGCCAACTCTTGGCAATGTCTGTAGGACAGCAAAGGAGTCGGGACACCATTATGCACGTCAATCCAGGCTTGACACGACCTGTTACCAAAGGTGACATGTGCATAGAGTGAACCTAGGGCTGGGGCCATCTGTGAACCATCTGCCGTGACGCGGAGGTTCTTGGGAGGCGGTCCTAGATCACTTGGAGAGAGCCCCAAGCATTGCAAATGCTGGGGACCGATGACCGTAGCCTCAGTGCCGGTGTCGGGCAGCATCTCGAGACAGGATGACACACTGCCGTAGGTCACGATGACGCTGACGTGCTGGGGAACTTTGGTCCTGGGGCGCGAGAAGTACACCCTCCTAATATGGGTAGGGCTTTGTCCAGGGTCGTCGTGCCTCTGATTTGGCGACTGTGGGCGGCCCTCACTGGTGGAAGGGCGCTGCTGCTTCTGCCGACGCTGTCCCTTAGGTTTGTTGGTCGGACAACACTTGTCGTAGTGGCCCAGATGACCACACACATTGCACTGGACGAGTTTGGCTGGGCACCGTACTGTAAGTGACCAGTGGCCCTTGCGGTCACAACTGTCACAGGTAGACTCAGCGGCTGGACATACCTGTGTTCCGTGCTGCCTACCACAGCTGTTGCAAAGGGAGCCGGGCGTGGGCGTAGGCGTTGGGGCAGACTTCTTGTCTTTCTTGTATTGGGACATAGCCCGTACGGCTGTAGGAGGAGCTCGGATGGCAGAGGTAGCACACCTGGCAGCCTCGTAGGAGCGACATACTGTCAACACATCCTTAAGAGGAGAGGAAGAGTCGAAGGAGGTGCGGCATTGGACAAGCTCCTCGTCCTTAACACCCATCAGGATCACCTGCTTCAACTGGGTCTCCTCGCACTGCTGGTGATTACCGGGACAAAGGTCTATCTCTTCCGAGGCTCTCTTGAGTCGTATATAGAAATCATCAAAAATCTCGCCCTCCATCTGTCTACAGCTAAACACTTCCCTCCTGCGGAGAGCTTCATTTCGCTGACCTTTGATGTGCCATTCTAGAACATCCAGTACCTCCTCTACAGACAACAAAGACGTCGGGGGCACTTGCAATGTATGTTCCAACACATGCTGCATTCCCAAAGACAGGCATATACGTAGCTGAATGAGTTGCTTGGGCTGTGGCAAGCTCTGGAGATCCACCATTGTATCATAATCAGTCCACCGTCGCCGCCACTCACGAAAAGTCTGGAAAGTCTCATCAGGCTTCAAGGTGGGTGGGGGTTGGACAACCACTTTGGTAGAGGGCGTTGACGAGGTATCTGAGCCAGTCGGTACCTGAGTAGTGGAAGGGCCAAGGGCTTGATTAGACAGTGAGGCTAGATATCAAAGCTGCAAACCATTCGTTATCTTCCAATCTCCGTTGGTGGTCCTTAGCATGTCTTTTCGCTTCGTCCTGACGCATTTCCTCCCTCATAAGCTTCATCAGAGCAATTATCTCTGAGGACGAGGCTGAAGGTCGAGGGGTGTGGCTGGGAGATGTGTTGGGAGAGGGTGGGGCGTCGCTCTCTGACTGGTCATCCATCTCTGTAGAGCTGTCATCCGTCTGATTCATCCGGGCGCTAGGGACACCCCTGCGTGAGGCCCGGGGCATAATTACTTTAACTGTATATTGTATCTCAAATCAGTGTTCACCGGTCAGCCCGTCGTATCAACCAGATCTGAGACAACAAAATTAATTGAATACACAGATAAGTAACTTATATATACAGTATATAAAATATATATGAAGAAATGACCGCGGTCAGTGTGTTCGTGAGTGGGTTGGTGTGTGCAGGTGCAGTGGAGCGCGGAGGGAGGCGAGGCGGTGGAGGGTGAGCAGTGGGGGGTGAGTTACCCTCGAGGCAGCCTGGGACGGTCGCGCTGACGCACCACTCTTCACAAATTGAACAGTCTCCAAAACTGGGCCACCAACAACCATGTCACCATCAACCATACCAAGACCATGGTTATGCACATCAACCTCTCCTCCGACATTGTCCCACCTCCTTCCATTACTCTAGGTCCGAACACACTCCAGGTTGTAGATTCCACGAAGCTCCTCGGCGTCACCATAGACAACAAACTAAATTGGAAACCACACGTCAGTGAAGTTGTCAAATCCTCCAGTTTCCGTCTCCACCTCCTCCGCCGACTCAAGTCCCTCGGAGTTCCTGCACCCGAGCTCCTCAGTGTTTACACAACATTCATACTTCCCAAGCTCACCTATGCCTCCCCCACCTGGTCTTCCTCCCTAAATGCCACACAACGTAAACACCTAGAAAAAGTGCAAAAGAGGGCATGCAAGATTATTCTCTCCCCTTCCTACTCCACATATCAAGAAGCGCTCAACACACTGACCTTTTTGACTCTCACTGACCATCACCACGACCTCATCTGCAAATTTGGTAAGAAGCTTCTACACCATCCTCGACACCGGCTCCTACTACCACCTGAGATCCCTAGCCCGAGAATTGCTGTTTGACACCACAACCGCATCCAGCCCATACATGCACGAACTGATCGCTATAAGAACAACCCAGTCCCAACCATTGTAAAAATTATCAATAACTTGTAATAAACCAGTGTATTCACTCCCAGTAAACACTACTCCTTGCACTGTCACTATGTTGAAATGAACTGTAGTTTGAGCTTTTCCCCATCTAGTTATTATATATCTTATTTGTATCACTTATGTTACTTGTATATTATTTGTAATTCGAAACCCATTCCCCAAATATGTTACTGTATATTTTCAGCCTTCTGGCTGCCAAGCTCTTTCAATAAACCGTTAATTATTATTATTATTATTATTATTTAAATGCCCTATATCAGCCTTCCACCTTAGGGAATCCTTTAAAACAAGGACACACACACGAGGGGCACTTAAAGACACTTCACAGGAAATTGTGGTCACTGCACACTGCTCAAAACTCGTTGGTCATTCAAACGAATTTTTGGGGGAGACAATAGCGACGGATGGCGGAGTTGACGGAGGAGGTCTACCGGCCTTGATTTTACACGAACGCACTTATTTCCACTTAATCGATCACTTGATACTCACTGTGTCATGGAGATGTTGGGGGTACTTGGTTCTAACTACAGGGGCGAACATATACACCTGTAGAGTTCTGTAGGTTCTTATTAACGGAAATATACAAGGGTGTGCTTACAAGCTCAGGTAGTCCTTACACTGCTATAGGGTCAACTGACCTCACTCTGACCTCTCAGGCGGCATGTGGTAAGTGGTATACTAGCAGCTTCCAGATGTCGCCAGGCACATTCATCTAAGCGTGTGGTGACATGAAACAGGGGCATTGCCACACGCTACTGACTAGAGAAATAATGTGTATATATAGAGTACATACATGGTATACATACAACATACATAATATACATACACTTTATATTACATGCATCCTCCAAAAGCATGAATTTCCTGCCAGATTTTAACAGTTAATTCATGTATACCTGTAATACTTCTGATAAACTTCCTACATGCTTATGTTTGAAATAATACATGTATGTATCTTTAAATAATTAAGCTAAATATCTTTATCGTCAGAAACGGTCATCCCTACGATTATGAATAAACTTATTCAGAAATACATCAATACTTCAAGACAAAATCGGACAGGTTTGCAACAGCCAATCGGCTGTAACTTTTGAGGAGGGGGCGGGGCATCTTTTCTCAGCTAGGAAAAAACGTGCTATAGTTTCACCTTGCAGGGTCACTTCATTTACAGACGTAGAGCGTAACTATTCTATGTGGCGCTGGACCACCTTATCACCAACTTCCACATCATAGTGCATGTTACCAACACGCTGTTTTATATTTCCAGGCTGCCACTTATCTACGTTATAAGATTTTACAATGACTGGAATGAAGTCTCAAAACTTCTCACATTACCTTGTTTTCTAGTTGTTTCCAACCTTTTACACTCTGCTAAGCCTGTATATCAGGTAATATTAAATCCATTTTATTTCTCAACTTCCTCCCCATCAACAAATTTGAAGATGTCTGACCAGTAGTGGCATACCCAGTTGATCTATACATTAAAAAAAAACATTAATACAAGTACAGTTATTCCTCGACTTACGACATACTTGACCTACGGCCACCCGGACAAACGACCGCCTCAGTCGTACCAAAATTTTGTCAAATAACGTACTTTCGAGTCCCAACGTTTGGTTGTAATGTGATGCCGTACAATAGCTTAGGCTGGGCCGCCACGTGTGTACAGCATCAGTTGGTATTTGGCCGTCGTTGTTGTTAGTGATCTCGCTGTGGACTGACAAAATTTTTGTTTGTAATTCTCTTTAAAATGGCTGGCAAGCATAAAAGTGAGAGTTCTGGTGGTGGTGAGAAGAAAAGGAGACAGTCAATTACTTTTGGGATGAAAATGAAAATAATAATGCAATATGAAAATGGAAAAACGGTAGCAACCATTTCACGCGACCTTGGCTTCTCTCGCTCGACGATATCAACAATTTTGAAGGACAAGGAACTAATTCGTGAGGTAGTGAAAGGTTCAGCACCTATTAAGGGAACAATATTAAAGAAAAAAAGACAAGGTCCTCTTCATGAGATGGAGAAATTACTTGTGATGCGGATGGTAGATCAGCTGCAAAAGCATGTACCCTAAAGCCTTCTAACCATACAGGCTAAGGCTAGAAGCCTTTTCGAAAGCCTGAAAGAGCAGGCAGGAGGTGAGTGCGACCAAAACTTCACAGCAAGTCATGGGTGGTCCCAAAGGTTTAAGAAACGTTACAATTTGCACAGTGTAAAGGTGAGTGGAGAGGCAACAAGTGCTGATGTGGGTGCTGCTGAAGCTTTTAAGGAGGAGCTAGATCGTGTCATCATGGAAGGAATTATTAGCCTGAGCAAATATTTAATGTGGATGAAACTGGCTTATTCTGGAAGCGCATACCAGAACGGACATGCATCCACAAAGAGGCAAAAACCATGCCGGGATTCAAGGCATTCAAGGACCGAATCACACTATCGTTGGGGGGGAATGTAGCTGGTTTCAAGGTAAAACCCTTCATGACATCCCATTCAGAGAACCCAAGGGTTTTTAAAAATGTCAGCAAGCACACACTGCCTGTGTTTTATCACAGTAATAAGAAAGCATGGATGACCCGAGCACTGTTTGAGGATTGGTTCCTGAGTTGTTTCATTCCACGAGCCAAGGAGTATTGTCTGCAACAACAGGTTGCGTTCAAGATTTTATTAATTTTAGATAATGCCCCGGGACACCCACTACACCTGGACGACCTGCACCCTGATAAGGTAGTATACCTTCCACCTAACACTACCTCTTATCATCCAACCCATGGATCAAGGTGCTATTGTTGTTTTTAAAGCGTATTATTTACGCACGACCTTCGCTCAGGCTATTGCTGCTACTGAAGGTGAGAAAACGCTCAGAGAATTTTGGGAGGACTACAACATTTTGCAATGAACAAAGAACATAGCTGCAGCATGGGATGAAGTTACAGGTCAGTGCATGAATGGAATATGGAAGAAGGTCCTGAAAAGGTATGTGAACAGTTTCAAAGGATTTAATGAAGATGAAGCAATTTCTGAGATTAGTAACAAGATAATGCAGATGGGTAAATATCTGGAGTTAGAAATTGATAATGAAGATGTTGAGCAGTTGGTGGAAAGTGTAGCAGAAGAGCTAATTAACGAGGATCTTATTGAACTGGAGGCACAGGAATTTGCAGAGGAAGAAGAGACAAAATGTAGAACCTGAACCCCCCAAAATGTTTTCAGTGAAACAAATGGCAGAGGCATTTGCTACTACTACGAAGGGGATGCAAATGTTGGAAGAAATGGATCAAAATGTTGAGCATTTTGCAAAAGTTGACAGACTGATCCAAGATGCACTGGTTTGCTACAGGGAGATTTATAATGAAAAGAAAAGCTAACTGTGCAGTCTAAATTGGACATATTTGTTAAGAGGTCCCCCACTGCTGTCTCCTCACGCCCCACCACTGCTGCCTCTTCATTCCCTAAAGATGATCCAATTCCTTCAACAAGCCTGTCTGAAGAAAGCGAACTTGATAACCCACGCAGCCCTGTCTCCTCCTTTGCTTCATCCAATTAATGTAGTCTCCATGCTTTATTAAAAAATTATTGAGGCCCTGTGTGCATTCAGCCGGCTACATTAAAGTTAAGTGCACAGTAACACTTCAATCATTTTTCATTATTGATTACTTTTACTGTACCGTATTTCATTTTAGATTTTCTATGTATTATTTTCGCCTTTTCAACTTACGACCTGGTCGTCGGGATGGAACCCCGTTGTAAGTCGAGGAGAGACTGTACTGTAATCAGGTGGGTAGTCCCATCTGGGTATCTCCTTCCCCTCTCAGTCTTTACATTATGGATGACACACCTATCAACCTCGTGTAGTGAAGGTACCAAGCATAAGTGCCCTACATATTTTACATCATCAAAATGGTAGAAAATTCTGAAATGTGATGTTTCACTGTGTTGGAGAATGTTTTAAGGAGTTTCATACCACAAAAAGCTATTAAAATGATGTCAGTGTAAATAATGAATTATGGTATACCTATATAAATTTGTGTAAACATACAGTAATGTGAAGAAACATCTATCCGTGGATGACTATTTTTGTACAAGTTTACCCTGTTTAAGTGTGCATAAGAGTTTTCATCCCCTCTATAGTCAAAATGATAAACAGCTCCTGATTTATGTACTGTACAGCCCCGTAAATGTATTGAACGTATATCATTATGTCTAAATCACATGTAAGATTGTATATTTTCAGCCACCGGCTGCAACCTTTATTAATAAACTGTTTATTATTATTATTTATAAAATACTGTACAAGTAAACTCTAATAAGTGCTAAATACCAAATTTTAGTACCTGGGTAATTCTGTACAATACTTGTATCAAGAATATTATAATAAAATACTGTACAATAAATTTGCTTATGGATTCCTTTTGTTTTGCATGTATACTGTACAAACAGTAATATAAAATAATTTTAAAATATAAAATGCAAAATACTATACAATATTTTACATTCAGCAGAGGTAACCACAGAAATGTATTGTGGAATTTAAGGGTTAAAGAAATTCACATATTGTACTGCCAATCAAAACTTTAATTATGGTTTACATAAATTTTTTTTCACAATATACCAGTGGTTCAGGGGGAGGAGGGGGGTGCACGAGGCCACAGGAAAAACATGTACAGGGCATTTACTTTTTTTATTATGAAAATTTAAAATTTTCAATAATATTGTGGAACCTTTTTTCCCTTAATATATAACAATCTTCCACATATTCACAAAATACATGGATAAAATAATTACGAGTTAGTTGGTCTTCAAAGTTATAAATACACGTATGTATAAGGTGATTTTAAAAATGGGGAGGGGAGGGTTTGGTAAATACGAAAGGGGGCACCATGTGAAAAACTTTGGGAATCACTGCACTATAAGGAGAAATGTCATTATGAACCAAGTATCAAATAATTATTCTGAAAAAAATATTAACTGTACATATCACATTCTGTAGGATGAACTTTTCGCATTTAAATATTCACATGAGCATAATCCAAATACTTTATATTAAAAATTAAGAAATATTCTAAATACTGTGAAATACCGTACATTTGCAATCGTTGAATATATTGTACAGTACTGTAATAATAATTGATATTCAGTCAATTTGACCAAGGACAACTGACAAAGCCATGAGAGGCTTGTTTCCATTAGATTTCATAGGCCAGCAGCATCTGGTGTTCTTAGAACCAGGCAGTAACCCATCCAAGTACTCACTAGACCTGCGTTGCTTATCTTCGCTGATTGGACAAGAAATGGAGTTTCAAGATAATATGTATATTTTTTGTATGACTATAGTAGGAGAAGATATGGAAATAAAAGAAGTGTCTGACAAAGCTGACTTTGGTTTAGCAAGGGGTAATGGAGGTACAGTGTTAAGAGAATGGGAACGGGAAAGATTGGTAAAACTGTTTAATTCAAAGGTAGAATGGAAAACCAAATCCAAGCATGACGATTGAATGATAGGAAAGCATAACATCAGGTATAGCGCTTTTGTTTCCCAGCTGAGAAAATATGCCCCGCCCCCTCCTCAAAAGTTACAGCTGATTGGCTGTTGCAAACCTGTCCGATTTTGTCCTGAAGAATTGATGTATTTCTAAATAAGTTTATTCATAATCGTTGGGATGACCGTTTCAGACGAGAAAGATATTTAGCCAAATTATATAGATACATACATTCATTATTTCAAACAAAGCACGTAGGAAGTTTATCAGAAGTATTATACATAAATTAACTGTTTAACTCTGGTAGCAAATTCACGCCTTCGGAGGATGCATTTAATATAGGCGACTTATTTTTACCCACAATAAGGCATACTAAGACAAATTATGTATCAGTAAAACAACATTATGCTAAAACAAAATTTTTAAAGATCAGAATCACATTGAAATATTACACGACCGTCAGCAGAGGCGGGAAATATGACTGTGAACAACTTCATATTTTTCCCGCCACTGCTAACTTATTTAGAAATACATCAATACTTCAGGACATAATCGGACAGGTTTGCAACGGCCAATCAGTTGTAACTTTTGAGGAGGAGAAGGGGCATCTTTTCTCAGCTGAGAACAAACGCACTATAGTCTATGAGAATGTCAGAGCAGCTTCAATGACGAGATGAAGAAAAGTGAAAGGAGTTTGTATTTGTTCTTGACTCTGGCCATCTTGCAGCACAGTAGGAAAAGGCTTGTAAGAATTCAAAAAATACTAGAGAACAATCCCTTTAGTCAGTACTAAACAGGGTTCACTGATTAGAAATCACCAATTTGGAATGAACAATTTTAGTAACTACATAAAATAAAAATATGTGTACCAATTTCCCACTTTAACCCCTTGACTATGATTACAATCATTGCACATGATGCCAACCTCCTGAGCATGATAACTTAAGTGATTGCTATAACAGACTGGAACAAGTTACCAGACCACATCAAATCCAGTTATACGTAGTATTAAGCAACTCAAAGCTAAAACAAAGAAATACATAATATACGAAGCTACAGCACAGAATGTAGAACTGTGGAAGTGATCTGTCAGCCATGGATAGTCCAAGTGCAATGTAATACTTGTTTAAGTATCAAATAAACTTTCACTAATACTGCTGAAGACATACTGTTACTGGTTAGACCACATGTAAACCTAAGCAAGAATCTAAGACCCTGTTAGCCTTGTCAGCTATCCTTGGTGAAGTTGCCAAACTGTTTACCATTGTTTATCTGCACTGTCTCGGCACAAAGGAAACTACTGTATACTGTACAGTACTCCCACGGCCTTATTGCACCGCATACCTACATTGTCTATATTCATGCTGAACTGTATAACTGCATAGCATATAAACATGATTATCCAATTGTAAACCTGTATGACAACTTTGCTGAATAAATATTATCATTGTTATTATAACTCCTAGAGTACAGTGAATAAGGCCAATTAATAATACAGTATGTCTTAACCACTTAAGTACAATGTTTTATTCCCCTTCAAGATGGTGCCTATTCCCAAGAGTATGTGGAAACTGTACTTCATGGATTAAAGTTGTCATATTTTAGGAGTTAACCTCTTCACAACATGGACACCACTTTTAATATTTTATTTAGCTAAAGCCAGGTGATTATATTCAGCAGTGGTTAATAATAATTCTATGAAAGCAACACATAATGCATGGCCCATATATAGTATATATGATATAAAATAAAAAAGAGGACTTACATGTTTAAATCCTGTGAAAATAAATAAAATAAAATTTGGTCCTATACAGCAAGAAGCAAATTTTTACTAACATATTAATTTGCATATCAACTTTTATTATACTGTAATAAGTTGGTTTCTGAATTTAACCTGGAATTATGAAACTCGGATGAATAGACCGACTGACAGAACTCATTTCAATGTCAAAACTTTATTTAGAGGGAAATAAAATAATAACTATCAATACAATACAGTTTACTATGACTAAAATGTCATAACATAATTCCATGACCTTAATAACCTTTAATTTTGACAAAAACTGTTGTTGTAATCTCTTCAGCAATACTACAAACACTTTTATTTCTCTGGCCAAAGTAATCATTTACTCTACTCAAATATAGTACTAAATGAATCTTTCTATTCTCTCTTAATATCAATTCATATTCTTGGTTATGATGAACAACTAAACTTGCATGGGATAAAAAAAAAAGTATTATGAAAACTGTAATTATGTTTGGTGAAAAACAGAACATAAAAATGCCACTTGCACATAAATGAAAAATCAAGCTCCCTTAATTGCGAGGAAAAATTACTCAATCCTTTATGTGGGTTTTTGTTACACTTTTTAGAGAAGTGACATTGTAACACGTTTTTTTAAACTCAAACCCTAAACTTACATCACACAGTTGTGTGATACAACAGATACTGCATATTGTGGTTATTTCCCTTGTTTGGTATTGATTTACTGATCATTGCCTTTCATTATTGTTTCACCAGTGATGGGTGATTTCATGAAACAGGGAATCCTTACATAGCCTTGCTTATAGTAGGGGTGACCAATAGTTTATTTCACAAAGCATTCATTAGGAAAAGGGATTATATATATATAAGTTTTATGTTTATGTATTAATTTTTTTCTTGTTGAGGACTGAAGGATAAGAGTCATCCTGTACTCACAGTGGTGTTTTCAATTAAGAACACTTCCAATCATGTACTACAGACAGGGTGATATACCATGTATATATCTTCCCTTATTGGTCTGGATATTTGGTTTAGACTGTACAAGCTACACTATAAAAATACTCATAAAAAATTATGATGATGGCAGAAACTACAATTTACCAATTTTGATATGTGGTTAAATACGGTAAAGTAACCTTCTTCATCAATCAATATGTGAACACCTGTGAAAAGGTTGAGATAACCATCAAACATTCAAAAAAAAAAAAAGTAGTAAATAATTATACCCAGGGTGTCCATTAATGATTACCCTAAAAACAGTATGCTCTCATGCTTTAATCAGGGCAATCATTTATGGATACCCTGTATATTTCTTTTTTGAATAAGACTTCAAATACGAGTCAGCAATAAATGTTATATGTTTCTGTTTAGGTTACACCATAGTTAATGTATGCCCATTCTGTACTGTATACTGTATATGCTCCAATAGTAGGATAGAAAAGAGAATGAAGTTCCTCAGGAAGTATACTGTATATTGTAAACTCATAAAATGCATGTTGAATATACAATTTTTTGAGTGTGGGGATGGATGGAAAATTTTGTATTTCTTTCATCTTTACGCTGGTCATTTCTAAGCAACAGCAACTTCATTTGCTAGGCAGAGCAGCTTCTAAAATGTGTAGTAACATCAGTTTTGAATAAACAGGCAGAACCTGGTTTGAGAAGCTTTGGCTTACACTTTTTTTCCACACTTGGGTTTACAAAGCCATGAAGTTATGACAATTTCTGTCATTATATTCATAATTTTTTTCACAGTATCAGCAGATCCTGAAGTACTGACACAGGCATCTCGGGGGCTTCCTGTACCAGACCTGATCAGTGTACAGTACAGGTAGTGTTATAAGTGTTACAGGAGATGGTATAAGCTACAATATCTTTAGATAAGCTTAAAGCAACTCTCACATTATTTAATGGCAAATCTATGCACAAGAACTTGCTGAAACGAGAAACACATACGGTAGACATTGTGTGTAAAAAGTGCCATTGTGGTTCAATTGTCACTTTGGCCACATAGCTTAAAATATGAAAAAAATTTGTGTTTTGGGGGCAACCCCAATACTGTACTTCATTAAGCAAGCATAACAATAAAATTATAAAACAAACTAAAACAACATATTAAGAGTTGTTATCTAAGCTACACAACCACCTCAAGTTTCAAGGAATCAGGTTTCTTGAAAGTATATAATTATTACTGTACTATACACCTTTTCACATATCCGTTGAGACATTGTTACATAACTATTTGACAAATTTCATAACCGAATGACAGAACACATATTGAATGACAATCTAAAATAACTGTTGGTGGTATGTCATTCTCCAATTGTTACATTCTCATACTATATGTAGACTGTAGGTTTATTGTTCACGTCTGTCAACTTCATAACTTATGTCAATCACTTCCATTAGCATGAATGAACAGTTATTTTAGATTGTCATTCAATATGTGTTCTGTCATTTGGTTATGAAAAGGTGTATTGCATGTATTTCACTTGATTTTTGTTGTTGGCAAATAATTGTTGTGTACTGTTCACCAAAAATTTTCATTAAACTCATATTATGTAGCATTTTAAGACTTTTGGGGATTTTCATTCTAATAAGAACGTATCTCAGCTGTTATAACGAGTCAATGGAAAATTGTACTTTGATTAACAAATTTTGATTTATGAAAAGTTTTTCATGAACAGAACACTAAAGCGTGAAAAGTGCATCAATTCTATTATAAAAATACTACAAATGTTTTTAAGGAACCTGTCATTGAGTGGTTCATACGTTATTTAAAAAAGTACAACACAGTGAACAAAACAAAATGTTTTTCTGTAAAACACATCAAAATACTGTACCATTTTTTATTCTAAAATATAAAATTTACTTCACTGTGGTATAAGTCCCACTTACCATTTTGAATTGGGGTGTAAGAATTTTATAAGCTGCAGCAGTGCCTTAAGCATAAGACTGAGAAAGACTTCCTTGTTCCAAACCGTTTATTATCTGCCCACCTTCAGGCCATGACTCATTTACTCGTTCATCTTCAGGCATGGACTCTGTAAGCACTTTGGTGTCCTCAGATACTCCAGTAATTTCAGTGTTTTTCTGCATTTTGTATATCACACATGCAAAAATGCCCTGTGGATTATAGAATGATTTGAATTAGGAAAGTGCTTTTTTATATCATAGGAACATATCCTAACAGCAATACAATATACTCTTGTACTAAAATAGTATAATGGTGAATATCCAAGTCAGGAACACAAATACTTTACCACCTCTACTGTAAGTTATAGATTAGAAACTACTATGAACAAATGTCAAAAGATGGACTGATGCTTGAGTAACCCATTTTATGGCTGGGGAGATAAAAATGTGATCTTTAAGATTGCCATTAATTTGCTTGATGGTACAGTATTTGTAAAGCTACACCACCAAACTAGCATGACAATTGGAAATGTTGACATGCTGATTCAACTGCATTATGATCTTCAGTGCACCACCAAGTCCCTGAGAGGAAAACTTTTTCATTCCCATATTGTACTGTACTAGCATCCAGCTCTGCCACAGTTAACGAAACTCTGTGGGGTCACTTATGTGTCACACCGTAAGTGAAGGATATAGGGAGAGCAGATAGGATCAGATCGACACTACAGTATTCGTATACAGTACAGTGAACCCTTGAAGATCCGGACAATAAGGGGGCACCACCTGTCCAAAAAAAGCCGATTGTCTGAATCTTCTGATGAATGTACTAAATGTATAAAAACGATAAATAGTGATGTAAAAAAAAAAAATACAGTACATATTATCCTGACCACTGGGGTTGGTTATACACTTTTTCCTGTGAAAAAGCCATAATTTTGAGCAACATATTACTGTACTCACTTTGTACTCAAATGTACTACACTAGAGAAATAAAATTTTTATCTCTTTTGCAAACCATGTGATGTCGATATTAAAATTATTCGCCATCTTGCAAGGATTCCAGCAATGCAAGTTATATTCTGTTTACTTTGTGACATTTTTTAAGATAAAAACATAAGCCTAAAACTACCTTCACCATGGCTGGGGGGAGGAGGAGGAGGAGGTGGTGGTGAGGCATTGACCAGCCAGTGGGGAGATTACCCAGTGGGGAGTTATCAGTCATATAGTGGGATTTTAAGTTTTTTGCTTATAAAATGTCACTGAATTGGCTTGGGAGAATATAACTTACATTGCTGGAATTCTTGTTTAAGATAGTAATTAATTTAAACAAAAACATGCTATAGTTTGCACTAGACATAAAAATTTTAGCAATTATTCAGTACATTTGAGTACAGAACAGGTAGGCCCTCAGGACAATTTCTTTTACCTTTTTCACAATACATATTTAGGATAGTGTGTGCATGTAAATGAGTAAAAATAAATGAAGATATACGAGTTGAAAACTTGTACTTAAATGTACTACACTAAAGGACAAATATTTTTTATCTCTTGTGAAAAATATATGATGTGTCTATACTCAAATTATTTGCGATCTTGCAAGGATTCCAGCAATGCAAGTTATACAGTAATCCCGTGTTTATCGCGTTTTTTTTTATCGCGGTTTTGACCATTTGCGCTTTTAAAGAAAAAAAAATTATATACAGTCTCTCCTCGACTTACGACAACCCGGACATACGACGGCCATGGTCGTATAAAATATTTTTCACATTACGTATTTTCGAGTTCCGATGTTAGTGATTGCACTGTGTACTGACAAAATTTTCGTTTGTAATTCCCATTAAAATGGCTGGTAAGCGTAAAAGTGAGAGTTCTCGTGGTGCTGAGAAGAAAAAGAGATCCCCATTTTAGAATTTTTATGTATTATTTTCGCCTTTTCGACTTACGACCTGGTCGTCGGGACGGAACCTCGTCGTAAGTCGAGGAGAGACTGTATATATAAAATATCCTTTAAAAACAAAAATTAAAATTTCGCGCCATTTTCAATATTCCCGTGTGGTGCGGTATACAGACGCCACCCTTTCCCGCCTCAGACACCCACTGCTCCGAGAAGCCTCAGTCCACACGTGCCTACCGTACTGTGAACACTACTGTGATTACCTCTTCTGTTTGTCCTCCCACGTGCATTCCACATGGCTCCGGGACATAAGCCAGCCTCATCAAACGCAAATATTACTAGCAAAGACTGTAAAGTGACCAAGAGATCAAGAACAGTGATGACCTTAACTGAAAAAACAGTTTTACTGGACAAGCTCAGAGGTGGTATGAGCAATGGCTCGAGATGTGAAGACTGACAATTCATTTGTGTCTTTTGTCAGAATACAAGTCTTCAAGTGGAGGAATGTGGGTGGAAGAGGACTGGCTGGCAGGCGTGACTGCAGGCAGACGCCGGGACAGCAGGGAGAGGCTGGCAATGCGGGTGTTGCCGACCTCAGCGAAATACTCTGTATAACATTTTTTTATTTACTTGTAAATAATTTTTTTTTGTATTTCCCCTTAATTGTGTTTACGTTCTTCCATTATTATACTACAATATGATTAGTTTCAAATAATGATGCTTGTAAATGCCGACACAGTGCATCAGTGATCAGTGTGACCACTGGGCCAGGAGTGGAGAGCATGGTGTGGTTAAGTGCATGACCTACCTGAGCTGTTTGGTGGGCACAGGTACAATGATTCCTAAAAAGAGTATTCGCGGTTTTGGCTTTTCGCAGGGGGTTTCAGGAACGTAATTCCCGCGAAAAACACGGGATTACTGTATTCGGTTAAGTTTGTGAAATTTTATAAGATAAAAACTTAAGCCTAAAACAACCTTCACCTTGTTTTGGGAATTCTTCTTAGCCTAGAACCCCAAAGTTTTTTGTTCGAATCTTCCGAAATCCAGATTTACCAGGTCCGGATCTTCGAGGGTTTACTGTATATCCATTAAACATGACTTCATTTTATCATACAACTAAATAAATTCCAACTATATCTACATCTCCCTCATTATAAGAGTTTACACCAAAAATATTAAAACCAGATAACCTAACTAGCAGGAGTGCAAGGCAGCAGAGGTAAAAACTGAAGGAGGGCATATATACACGAGTACTTACCTGGGCTATTATGTATAATATATTGATCACAGCAGCAGTAACTTCCACAGAAGACCATGAGAGGATACAGCTTCCTATGGCACTGATGAACAGGGTAAGATTTTCCAAGAAAAAGTGCAAAGCCCTCTGAAAAAAAAAATTACCTTTAAGCTTTGAAAGCATTTGAGGTACATGTAGGATAGATGATTAGTGGATCTTATATATTTTTTACCGGACTTAACATGACTAGTTACGTCGCCCTTTCTTTTAAGCTCTTCTTGTGTTTGTGGTGGTGTGTGGATTAGTGGATGTCATGTTTTTGACCTGACCTCATGTTGTACACAAGCCCCTCTCAGTCCTTGTAATTCAGTTGCCTCTGAAGATGTTTGGAATAAAGACAAAAGCTAAGGTGCTCCATTGTTTCCCCTTTTCCTGTGTGATTTTATTAATATATATATATATATATATATATATATATATATATACATATATATATATATATATATATATACATATAATCAACACCTCAACCCACCAGGATTCGAACCCACGGCACACAAGCCTATGACTGTGACCAGGGAACGCTAACAGCTGGACCACCAGCCGGTTGAGGTGTTGATTGTATGTAGAAGTCCGCGTGCTTTATTGGGCTAATGAAATATATATGGATCCTCGTGTTTCGAAGCCGGATTTGGTAAAACGTTACTCTGACCACCTAAGTGATATGGGTGGTCCCCATTAGAGGTTCACGGCGCCATAAGCTCGTTGAACAGGCTTTGTGTGAAATATAACAGAGTCTAGGACTGCTTTTAGTATCCTGGTGGTCCAGCGGTTAGCGTTCCCCGGTCACAGTCATAGGCTTGTGTGCCGTGGGTTCGAATCCTGGCGGGTTGAGGTGTTGATTGTATGTAGAAGTCCGGGTGCTTTATTGGGCTAATGAAATATATATGGATCCTCGTGTTTCGAAGCCGGATTTGGTAAAACGTTACTCTGACCACCTAAGTGATACGGGTGGTCCCCATTAGAGGTTCACGGCGCCATAAGCTCGTTGAACAGGCTTTGTGTGAAATATAACAAAGTCTAGGACTGCTTTTAGTATCCTGGTGGTCCAGCGGTTAGCGTTCCCCGGTCACAGTCATAGGCTTGTGTGCCGTGGGTTCGAATCCTGGCGGGTTGAGGTGTTGATTGTATGTAGAAGTCCGCGTGCTTAATTGGGCTAATGAAATAAATATATATATATATATATATATATATATATATATATATATATATATATATATATATATATATATATATATATATATATATATATGCTGATAACCACCAGGAAAGAAGAAAACACGAAGTTCCCAAGCGCTTTCGTGTAATTCACATCTTCAGGGGTGAGTACAGTGAGTACAGTGATTTACTTGCATATATATATATATATAAAACTATATATATATATATATATATATATATATATATATATATATATATATATATATATATATATATACTGTATATATATATATATATACTGTATATATATATACAGGTATATATATATATATATATATATATATATATATATATATATATATATATATATATATATATATATATATATATATTTTATATATATATATATATATATATATATATATATATATATATATATATATATATATATATATATATATACAGTATATATATATATATATTTGATTGATTGATTGATTGATTTAAGGGCAATTTAGGGGATTTTTAGCAGTGTTTCTGCCTTTATCCATTTTTTGGCTTTACTCTGTATGTACTTTTTCTGTGAGTAGGAACCAATTACCCAATATCCCATTGAAATAATAGATTCAGTTAACAAAATTTTTGGTTAACAAATGACTCTGTGGAACCAATTGGGTTCATTAATCGAGGGACCACTATATGCAGTATAATAATTCAGAGGTTTACTATCATATAAATGTAAAAATTACAATTTCACTCACCTATAACCAGAAGTATAAAAAATATTCACAATACAGTAGTACCCCGATTTACGTGGTCAATTGAACCCACAGAGTACCGCGGAAAGTGAAAACCGCGTAAAGTGAACAACAGAACATATAGGATTAATTCCAATAGAGACTGGCCCGACCCCCAACTCCACTTTTTCCGACACAATACCTATGTTGTAGTAAAAATAATATCTTAATTTTATGATGGTAAGCATACACAATTAATATTTAAGAGAAATACAGTCGCCAGGTTAATGTTCATTCAAATAATGGACTCAACTCCCGCTCCGCCCCCCTCTCTTCCCAAGCTCACTGGCTCCTCCCTCTCAGAGAAATGTTTGGGTGAAAACACTAGATTTCAAGGTATAGTAATAAATAATACCTCAGACTAAAGTTAGGATAATATAATTGACATTTCTGGATTCCTTGCAATGTCGAGGAATATTTTGAATGTAAACTTCATATATATTGCACAAAAGATAAAATATTTGCTTTGTGTAAACCAAATTATTACATTAGATCTAAAATTTGTATGTCTAATGTAAAATCCATGATGTTTATATTCAAAATGATCATCATATTGTAAGAATTCCAGCAATGTAAATTATATTCTGGCTGGGTAATTTGTATGAATTTTATGAGCTAAAACAAATATCTTCACTATATGAAAAAAATATTCGTCACCCAGACACTATCTGTCAATCAAAATACCACACCTCCGGCTGCCCCCCCCCCCCCCCTCTTCACACGATCGCGGGGTCCCTCCCTTCCTCCCACCTTCCCTCCCTACCAGAGAAATGTTTGGGAGAAAACAGTATACAGTCATGCGCCAGTTAACGTCCTAGATACGTTCTTGGAAACATGACGTTAACTGAAATGGATGTTGTCCGATCATCACAGAAACTTTGTATTTATACTTACGTGTGTGCGGAATACTATATACTTACATATACACTTTTATTCTTAAATCACTACTGTAATGTGATACAGGTGATTAATTTTTATCTCTTGTACAATGCCGGGCAGATGGGGGAATGAACGAGCGAGGGGGCGTGAGGGGAGGCGAGTTAGTACGTTTGACAGTTGACACAGGCCCAGGTCTAACGCGTGTATATTTATCAGTTCTTAAGTAACTAAGCTTCTCTCTTATAAAAAGCCAGTGAAATGACCTGGGTGAATATAATTAACATTGCTGGGATTCTTGTAACATACTGATTAATTTGAATATACCGTATATCTCGGCTTATAAGACGAAATTTGAACATTAAAAAAATCTGCCCAAAGTTAGGGGGTCGTCTTAAGCAACAAATATAAAATATTTACATCTTAAATATTGTGTCAAGAGTGGTGTTGGAAACATCGTAAGCCACTCACAAAGTCCTACCAGTAATTATTTTATACTGAAACTTACGTTTGGCAAGCTGGATTCAAATTAAGATTACGGGTATATTAAAATAATAAAAATGTATTATAAACCTGTCTAACATACCCTGTAATAAACACAGCTGCTATCATCACCCCCCCCCCCCCCCCATTTGCCAGTGAGGAGACAAGAAAGGGAAAGTGACCGCGAGATTGGGCTATTTTTAGCCGTTGAGGTGGTCAGTAATGCATACCGGGTATCGGTATATTTACTGATAATAATATTTGTCTCCTATAAATAATTGATTTAAAATTTATTTTTTTACAAAGAATATTCAGTAAATGAGTGCGTTAATTCTTGAAACTATCAACAGTTAATTACAGACTCTTAAGTGACGCCACTAGTGTTGACACTACACCAGCTGGTAACATTTGATGCCATTACTTGAAATGAATTGGCCTTATTTTAAGTAACTAACTATAAATAAATACAAAAATTAAAAAAAAAAGATCAAAAGTGAGAAATAATATACTGTATGTATGTTGTGTTGTCAAAGTAAGAGGAACAATTGAAACGGCAATTGTGTGTAAATGACGCAGAAAATATAAATATAAATATATATATATATATATATATATATATATATATATATATATATATATATATATATATATACTGTAGTCCACAAAATATGTAGCTATGCTTTTTTTACTTGGTCCCCCATCATACGAGTCCGTTTTCTTTCACATCACATCAGAATGCCTGAGTCCTCCGTTTTCTCTCTTAATCTTAGAGTGCACCAGAGACTTCGTTATTCATAGTAATGCCACAGAATTTGAAATTACAACCGCAATTGCAACTGGGGTTGCAATTGTTGAGGCAACTACATATGTCTGATTACAGCAAATGTGTTATTGTCAATTTGTAGGTGAAAGATTTTATCCTTAATAGGTTAACATTACACCTGGAGGCAAATGCTTAAAAAAAGCCTAAGGAAGGAAGCATATTCCTTAAACAAATAATATCTGACCAGTATGGGGAGGATCATCGTGTCTCCATCAGGGGATCGTAGAGTGGTTGCCATTGGCAACACTGAGCGTTCAAGGTCATGGGAGGGAAGAGAGCGCTTCCTGCTCATAGCGAGAGACGGTGGAACTAGGCCTATATGATATTAAATGTAATTTACCGAATTAATAATGATGCGATTCATGAAGTAAGGGACTATTATTGAATTTGAAATTATTATAGATCGTTTATCAGTCTGAATGATGTTACGGGTGTCCCAAGGAGTTATTAGTTAGGCGGAAAATATGTCACGTAGGCCTAAGCTAACGCCTTGAGAGACGCGACGCGGGCCCTCCCTGAGTCACGGAGAAGCATTCAGACATACAAGACGTCCCTGCACGTCCGTCACAGAAATAGTCACGTGGCCTAGTCACCTGTGCTGCGCTATTGCAGTATAACAAGTAAGTCTCATTCAATCTCAGACAGGGTTTAGATAGGGCAGTGGTAAAGTAAACTAGAGCTAACAGTAAGTTCATTTCAGGGTTTCCGTCAGAACCCACTTGACCGGAGTTGACTGCGAGAGATTGACTGCCGTTTGAGACTGCCGTTGATGATTGAGGGTGGCGATTGTCGCCATTGGACAGATCAGTGTAGGCCTGTCACTGTTTAGCAGGGTAGCAAAGGATCTCTTGAGTGAACGAGTGCTCCCGACAACTAAAACGACACGGGACCAGCATCAGCAGTGGGTGATCAGTTCTTACCACTCGGGTGCAGAACACCACGTGTCCTCGGTCAGCCAGAAGTGTTACCCACTGGCCATAGACACCTGCTGGCGTTCTCTCTTCCTGCCCATGGAGGCACTGGGAGTACACTGAGGCTATCTAAGTAAATTAATGGTCACACACTGAAACCGTGAGTCTAGGACTCTAGGAGATACCTAGAGGAACATTTTCCCTCCCTTATTACGGGTGTAGTTAATACCATTTCTCAGACTGATATTATCTTGACGTGTGTAGTTTAATAGTTCCTAAATAATTTTGATAGTATTGGTT
Organism: Homarus gammarus; assembly: GCA_958450375.1. Taxonomy (NCBI): domain Eukaryota; kingdom Metazoa; phylum Arthropoda; class Malacostraca; order Decapoda; family Nephropidae; genus Homarus; species Homarus gammarus. Next base: position 218,161 of record CAUDMG010001688.1, read on the forward strand.
TTGAATGTTTGTGTCATTAAGTGGAACCAGAGTGATACTGTGATTTGATTCTTTTAATGCATCTAAATTTTCTTCATAATTCTGATCTCAGGTATAACCTTTGCTCCCCAGAGTAGTGGTTAAGTTAGGTTAGGAAGTGTGCATCTATTGGGGTGATATAATTTTGTTGAGTGCCATTAAGGCCTATTCATTGTAGAGTGTTTAATTTCTTATTTTTTATTACCATTTCCTCAGTGACTGATATTATTTTGTGAAAGCCCTTAAGGCCTGTTTCATGTGTGCAAGCAATATTTCTTAATACTTCAAATTTATTGTTGCCTGAGTTTCCAATAATTTCTACATCATGTATAACTTTTATTCCCCAGAGTAGTGTTTTAAGTTCAAGTTAAGAGGTGCGCATATTGGTGTACCATTATTAATTGTGTTTGTAGTGTTGGAGGGAATATAAGTGTCTAAATTTTACAGTGTGTCTCATTCATCCCAGTCACAGACGCTATCCTTCCACGGGTCACGGACAATTCATTTTGTTTAGTAGATTTAAGTGTTCTTGTGCTGGTTCGGGATTTTTCTCAAGGGGCGCTTCCACTACCGTTACCATCTACAGGTAGTCGTCGACTTACGACCTATGCGACTTACGTCTGTTCGACTTTACGACCGGCGGTACGACAGTTTTGGCCCCAGCCTCCTGGCGCTGCCATGAGCTGGAGCCGCGCGCATCCCCGCGCTCAATTACAAACACGCTCGCTGGTACAGCACACTTCCCTCCGTGTCTGTTTGCCTTGTGCCTTTCTTTTGTCTTGGAAATTTTTCTTGAACCACCACCCCCCCAAGATGTCTACCAAGAGGAAACTGTCTTCATCTACTCCTCAACCTGCCACTAAGGGATTATCAGAAGGTTTATCTCTACTGAATAAACTTCTTGCCCATTTTGAAGGAATGGACCCAAACATCGAACGATTTGCAAGGATTGAGCGGATGGCACGCAATTCGTTTCGTCCGTATCAAGAAATTTACGAGGAGAAGAAGAAACGAACAATTCAGACAAAGCTCACCATGTTCATGAAAAAAAACAACTCCTCCGGCTACCCCAAAGGCTGCCCCAGCTGACGACATCGACGATCCACAGCCAAGTACCAGCGGCCAATAACATGTTTTTTGTATGTTTGTATGTTTTGCAACTAAAATGTTTTATATGTTTTGCACCTGTATTTTTTTTTTTTGTATGTTGTGTGAATAATAAACCAATTGTACTGTAGTATGCAGTGATTTACTTAAACCTGACGACCGTAACAATAATGAACAAAGAAAATGTTGATAAAATATGACTTAAAGATGATTATATTATCATTACATTGGGGTTTATTAAAAATTAATACAGGTAGTCGTCGACTTACGTTTAATGAACGCCTCGGTTAACGAAATTTCGGTTAACGAACTGCCTTCCATAAGGATCTTCAATTCGATTAACGAATTTCTTACGAACTGACCTCAACATGTTTTCACTTGCACTGACCGGGCAACCAGCTTTAGTATCAGTCCGCCATTACATTAATCGGTTCTAGGGCTTAAATTCCTTACTATTTTAGTAAATATCAAGAAGTTTATACTATTCAATAATTAAAAAGTTTAATATTCAATTTTTTAGTAATTTTAACAATTATTGAACATAAATGAAGGTAAAGTGACTAGTTTAATGCGCGGCATCCAGCCTCTTAACACAGCAAACAGGCATTAGTCTCTCTCTGTTTTCACTGGAGGTAACATCTTGCTTGAGACTCTCTTCAACTAAATGCTTTTTTTCTGTGTTTCCAAGCAAATTATTGGTCATTTTGAAATATATTTTTTTCATATTGACAATATATAATGCAGTGCAGTGTTGATTTAAAGAAAATAATCTTGAATTACACCAAGAGAGCGAAAATATTATGGGTGAAATGGCGCCATGGGGTGACTTCTCTTCCACCCAAATGCCTTCTCTTCTTCCTTCTCCTCCACCCCCATTCTAAATCCCATCATCATCATCCAGGAGCCTTCTACATACACACCTCAAAGGAAGTGAACTTTTCTACCATTTTTGTTGAATTTAGGAAATTATCGGTGAGCTGGAACCAATTACAAAAACCCATTGAAACAATGGTTTCAGTTAACGAACTTTTCGGTTAATGACCGACCTTCTGGAACGGATTGAGTCTAGAACTGCTTTTAGTGTCCTTGTGGCCTAGCCGGTAAGCGTTCCCTAGTCACACCCAGTAGGTCGAGGGTTCGATTCCTTGCTGGTGAGGTCGTTGATTATATATATATATATATAAATATATTTATATACATATATATACATATATATATAAACATATATATATAATATATATATATAATATATATATATAATATATATATATATATATAATATATATATATATATATATATATATATATAAAATATATATATATATATATATATATATATATATATATATATATATATATATATATATATATATATATATATATATATTTAGTCAACCCTCACTTTACGCGGTTAATGTAAACCACAGGGTACCGCGGAAAGTGAGAAACGCGTAAAGTGAATAACATAACATATGGGAATAAATGAAATAGAGACCAGCTGACCCCCAAACTCCACTTTTTCCAACACAATACCTATGTTCTAGTAAAAATAACATCTTAATTTTATGATGATACATGCACACAATTAATACTTAAGAGAAATAGAGAAATACAGTCGCCAAGTTAATGTCCATTCAAGTAATGGACTCGACTCCCTCCCCCTCTTCTCACAGTACACTCACTGGCTCTTCCCTCCTGAGAAATTTTGGGGGGAAAACCAGGTATAGTAATAAATAATACCACAAACTAAAGTTAAGATAATATAATTGACATTGCTGGATTCCTTGTAAGACCAGGAATATTTTGAATATAAATGTCATATATTTTTCACAAAAGATAACATAATTACTCAGAGTAAACATTACATCTAAAATTTGTATGTCTAATGCAAAATCTATGATGTTTATATTCAAATTGATCATCAAATTGTAAGAATTCCAGCAATGTAAATTATATTCTGGCCGGGTAATTTGTATGAATTTTATGAGCTAAAACAAATATCTTCAGTTAATAAAAAAAAAAAAATATTCTTCACAACACTATCTGTCAATCAAAGTACCCCACCTTGCCTCCCCCCCTCTTCCAAGTGCCAAATGGTCAGTTCGTCCCACCCCTCACCCCCACCTCCCACCAACCCTCCCTTCAAGAGAAAGAGTGGGTGAAAAAACTAGATTTTAACATTTAGTATTAAATAATACCTCAGATTAAAGTTAGGATAATATAATTGACATTGCTGGATTCCTTGTAAGACCAGGAATATTTTGAATATAAATGTCATATATTTTGCACAAAAGATAACATATTTACTCAGAGTAAACATTATATCTAAAATTTTTATGTCTAATGCAAAATATATGATGTTTATATTCAAAATGATCATCAAATTGTAAGAATTCCAGCAATGTAAATTATATTCTGGCCGGGTAATTTGTATGAATTTTATGAGCTAAAATAAAAATCTTCAGTTAATAAAAAAAAAAATATTCTTCACACATGCCAGGTGGTCGGTCGCTGGTCCCTCCCTCCCTCCCCCCCACCCCTACTAGATAAATGTGTGGGAATACCAGACTGTTTACCTTTTTAGTAATAAACAATAAATCAGAATAAAGTTAGGATAATATAATTGACATTGCTGGATTCCTTGTAAGACCAGGAATATTTTGAATATAAATGTCATATATTTTTCACAAAAGATAACATAATTACTCAGAGTAAACATTACATCTAAAATTTGTATGTCTAATGCAAAATCTATGATGTTTATATTCAAAATGATCATCAAATTGTAAGAATTCCAGCAATGTAAATTATATTCTGGCCGGATAATTTGTATGAATTTTATGAGCTAAATAAAAAAATTATACTTCACCCGTGTAAAGGGGTACACCCACCGCGGAATGTGAGCATCCTGGGTTCTGGCAGGGCACCGCGTAAACGTGGAAACGCGGAATGTGGGACCGCGTAAAGTGAGGGTTGACTGTATATCATAGAATGTAGTCTCATTAAACATACCAAAGCATTCAACATGAATTTGAGTAATGGCATGTACAAACTGGACAATTTTGTAATTAAGAAGATTTGTAACCAGGTGAGAAGGTTGGGTCACCTTACCCTCTGACCTGAATACCGACGGTTGCAGTGCTATTTAAAGATTAGTAGGGTCATTACCTAATACCTGACCATTGTGGACCTGATCTCACCCTCCTCTGTATATATACACCTTGTTTTGTGCTTCTCTTTAGTCTGTACTCACCCCTGAAGATGCGAATTACACGAAAGCGCTTGGGAACTTCGTGTTTTCTTCTTTCCTTGTGGTTATCAGCATATACCTAGATCACGCGCACCTACAGTGATTTACTTGCATATATATATATATATTATATATATATATATATATATATATATATATATATATATATATATATATATATATATATATATATATATATATTATATATATATATATATATATATATATATATATATTAAAAAGGTTGAGAGAGAGAGAGATTCACCTATACCTGCTCATAGTAACTCCCATACAGTTGATCAATTTATTCGGTATTCTAAGTTTAACTGTCATGTTCTTTCAGGTTTACAACATGTGAAAACTGCTACCTATGACACACACTCCATTATCATTGTTCAGGTCTTATCTAATATATATAGCACACCTTTTGGAAAATTGCCATAGAGCTTTGATGATGATAAGTCCATATAATTCATCCTCCCTCTCACACAGAACACTGATATAGAAATAGCAAAACTTGTTTGTTGTTTTCCAGTTCTAACACCTTTCTCATCCACTTTCTAATAATTATCTATCAAAACTTACCACCACATCAGGGAGAACAAATGTCTGATGGCAAATTTTTTCTGCCACCAGTGCAGGTATGGTACGGAAGAGGATGGCGACATTCCCACATAGCATCATGACAGCTGACCAATGAAAACCGTATGGAGTATCAATTCCAATACTAACGAGTATAACTGCGATGATGGAAACAGTCTGAGGAAAGAAAAAAATACCTTTAAGATTCAGTCATGAAAACACTTTAAGTGATAAAATACCCTGTAATGCAATGATTTTTTCAGTACAGTGAAACCTCTAAAATTTGAACCTCAAAAATTTGGATACATCTAAAATTCAAATAGCATCCGATTAAAATAAGTGCCAAAATTTTAGGTTAGGAATCTGAAAAATATCGCCATAATAATTCAAGCTTTTAAATGCAATCATAATGCTGAGCACAACAAGCGCATCCAGGTTCCAAGACATGCTAGGTCACGCATTGTATCCAGTACAGTGAAGGTGGATGGAGACGGAGTGTTGTACAGTACAGTATTTGGAGACTGGCAGGATTACATGGAGACCACTGTAGCTATAATGTTATATATATATATATTAGAATAAATGTTGTTGAATATACAGTAATACTTTTAATTTATTATACCTATTGCTTATTGACAGTTTTTAGATATGTAAATAATTTTTGTAGCATGTTTTGATGCAACAATTTGCTCTGGCGCTTCCATACATCTACAATTCGTATACTGTACTTCATTGGCCCATGCAATTCGAATTTTCGAGGTTGCACTGTATAAACAGGAGCATCACTAACAGCACTTACTAGTTCCTGTCAAAACAATTGTGGAGAAAAATTTGAATCTACCTTCCTAGAACCCTGCTGCCATATGGCATCAAAAAAATTGTGACCAAGTCCCAGGTTGCTGATCTGACTTTCTGCTTCATTTACACACAATTTCAGGGTTTCATTTGTTTGTCTTACCTTGACAACACAACATACAATCATCGTTTCTCACGACCGATTTTTTTTTTAATTTTGGTACTTTATTATTATTATTATTATTATTATTGTTTTATGTAATATTTTTATTAATTTTGATTAACTTAAATTTTTTTATCAATTATTATTATTTAATTATTATTATTATTATATTTTCACCCCCAGGACCTGATTTGGGTCATTGAACAATAAAAATAAAACTCATCCCTTTACTTGAGGAAGACATCCGTTTAAGTTATATGAAGAATGTATAACGGGACAAATTTCAATACAGCATACCCCGATAATTCAAGGATTTTTAATTCGCAGTCCTTGATTATTTGTGGATGACACCCTGGATGTACCCAAGAACGTATGCGGGTAGTTTTAAAGTTGGCGGCATTTTCGTGGCCGGGACTGAGAACCATTCGTTCTCGAGACAAAAATTTTTATGAGATAAAAATTGCCGTAAGGCAACCCAACCAACACAACTTTAATAACAAAGCAGAGTTGACTTGAGGGTACTCTCTCACATTTTTCTACATTTCGATACATTTTGTTGTTTTGTTTCTCATTATTTGTGAGAGGATTTTCCCATTATTAATTATTTGTATGTGTTGAATTGTGTTGTGTGTGTGTGTGTGTGTGTGTGTGTGTGTGCCAAACAAGGCCTTCGACTCGATCAACAAGGAAGCCCTCTGGCTGCACAATGGCACCCAGTCTGATTTCTTCCCCATCCAAATAGGGGTAAAATAAGAATGTGTACAGTGACTAACTCCTTTTTCTATTTTCTTGGCTGCCTTCCTTACTTGTGCCAGTGCCAATTTAGCCAGATGAAGGGTCTTTTCAACATAAGACGAATCCAGGCTGGAGCAAAGGTGTCGGCGGCTTCCATTACTGAACTTCAGTATGCAGACGACCTCACCCTTGTCGCTCACACTGAATGCAACCTACAAGAGATCCTGAACACCTACGTAGATGCGTATGCACACTTCAGCTTTGAGGTGAATGTACGTAAGACTTAAATTATCTTTCAATCTGCTCCTGGTTCAGCAACACCTCCACCACCCATCCATCTTAACGGTACTACCCTCTCTAATGTTACCCACTTTCGTTATCTTGGCTCCCAACTGTCCACCACTGCCGACATAGATGAACAGATTCAACATCGGATCAGATGTGCATCTCAAACCTTTGGCAGGCTCCGAACCCGTATCTTCAGCAGGAGGAAGCTTAAATTATTTACAAAATTACACGTTTATCGAGCAGTGGTTCTCCCCACCCTGCTATATGGCAGTGAGACATGGGTCACAACCAAGAGGCACCTCAAGACACTTGAAAACTTTCACCAATGTAGTCTACGTTCCATCCTCCGAGTTCGCTGGGAAGACAAGAGAACAAAATTAAGTACCAGTATTCTCCCTGACATCAACTGTAGGAGCATCGAGGCTACCATTATCCATGAACAACTATGCTGGACTGGCCATGTTACCTGCATGGACGACAGGTGACTGCCAAAGCAGCTACTTTACAGTCACCTAACGAATAGTAAACGTAATGCTGGTGGACAACTGAAAAGGTAAAAGAATAGTCTTAAGACAAACATGAAAAAAAAAAGCCATATTGACCCCCTCACCTGGGAGACGATTACTCCACACCATAAAGCTTGGAGGAGCACCACACGAGAAGGTGGCAATACTTTCGATTTAGCCCGATCGCAAACCGAAGCAGACAAGCGCAAATGCCAATGCCGGAAAGATGCTGCTGCCGCCCCTCCCCCACAAGTTCAATATCTGTGAATTACACTACCAGTCCCATATCGGCCTCTTTAGTAACCTCAGAACTCACCAACGTGAATGACATCCTTAATAACTCATATCATTGTATCATAGCTGGATGATCATCATACTCGATTCCGAGTGATAGCAAAGTAGCAGCAGTACAGTAATATCTCCGTTACCTGGAGTCCCTCAAACCTGGAACTCTCTGATAACCAGAATTTAAATTTGCTCGGAAAATTATTCCCAAAGCCGAAATTTTCCAAAAAATTTCCAGCTTTGGGAATAAATTTTCCGAAGTTGAAAATCGAGAGCATTTTCTGAAAATGTCTTGAATAAAGAAGAAAGTAAGTATTTTGGGGAGGGGGGGAACCTGACCTGGCTCAATGTCAGGTGGTCTCATATTACTGACCTTCTAATGGAATGTCAGGTCACCCTTTCTTGGGTGGGGTATTAGTGGGTCTCATGACCTGAAGATATCTCAAATAAACACAAAAGATTAAGTATTTTTAGGGAGATTGTGATAAGTATAAGTATAAATGAGCAAAATTGTATCCCTTCAACATTACATTACATAACATTTTAAAATATGGAGTGAGAAAGCAGAAAGGTGTGGGTGATTAGAGAGATGGAATTGAAAGGAGTGTAACATGCACCACTGTCGGCAAGCGATAAGCTCCTCAACAGCTTATCTTTTAATTCGCCTCCACGCAGTCACACAACAAGACCCTCACTGGACGCTTGTTGTCTTAATTCCCGTGTGAGTGTGTGTGTGTGTGTGTGTACCAAACATTCAAATAAATATTGTTGAGCTTGCCAAGCACATTGTAGAATTTCAAGAAATTGATGAAGATAATGTTCAGGAGTCAGATGGTGAGGTGACATGCCAAGACACTTACACAGCTTACACATTAACAGCACTACTAAAGCATTGTCTTATAACATTTTACATTATAATCTCTATTTTAAAATTAATTGATACATAACTCGACTTGGCTACTTTTGCACTTAGACAACTGATCAATGAATAAACCAGGGCATATGGAGACGCATTATACACTAATGATGTCTCGAAGCTTTGCTACTGCAACCACAACTGCTGAGCAACCTGTACTCAAATGTACTAAGTTAATTAAAAAAAATTTTATGTCCAGTGTCAACTATGGGATGTTTATACTTAAATTAATCGCGATCCTGCAAGAATTCCATCTTGCAAGTTATAGTCAGTGACATTTTATAAGCAAAAAACTTAAAACTCCCTGCCTTTTATAATCCTTGAGTATGCGTTAATCTCCCCTCCTGGCTGTCAACACCCCACTTCCCAGCCAGCGGGGGGGGGGGGGCAGACGGCAATGATAACGATTAATGTAATGGGATGAATTTTGTTTTAAGCTTCAAGTGTTCTCTTATAAAATGTCACTGATTTGACGTAACAGAATATAACTTATATTTGCACAAGAGATAAAATCTTTAGACCTTTGGCTTAGTACATTGAGTACAAAATGAGTACAGTAGTATGCTGCTCAAAATTACGGCCTTTTCACAGGAAAAAGTCTGTATAACTAACCCCAGTAGTCAGGATATTATACAGTCTCTCCTTGACTTACTACGGGGTTCCGTCTCGACAACCAGGTCGTAAGTCGAAAGGGCGAAAATAATACATAGAAATTGTAAAATGGGCGTCTCTTTTTCTTCTCAGCACCACGAGAACTCTCACTTTTACGCTTGCCAGCCATTTTAAAGGGAATTACAAATGAAAATGCTGTCAGTACACAGCACGATCACTAACGTCGGGACTCGAAAATACGTTATGTGAAAAATATTTTATACGACCATGGCCGTCGTATGTCCGGGTTGTCTTAAGTCGAGGAGAGATGTACAGGGCAGTAGCAAATGTTACGAAGTATTTCAAATAAATTCTATGTTTAGTTCTTTACATAAAGACTTGGGGACAGAAAGTGTAATAATCTGAGCTTAATATCAGTACCCTTCATATACAGCAAAATACAGTACTTAATTTGGCCTTATTATTTGGTTTGTCATTTAAGGATATCAAAAATGGAAACGTTTCATAGAGGATCATTATCATATCAAATTCATCTCTTTAACAAAATAAAGTTTATAAGGAATGCTGTGAGGTAGGGATTGAGTGGAAGAAGGGTCCATTGAGGTAAATGTGACATCCCCCCCCCCCCCCCAAGGGTTGCCTCACTGATTGTTTGTCTATTGTACTGCCTCATTCATGATACAATATTGTTTATTTGTTTTTCATTAATTAGTAATGATACATTACTGTAATAATTTGTGCTTATTAATATCTGTATCCTTCATATACAATACAGTACTATGTATATACCTCATAGGTAAAAAATAATGTCATTTTAGACATCTTCAGGTTATAAGACCCACTAATCCCCCACCCAACAATGAGTGACCTGACATTGGGTCAGGTTAGTAACATAACCCAATAATTTCCCACAAGTGTTAAGATATGATTAGTTATGTATTACAGTCAAATGAGTGAAGTGTCTGTCTATTCTAGGCGAAAGATGACAGGATATAATGGTGAGTACAATATATACAGTAATATACATTATTATGTTAACAGCATGAACAATATTGTACTATGGTGGGCAAAAGTCCCTTCCCTCAGCCCTCCCTCCTCTTTCCCTCTCTGACCCCTGTGGGGTTAACGTAATGATGGATTGCACTAGGATGGAGGTAAGAAAGGAAACTCAGCTATGGCATTTTCTATATATAAATATTATATACAATGCAGTGCTAGAGAGTTGCTGTGAGGTGAGGAGCTTGTTGAGAGAAGGTCTTGTCTGTTTGAGAGTGCTCAGTAGAATGCCTTTCACAGCGAAGCTGTGAGCTTATAAACACGTCCACCGGAAGTAAGCGTCGCTGTTGGCCGACCCCCAGCTAGTCTAGACAGCTAGGCTTGTCAGAGAAACTTCGTCGTGGGATCGGCTGATCAGCGATTAACGGCAGTGGCAGTTGTAGGGGAGAGTATCCACTACACCTCCATCCCCCGTCATATGCACTATACAGTGTGCCATCTGTTGGACGATTACATTACTTCCCTCAGTTGCTTCGTTATTCGAACAGCAGGCGATTCAGTCGCATTGTGGCTGGCTGAGGGAAGGAACTTTCGTCCACCCGAGTACAGTGGTGTTTGCATAAATAACTACAGCTCCATGTCCTGAGAGGGATATTCCTGGACCGGGGTGGGGATGACTTATGTCACTTCATCCCTTTGAGATGTATTAATGTTTTTTGTATCTCAATAAACGTATCAATCAACTACAGCTCCTACAAGTTGTAACACAGCTCTATTCACGTCCTTATCATTTAGAGCTTTTTTTTTTTAATATATTTATTTAACCAAACTTTTAGATAAAGTATTAAGGACTATTTTGTAAGAAAAAATAAATAAATAAATAAAATTGGTGTGCCTAATGAAATTAGAACCGACTTTACTGACTCTGGTATCAACATAATTTTTTTTTTTTTTTTTTTTTTTAAAGAATGGAATTCCCATCACTTTATCATATCAAAATATTTTGTTCAAGGATATCTTATTGGAAATGCCTCGTAGAGAATTTAATAAGGACCATTATGGTATCAAATTCATCTCCTTATCACAATTAGCCAGCTTGAGTGAGGAAAGGAGGGGGGGGAGAAAAGTGACCACACAACCCTACCCCCTTACCCCCCAAAAAGGTCGACTCCACCACTATAAGCCCAATTACACACACACACACCCCTAACACCACCATAACACCCCCCACCACACACACATTCCAACACCACTCACACACCCCCAACAAGGGAATTAAGACGGCAAGCATGAGGAGTAAGGGTCTTATTGTATAAGACATCTGCGACCTGCGTGTGTGTGTGACTGCATGGTAGCGAGTAAAATATCAGCCGTTAAGGAGTACTTGGGAACACTCACTTCCACTCCATCTCTCAATTACCCTCACCTTTCTGCTTTCTCACTCCACATTTTAAAATGTTATGTAACGTAATGTTGAAGGGATACAACATTGCTCCTTCATACTTATAATTATCACAATCTCCCTAAAAATACATTAGGTTTTGTGTTTATTCAAGACATCTTCAGGTCATGAGACCCACCAATCCCCCACCCAAAAAAGGGTGACCTGATATTCAATCAGTTCAGTAATATGAGACCACTTATCCCCCACCCTACCTCCACCTGACATTGCATCAGGTCAGGTCAGTTACACGAGACCCACTAATCCCCCACAGCTCCAAAATAAGTCTTTGCTGTAACACAGCTTCATTCGCCCCCATATCCTATAGATTTTTAATATTTAAATACATTAGAACGTCAATTTAAAGTAAATCGATTTAAAGCGAAACCCACAATTAAGGACACCATATCAATTTTAAGCGAATCTTTCCTATTTTATGCTAGTCAAATCTGGCGCGTCATATGGAAATACACATTATTTTAAGTTTCGAGCCAAATGTTTCCTGCCAGACGCCTCTCTGGGCACGCTACAATGCTGCCTGCCACCCACCCACATCCTCAGTTCTTGCGCTGACGCTCCAATGAATGGACATACTGTGTGACACTATCTCCCCTTCTACCACGTGCATCAACCATCATCACTATGCCCAAGAGGCCAGCTACTACGTCATTAACTACCCCCAAAGAACAAGATATCAAGGCAAGCAATTACACCGGAGCAGAAAACAAGGTGCTGGAAGCACTGCAGCGTGGAAATGGCACTTCAAGTGTGGGGCTCCAATTTGGACTGTCGGCGAGCTCTGTCCGCACTAGCAAGCTCAACAAGAAGAAAATCAGAGCAGCCTATGCTTCGCCAGATGTTGCCAAGGGTAAACTCCACCTGCAGTCTGCTATGTATGGTGAGATGGAATAAGCACTGAAGTTATGGGTAGAAGACATGCAGCGCCGAAAACTTCCTCTCACTGGCCCCATGCTACAAAACCAAGCCTACGAAATACAGTCTCAGAGACTTGAAAAGAAAGGGAAGTCCATCAAAGACAGCAAGTTCACAGAAAGTACAGGCTGGCTGTACAAATTTATCAAAAAGACGAGGCTACAGAATGTGATGCTTTCAGGTGAAGCTGTACCTGCCGACGCGGAGGCGGCTTAGGACATGAAGAAAGTTCTGAAGGATATAGTATCAGAAAATGGTTATTCTCCTTGTCAAGTGTGGAATTGTGATGAAACTGAACTGAATTGGAAAAGAATGCCCAAGTAAACTTATCTAATGAAGAGTGAAGAAAAGGCACCAGGGTTCAAGGTCAACACGGACAGACTGACGATTCTCCTCAAGGCCAATGCATCAGGCACCGCACAAATGAAACCACTCGTCATTCACCACTCGGCTAGACCTCGTGCCCTGAAAAATGTGCCCTTCCCAAAACTTCCTGTAAATTGGCGATCAAACAAAAAGGCATTAATGACTTCTGATATTTTCGATGAGTGGTACATCAGCCAATGCCACCCCAGTCATCGAAAATGTAAAAAAAAAAGAACCTTAGCAACAAGGCCTTGGTTCTCATGGACAACACATCTTGCCACTCCACACACCTGTGCAGTGTGAATAAGGACGTAAACTTGACCTTCTTCCCTCCAAACGTGACTTCACTTATTCAGCCACTAGATCAAGGTGTTATTGCCTTGTTCAAGAGATATTATCTGAAGTTTACCATGAAGCAAATGGCTGAAGCTATGAACAAGGACAACAATATGACTGCAGCAATGTTTTGGAAAAGCTACACCATCAAAGATGCCATAGCTAACATTGCACTTACGTGTTAAAGTGTTCCAGAAACTGCACTAAATGGAGTGTGGTGTAATCTGTCGCTCGTTAAGAAAGTGAGAGGTGACTCAGGATTTAAAAAAATCCAAGAGGAGGATGTGAATGAACTGCTTGTCAGCATGGCGAATCCTCTCACTTCTGAAAAAGTCTTGGAGATGGTGGAGATGGCAAAGAAACATGAGGAAGAAGAGGAAGCAACAGATAAGCCCCAAACAGCGAGGCAGGAACTGAGAATTCCTAAGCTGAGGGAGTTCATGTAGCACTAGGGTGTGTCATAGGAGGGAAGATCAGCTAAGACTAATGGCCCATCACTTTTTTGGTAGATTTTGGTGTATATAAACAGAAAATAATTTAAGTTTCAATATTTTGCAACCTTTTGCTAGGTAAATTTTAGCGTGAAATTTATCGAAAATCGAACGTACAGTTGCATTAGTGCAATGCAATTAAATAGTGAACATTGCTTTCGGACTTCATTCTTTAACAACCCAACTAACAATATTTTTTCTGTTTCAGATTCTGATGCATTTATAAGTTGATAATATTTGCGATGGCTGCTTGTGTCAGGACGAAGAACCAAAAATCCAGCCATCTCAGTCACTATCTTGGGTCTGGGAGAGAGCTCCTGAAGTCGGAGTTGCCTACATTGAGAGATGCTTTGAGGTACGGTGTTTTAAACAGGCAAATCAGTGAAAAGAACCAAAGAACTTACACAAACAAAGACATTGCCAGTGATATGACCAAAGCTGTCTTGGCACAGTTCACTCTGGCTAACGCTCAGTTCAAGCCTCCAGTCATAACAAGTCAGAAGAAGATTAGTGAGAGACTGCTAGCCAGTTGGGAAAAGGCAAGAGATATCTCTCTTGGGAGAGGAAAACTTGCAGTTAAGGACAGCTTTGCCAAGCAGCTGGACCAGTTATTTGACATAATTACTTGCAAGTGCCCAATTGTTCTCTGTCCTGAGTTTGGATGCGATCGTGACTGTAAATCCGGGGCCCACATATCCTGTATTTGCAAGCGTGAACTGAAGATTCCTGTGATCAAACTGGCATTTGTCAAAGCACAGAGAGAGAAGACTGGCAGTATAGGGGCTCTCATGATTTCTAGCCAAGATATTCCGGAGTCCAAGAGGCAGGAGGCTGCCACAGAGAGACAGAAGAGGAGAAGAGTTGCCGAGGAAAAGAGACTTGAGAAGGCCCAGGGTGAGGTAAAAAAGGCCGATGATTGGAGTCAAGCTGATTCAGAGTTTAATAACTTCCCCATGGCTGATCCGAGTGCTGACCAGGAGAATGGTGACTTTGTCCCTAACCCAGAAAATAATGATCCCAAACCTTCCAGGCATAAGATTCGAAATAGGAAAGATATCCCGAGCATAGCTCTGGCCAGCGTGCGACACCACACTGGTCTCAGAGAAACTGCAGAGATAGCAACAGCTGCCTGGATTGACGGTGGTTTGATAACACCTGATGATGTTCACCTGGTGATAGATCATAACAAAGTAAGGAGAGCTCAGGAGAAACTTGTCAGTAACCTAGAAGAGGAGTTTGATAAGGGGATAAGAGAAAATGGAATCAATTGTTTGTTCTTTGATGGGAGAAGGGATGACACTAAAGTGTTCATGAAAGTTGGAGATTCTGACAAGTTGTTCCCTGCCATGGTGAAGGAGGAACACTACTCCTGCTGCAGTGAACCAGGAGGGAAGTATTTGTGGCATTTCACTCCAGAGAAAGATGACATCAGGAAACCAGCTGAGATAGTGGCAGATAACATTGTGAACTGGCTCAGAGAGAGGAACGTAGACCAGACCCTGCAGGCCATTGGAGGGGACAGCACCAACACGAACACAGGGTGGCAAGGGGGGGTCATACTGTGGATAGAGCGGAAGATTGGGAGGAAGCTGGTCTGGATTGTTTGTGACCTCCACACCAACGAGTTGCCACTCAGACATCTGATCCAGGAGCTGGATGGCAAGACTCTTTCAAACAACAGATGGTCTGGTCCTCTTGGCAAGATGCTGGACTCTGCCACTGAGTTAGAAATAAACCCGAGCTTTGAAAAAATCACAGTTGGCCCGCCACTCGTTGAGCTTGCACATACTGTCATTGACGACCTGAGTACTGACCAGTACTATGGTTACATGATTTGCAGTGCCATCAAAACTGGGGTCATGCCTGATAGACTTGCTTACCTGCAGATAGGTCCAGTCTCACATTCTTGGTGGCTCACAACGGCTCTCAGGTTCTGCAGAATTTGGGTCGCTCATCATAAACTGAAAGGGAACCAGCTTCACAACCTGAGACTTTTTGTCCAATTCATCGTGAGTGTCTACTTGCCAAATTGGTTCAACACCAAGGTCAAGTCATCGTTCTCCAAAGGTCCGAGGCATGTTCTCTTCCAGCTTGAG
This sequence comes from Homarus gammarus, assembly GCA_958450375.1. Taxonomy (NCBI): domain Eukaryota; kingdom Metazoa; phylum Arthropoda; class Malacostraca; order Decapoda; family Nephropidae; genus Homarus; species Homarus gammarus. Next base: position 234,077 of record CAUDMG010001688.1, read on the forward strand.
CTCCTGAGGAGTCAGCCAAGGAATGTTGTTCAGATTGTGGAGCAGACTGTGAGGAGATCTTCCTGGTATGCTCATCCCGAGGCAGTTCTGCAGACAATGCTCTGCAGTAAGGATGAGGAGGAGAGAAGAATGGCAGTCAAAAAGATCTTGGATATGAGACTTATGAGAGGATCTGGGCATGACGAATCAGTTGGTGACGATTCCTTCAGGGTCAGGAAGACTCCTGAAGTCAATCTAGGTGCCAAGACCCTCACTGATCTCATAGATCTGGATAACATCCAGGCTGGCAGTGAGCCCCCTCTCACCTGCAGCCTCACCAATGTTCAAGTCAGAGCTTTCCTGGACAACCCCATGCATGTCCCTGCCTGGCCCTCGCACACCCAGAATATAGAGCGTTGTGTACAGCAAGTGAGCGAGGCCAACAGCCAGGAGAGGAGGGAAGGCTACATTCGAGCTCAAGTGGTCAGCAGGGAGGTGATGAGTAGAAACAGAAGCAAGAAAGACATGTTCTCTATGGTGTGCAGCAACACCGGGTCGTAGTAGTAAAACCGGTTTTTGTATTTGATGATTTTGTTTTCTAAAGGAATATTAAATTTAATAAATGTGTCAAGATCATTCGTTTCACTATTCTGGATCATTTTCATCCTAATAAATTAACCTGACACATTTACTTTACTTTAAATAAGCTATTTAGTGGTGTTGGTAAATGGGTGGGAATACTGAATTTTCATAAGATTTCAAGTTAAAATTTACCTAGCAAAAAATGAAAACTTTTCAAATCTGAAGATATCACATGATTCTGCACATAGAACTACATCATTAATACCATGGGCCGATTTTTCAAACTCAAAAAAAAAAAAATTCGCCTCCGTATGACACACCCTGATGTAGCACGTCACTTCTGCCACCCAGTCTGCACTGCAACATGACCCTGATATGGAATGCAGTATGCAAGTGGTGGAGGCGTTGAATCGGGATGCATCTACGTACTCTCAGCTGCTAGATCAGATGGTTATGGCTCGGCAACAGAAGAAAACCACCTCATTCTTCCGTCCATTATCGTCACCAGGTGAGTTTGTTATGAGACTGAGTGTTTATTGCTTGGAAAAATAGACATTAAATTTTGGGTGTACAACATGTAATAATTATGTGGTAGAAATTCAATAATTTAATGAGTGTTTTCCATTCCTTCAGCTCCTGGGATTGCTGACCCATCTACGTCTGGGCAGACATAGCCGTCATCCAGTGCTTCCCGCATGTCAGGTGCCTCCACACCACGAGACAGTGATGTGGATGATGAGCTGGTCGAGTTGGGCTCTGCACCTTCAGAGGATGACTTACCTAACTAAAGGTGGGTGAAAATCTATTTTTGATAGCATAAAGTAATGAAAAACTAAGTTGAGAGGAAAGTGAAAAGTGCATGGCTGATCGCTAGTAAACAGACCATTTTGCGACCCATAATTCCGGGATAATTTCCCCGATAATCGGAAAGTTCCTGGGATTTTTTTTTGGTGGTGGTGTGGGGGGTCCAGAGATGAAAACCAGGAGCATTTTCCGGAAATTCCGAGAGAATTTACTGGTATCCGGAAAATTACGGGAATGAAGGACATTTTTCCGGGTTTGAGAAATGATGTAATGGGCAATTTCTGGAACTTCGGAGAACATTTTTCCATTATTCAGATAATTCTGAGGATGAGGGATTTTTTCCGGCTTTAAGAGAGTTGTTTCGTTACCCGGAAATCTCTCATTTCCGGAAGTGTTCTGCACCAATTGTTCCGGTTAACAAAGATATCACTATAACACACATTCAGCCCCTGGTTCATCCGGACATTTGCCATTTCTAGCCTTTACATGGTGGTTATCATAAACAATAACCAGCTACAATTAAAGGCTGGGGGAGGTGCAAATGAAGCTCCCTGGGTTAGACAGACATGAACCCTGTGGGAGATTAGGTCTTGTTTTATTTGAACATCAACTTGGGCCAGAAGGGTAACCGAGGCAAAGTATATTAGAGTACATTATGCCAATACATGCTTAACTTGCAGATTAAATTTGTAACATTAATTTTTGAGATATCAAGAAATAATAAAAACATATAAAATGACTATTAAAATGTACTACCTGATGGAATATTTGCATAAAAAGAAAATTACAATTATCACTAAATACAATAAACTAATACATATTATACTTACTAAAGAAACAAGATCGACCTTGGTGTTTAAACTTCGCTGTTTGTTCAGGAACGTAATGCCATGAGTAACTGCAGCTGATGATGCCAAACCATTCAAGTTAAGCCTCGAGAAATCAAAGGATGACAGCTCCTCAGCAATCTTCTTGATAAACCTGGGTGGTGTTCTAATACCACTGGGGAAAATCATGCAAGCAAAGGCATGTATGCAGCTAACAATGCTTAACAAAATTGCAAAGATCATCAAGTATAGTCCTTCCCTCCTTGGGTCATGTCCCAAAATAACCGTAAGAAACACTGGAGATGTGATAACAGCCAAGCCTCCATAACAGATTGCTGACATCAGGGCAGTACAAGCCATCTGAAAGGAAATAAAAAATGACTGTATAAAATATAATCAGATTATGTTCCTATTCACATTGTTTTACCTAACCAGCACTGAGATAAGAGGGAACAAATTCTGACTAAAATTGCCTCTTAAATTAATGTAATTATATAAAATTTCAAATTTTGTTTGCTCCCATCACTACTTTGAGCAGAATTCGGTACAGTTATCCCCTGATTTTAGGGGATTTCTTTAAGGGAATTTCACTAAAAAAAATGGTTAATAGTAATCTCCCTATTAGCTGGAATAATTAGAGCAAAGCATTTCCGGGTTTGAGACGAATTCTCTTATCCCCGGAAAAAATTGCATAAAGTATTTACGGAATTTTCCCAGGCATTGGTGAATATTTTCACATCTAAACTATGCATCTGACATAGAGCACCATGCTACAGAGGCTTAACTGCAGTTGGACAGCCACAGAGTGGTAGTTATTTATGCAATCACAACTGTACACATACAGTACAGTAAACTCCCTCTAACCTGGACCTGCTGAATCCAGATCCCCTTGCAAACTGAACTGGGGTCCAGCACTGAGCACATGGATCCCAACCCGGAAAAACATGACCAAAATCTTGTTATTAGAAGGGGAAAGTTCATGTAACCAGTGCACAGAAATCCCCATGACCTGAGATTGATCAATGCTACACTTCTGGCTTTAGCAAAGCTCATTTTTTCTTTTATGCTGATATGGAGTATCTCTCTCAAGTCGGAACTGGTCACAATCACTAGAAGATGCAGGGTGCGCCTCACTAAAGAAAATAGCAGACTGGACCCGGACATTTCAGAACCTCACCATTCTTATCACCGCAGTTAACACATACGGCATGATGACCCTGTTGCAACCAACAACAAGTGCAGCTAACATATATATACAGGAAAGCCTCGGATAACAACAGTTCGACCAACAACTTTTCGAATTTGAAACCCTAGATAATTCAGGACCCAATTCAGTTTATATCCTTGTTTCATTCGCATTTGAAACCCTAGATAATTTAGGCCCCAGTTCAGTTTACAACCTTATTTCATTCGTATTTACAACCAAAATATAATAAAAATAAAATAAAATTACATTTTCATATAAATAATAACTAATTCCTTATACAGTAAGTCCCCAAGTTACGTACATAATGGGGACCAAAAGGTTGTACTTAACTCGAAATGTACGTAACTCGATAATTTCCGCGAGTTTCTTTGGAAAATCCTGTGCTGTTTTCCAATCAGCACTCGCCGCCTCACCAGTCACTCGAACATTATGCAGCTTATTTCGCACCTTGAATCGGTTAAACCACCCATTGCTAGCATTGAATGTCACAGTATCATCAGGGTGATCTTTCTTTAGGTCGTTGAAAAGACTTAGGGCTTTCTCCTGAATCATACTGAGACACAGAGGCTTACGTTTTTGTGTGCAGTCCTCGATCCACAGCGCAAGATATTTTTCCATTTCTTCCAGAACCTTCCCTCTTCTTTTAGTTATAATCGTAGATTGCATTGGCACTGCAGATTTCACATGTTCCTTGATCTTTTCTTTGCCCTTATCAATTGTATTAACAGTTGACCGACTCAGGTTAAATTTGCGGGCAACATTGGTCAACTTTTCACCACTTTCAAGCAGTTTTATTATGTCCATTTTTACCTCTAGTGAGATTGCTTGACGTTTCGTAGCACTCCCACTGGCTTCACCACTCTTACGCTTTACACCAGTCATTGCACACAGAGTAAAGTGTACAAAATAGGGCAGAAATTCACAGGAGAAGTATGCACAATGACCACACGTGTTGTTTTGGTGCGTCTAGCGTGTCGTCTGCATGGTCAGTGATAGTGGCGGTGCGGCTGGCTCGCCCGCCAAATTTAAAAATTGCTCGCCCTTTTAAGACAATATTTTTGCAATTAAAGACTTCAGAAACGATGTACGTATCGGCCGTTTGTACGTAATTCGGATGTACGTAATTCGGGGACGAACTGTATTATAAAAAAAAAAATACTTCAAAAAATGAAGAGCACCTTGCACAAAGAAGCTGCCTTACTAATGAGTGGTAGACAACAGTCTGAGCATGGCAACCCTTTGGTTTTCAGGAACAGAAACTTGAGAAAAACTTTCTCCGGTTTCTTACAGCATTTTTGCATCTCTATTCAAAATGAGCAAGAGAGCAAGTGATGGTAGTGTTGTTTCAAAAGCAAATAGAAAGTGTCTTAAGCTTAGCCGAGAAACTAGATGTGCTAAAACGATATGAAAAAGGTGAGAGGTCTGTGGATATTATATGGAACAAGCAATGAACATATTTTCTGAAGTGGACTCATTAACAGAACAAAGCACTAAAATTTAAATAAATGCAATTGACCTCTACATAAAGATGTATAATGAGAAAAGAGAGCAGCTGTGCAAGGTTCTTTCAAGAGCTTTATTATTCGAAGGCCTAAACCATCAACTTCAGCTACACCATCAAATTCAGCATCATTAGCAGCTTCAACATGAACCTCAGGTTCAGTAACAGTTTCAGCAACAGCTTTATGGAAACCTACAGCTTCAGCCAGAGTTGAACCTGATGTCTTTGTCATCTGAGTAAAAATTCGCACAATATTCCTTATGTTTCAGACTTTACCGCCATTGGCGAGTAGAATTTTAATTTTACATTTGTAAATATTATTTAAAACTTATATACCGTTCATATAAGTGTTGCTTTCAAATTCATATGTTGAGAAATGACGATATGTTTTCACATGTACGCACTTACTGTTCATACGTTGGCGTTCCCTTTAGTCTCGCCTTATTTCTTTACCATTAGTGGTTAGCTACTCCTAGTGTGTGTGTGTGTGTGTGTGTGTATATATATATATATATAAAGCACGCACACGCACGCACGCACACACACACACACGCACACTTCCCTCAGCCTTCATAGGGTAAGGACGTGTGTATTCGGCGCTGCCCGCTCACGCGGCCGTGGTCTCTTGATCATGGAGACAGCTGCCAGCCCGGTGTGTCGGGCCCTCCGCTCCCCATCTCCTCCTTCCCATCTGGATTTATCAACATCCTCATACCAACAGTACAGAGCAAAGATTGACGATTAACCCACAAGTGATGTACAAAAGTGGCAATTTCAACTCGAAGGAAAAACACAAAAACACAGCAATACTGATTGTGGCTGGATCTGATCTGGCCTCACAGCTTCACCTGACCTAACCTGAAGGATGGAGCACACCTGCATTGCCCCAAGCTACTGTCCTGGCCACTTGGCCACACACCTGCCCAACCGCATCCAGCCCATACGAGCACGAACTGACTGCTACAAGAACAGCGCAGTCTCAACCTTTGTAAAAATCATCAACACCTAATTATTATATATCATA
>CAUDMG010001688.1:247500-265000 GCA_958450375.1 Homarus gammarus
TGAATTTTATGAGCTAAATAAAAAAATTATACTTCACCCACGTATATGAGTAGATGCACAGCGTAAAGTGGGAATTCCGGTTCTGGCAGGGTACCGCGTAAATGTAGAAACGCGTAAAGTGAAATTGCGTAAAGCGAGGGTTCACTGTACTTCAATTATGCTCAATAATTGTTAAAATGACTAAAAATTTTAATATAAAACTTATAAATTATTATTGAAATTTACTCAAATGGTAACGAATTTAAGCCCTAGAACCGATTACTGTATTGGCGGACTAATAATACAACTGGTAAGCAGGCGAAAACATGTTGGGAAAAATTAGTAAGGAATTCATTTACCGAATTTTTTTCTTTAATCGAATTGAATATTCTTATGGAAGGTAATTCGTTAACCGAAATTTCGTTAAATGAGGGATCACTGTATATACAGTAGGATCTTGCCAATAACAACTTCCACAATAAAGTTTTCGACAATAACGGTAAGTTACAATAGATACCCATTTTCGATAATAACATCTAGATTCTCTTGAATGACGGAGATTTTGCAGGAAGCGTCCGAGCGCATCAAAGATAGCGTTTATTTGCTGCCATGTTGATGATGTAGTTGTCTGCTCCCTTTCACTCACACACGCTCGGTGGAATACAGTGCTGCGCCCACTTGTGAGATTTTCGCCTCTATAACCAGTGGTTGCTAGGATCCGCGTTTTTGCCTGTGGGGGCTAGTGGAGTTGGTGGAGGGAGTGATTTGCAGCCTGAATGCCCGGGATCTTTTAAAGTGAATGAGAAAAAAAGACCCCAAAGCTAAGAGACAAAGCCACAAGAAGCGTGCCTACTCGGTCAAGGATAAAGAACAGATTGTTGAGCTCATTGAAAGTGGTGCACGGAACATTGATATTGTGAGGAAATTTAACTGTCCTGAGTCTACAGTGCAAATTATTAAGAGGAACTTAGAGGAGACCAAGAAGAGTATTTTGCGTTGGCTAAGAAATATTTTGGTAGTGATGGAAATGTGAGGCGAGCTATGAATGATAAAAGTGATAGAAATAGGTTGTTTGTGATAACAGTGCATTTTCTTGTGAAATGGTTAGCTTGTAGAATGAAAGACAGTGCAAGTGTTAGCAGCCCTCAGATACGAAATCAAGCAAGGGTATTGTAGGCTGCTGTAGCTCAAAAGAAAAACATTAAGTCTCCCCCTCTTTTCAATGCCTCCGTAGGGTGGCTGCATAAGTTTAAGGCTAGAAGTGGCACAAAGTATGCAAAGTATCAGGGTGAGGTTTTGTCTGCTGACTTAGTGGCTGCAGATTCCTTCCCTGAAATTGCCAATCAAATCATTCAAGAGGGAGGTTATAACCTAGATCAGATTTTTAAACGTGATGAGACCGGGTTGTTTTGAAAAAAAACCTTCAAGCAACATTTATCTCTAAGAAAGAAAAACAGGAAAAAGGTGTGAAGATGGCCAAGGATCGCTTTAGTGTCGTCCTAACCTGTAATGCTTCAGGTGACTACCTCATGAAGCCTCTGGTGATCTACAAATATAAAAGACCAAGATCATACAAGGGATGTGATATGTCCAAACTGAATGTCTACTGGGAAAAGACAAATAAAGGCTACATGTCCACGGAGTTATCAAAGAAGTGGTTTGATGATTGTTTTGTTAAGGATGCCAAAGAATACTGCCGGAAGAAGAATGTAGCCTTCAAAGTAGTGCTCTTTCTAGACAATGTCCCCAGTCATGCACGATTTCTAGTAGGACGTCACCCTAGCGTTGAGGTTGTGTTTCTCCCACCAAATACAACCTCCAAAATACAGCCACTAGACCAAGAAATCATAGCAAATGCAAAGTTGCTGTACTACAATTATGTCCATGACAAGATGAGGAAGGAAACTGATAAACATGAAGAAATGAAGGAAAATGCTAAAACTGTGAGCAGTAATGAGGAGGAGGAGCATCCTCCCCCCGCCGCCTCCTCTGCTCTACCTGGCTCACCCACAGCCTCCGTCTCCACTCCCCCACCTGGAACCCCCTTCGCCCCTGTTCCACCTGGCGTACCTGCAACCTCCAAAATGACTGTTACTGCCTTCTGGAAAAATTATAACATTCACCAGGCAGTCAATTTCTTTGTAAAAGCCGGGGGAAATACTACAAAAGCAACCGTTAGGCATGCCTGCAACTCAAGTCTGCCGAGACAAAGAGACAGCAGCCAGCAGAGTTAAAGAACCAAGTGTTGGGAACCGTCTGCAGTATCCCAGCCCCAGGATTTCAAGAAGTGACTCGGGAAGATTTAGAAGAAATGATGCAAGAAGGTAACACAAATGATGTCGAGGATCTCCTGGAGGATGAAGAAGGTGGTGAGAGTGGTGATGCAGGGGAGACCGAGCAGAGGAAAGCGACGACACAGAAGCTGTCACTCTTATCGGGTGTCTGTACCAGCCTTCAAGAGATGATCCAAGACATTGAGATTGACTCGGGTGAAAGGGAGCAATTGATTGGATCTGTAAAATCTATTTCAAGAAAATACCAAATGCAGTACAACGAGCAAGTGAATGCCCGGCAGCAGTCACTCATCACTCGTTTTCTTTCACAACGCCGGCCAGCCGAGGAAGACCAACAGAGAGGTTGAAGTTGAAGAAGACATTGATGACATTGGGGAAATGCCTGAAGATTTTGACTTTGCGGAGTTTGATGAAGTGTTAGCAGAAGTGGGTGAACCAGGTGCGAGAGGCCAGCGTGGGGACGGAGATGGGGCCAGTGAAGTGGGCGGAGGTTCGACGCAGTCGCCTCCATGCCCCAGCCTCAGAACATTCATCACACCAAGCACCTCAAAAACTCCCCCAAGGTAGGTGTTGTATTACTCAAATTCTTTATTTTGAGGATTGAATAAAAAAATTTTTATTTCTAACAAAAGGTATTAGGAGGAATTCAATGGGGAAAAAATGTGTGAAATTCTTGGGGCGGCAGCACCGATAAACCCTTTTTACATGTATTTTCATGTCACACAAATAACGTTTTCGCTAATAACAGCGTTTTTCAGGTACCTATTAGACATTATTGGCAAGAGTCTACTGTATGTGCAAAAATTCCCAAGCAAAGGTGTTGACTATGGCAGTATGTGGAAGGAGTTTTAAGTGATATTCGTAATCTTTATGCAGCTATGTATGCCCCCCCCCCCTCATTCCCACATCCTCCAAAATAGAGAATAAATAACACAAAAAAGACTTAGAAATTGATTTCAGGCAACTCTTCCTCTTTGGCGAGTGCAGGGAAGCAGACACAACACACCAATATTCAGCAGGTCTGAGGCCTTGTCAAGGAGAGGTGGTGTGTACTCTGCGGCGCCGCACATCTTACCTCACTTGTACTGCTGTACCAGGCTTCTCTCCTTGAATATCAGGATGGCACATGATTTAAAACATAAAAGACAACTAAAAGAAGCATGTGCCAAGAGCAGTAAAACAAAAAAAACAAGAAAATATCGCTAAGACTGACGACAGTAACAGCCGTCCCAGGAGAAACATCGAGGCAGCCCAGCCCCAGCCTTCCACCCCTCACCTATACCTCATGTAAAGAATATAACTGGAGTGAAGTTGGAGATGTAAAAATACACACAAAAATAAGATATTACACGTAAAATCAGCTCAGAATGAGCACTTAAACAGGGGAGAAAGGTTGAGAAACTTTATTAGCCTGTATCCCAAAATGAACTTTTCCAACACTCACATTGGAATTTCTCTGCCAGTTTTTGGCTGATTTCAATGAAATAAAAACTCATCAGAGGAAGAACCTTTCCTCAACATAATTCCATCTTCCAATTTTTCTATCTTGTAAGATTTATTTTTGGTTGAATACTTTATCTCAACATTTTGAAAAAAATTTATACCAAACTTGAAAAATTTACACCCCTAAAACCAAAGACAAGACAAAACAACCATATCGCCTTGTAATACTCAATGACAATAATAGATTTCTTAGCAATATCAATTTCAAGGCAAAGTCGGAAAAAGTTAGAGAAATACTGCCATGAAAATTTAGAAACGGGTGAGAAAAGGTGTAAGGGGTTGAAAAGGTAGAAGGGGGCTATGTGGCTAGAACTGATGTACATAATAATCCTTGAATGATGACAGGAATATAACAACAATCGACCAAAAATAAAAGCACCGACATCTTAAAGCCGGAAACTCCCCTTAAGCTTGAGAGATAAGTCGCATATGTTGGGAAAGACTTCAATAGCTCCATTCTATCCCCTGGGCATACCAAGTAGCTACCAAGCTCCTTCAGTTGAGGAGTTTGTGGATGATTGTTGCATCCATAATGACCGAGTCTGACTAAGACTCACTGTGAATCGTCCCTTAATTGGGATGTGGTGACGCCATTTTCCACTTCTAATTGATGAGGAGACGAATTTTTTGCACCACGTAATATCTGGAGGGTGTTGGTGGCAGGGGGGGGGGGGGGGGCCCCCCATGTTAGTGGTACTTAGTTACTTAAGCAGAATTTTAAAGACACTCAGTTTCACAAGTATGTATAGATACAAGCTTTATATCTAAGATGGAATTATGTAAGACATTTTAGAGCCACAGCCTCTTTGAAATTAATTTTAGGTACAGGTATATGCACAGAGCAACTGACAGCTAATGGGAAGACCAAGCCCCTGAAGGAAAGGTGGGGGGGGGGGGGGGGGAGAAGAGAGGATTCGATGGGGGAGGGGGGGATAAAAGGGTAGGCTAGGTGAGGTGGATGGTCAATGTGCTAATGGACACAAGAAGAGCAAAGGGGAAATCCGCTGTCATGGCTACTACCACCTGATCTGATCTGACCTGACCTGATGTCACCTCACCTCATGAGACCTCTATATAAGTGACCGTGTGGTGTCTCCCCACACCGTACCCTTCATGGCTCCAGCCACACCAAACCCTCCACCCACACGACTCTTTTACTATAGTTAATAATTAATTAATTAAAAAATATATTATTAGTTTGCTTGTAACATTGTAACGATTTTTGTTTTTTCAATTGTATTGGAGTAAAGGTACAGTAGAATGTCGATTTAAAGCGATTCAATTGAAGATTATTGATTTAAAGCGACACCCACAATTAAGGACAATGTTTTAATTTAAAGCGAATCTTTCCTATTTTGCGCGAGTCAATCTGGCGCATCATATTTTAAATTCCACTCTTAATGTTTCTCTGGGCACGCTACACTGTCCTAAAGGCAAACCTGTACTGTACATGTGCTCAAAATAATGTACTAAATGATTATTAAATTTTTGTCAAGTGCAAACTATAGCATGATTGATTATATTCAAACTAATCATTATCTTATAAGAATTCCAGCAATGTTAATTTTATTCTCCCATGTCAGTTCAGTGACATTTTATAAGAGAAAAACTTAGTCACCTCACCTCTCCCCCCCCCCCTCCCCTCCCATCAGCTGATCACCAGTAAACAGACCATTTCAAGTCCCATAATTTTAGCTGTGTTGATTTATGAGTGTTTGTTTTAACATAATACTACAAAAAATAATGTTTTGTTTATTCTAGGATATAGTATTTTGTGTTTCTCTCATGTACCAAGCTAAATTATTCCATTGAAACCACACTTCGATTTAGTGCGAAATCGGTTTAAAGTGACCTCTCTTGAAACGTATCTCATGTTATATCGACGTTCTACTGTAGAAAACCACACTTAAGTAAAAGTAAAAGTACTTAATAATTTGAGTACTTTTTAAAAAGTAAATACAGTACCCAAAAATTTTGCTTGAGTACAGTACTCAAGCAAATGTATTTAGTTACTTTACAACTCTGCCCATTCATAACTCAGGGAATGTCTGTACTGTACTGTAATGTACTTTTCCTCACAATCATAATGCTGTACCTTCCCTCACAATTATAATATTGTACCTTTCCTCACAATTATAATATTGTACCTTCCCTCACAATCATAACACTGTACCTTCCCCCACAATCATAACACTGTACCTTCCCTCACAATCATTCAAATATCATTACAAACAAATCTTCCTCTTCACACTTACGATATAAATAACCTCTCTTTAAATTGTTTTCTACCTTCTACCTATGCAATCATCAAAAAGTTATGTAAATTTAAAAGTTACAAAAAATCAGTATATTCTACTCACCAACTTGCCGTGTACTTCACCAGAGAAATGAGAAAGAGTTCCTTCAATACTGACAATCACACCATATGCTGCTGCAACAACACAAGGATAGACAAAGTATCCTGGCACGCGTACGTGCGGGGACTCCCACCAATCATAGCCATCACTTGTGTTTCGTAAACCATCAATCAAGGAAGAGTTCCATAAGAATATGATGGCATAAACTCCCAGAGTCTGAAAGTTAAAATAAAGTTGTAATTTTTATGGAAATCTATTATAAAGTTTTTTTTCCTTAACTGAGATGCCAATTACCTGTACAAGCAGGAAATCCTCTCCTACATCAATGCTATAAAAGGAAGTGCAATCATAACAAGTGTATATTTCCTGCCACAAAAAGTGACACATCTATTCAAAATTTTAATGTCTTGCCCCTAGGTGTAATCTTTAACCCATTAAATGTCACCACCATTTCAAAACAGCAGGATAGTATTGTCACTACAGCATCACCGCAGTTTTAAAACATACAGTACTAGGGTGTGTCATACGGAGAAAATTTTATTTTTTTTGAGTTTGAAAAATCGGCCCATGGTATTAATGATGTAGTTCTATGTGCAGAATCATGTGATATCTTCAGATTTGAAAAGTTTTCAATTTTTGCTAGGTAAATTTTAACTTCAAATCTTAAGAAAATTCAGTATTCCCACCCTTTTACCAACACCACTAAATAGCTTATTTAAAGTAAAGTAAATGCATAAGGTTAATTTATTAGGATGAAAATGATCCAGAATAGTGAAACGAATGATCTTGACACATTTATTAAATTTAATATTCCTTTAGAAAACAAAATCATCAAATACAAAAACCGGTTTTACTACTACGACCCGGTGTTGCTGCACACCATAGAGAACATGTCTTTCTTGCTTCTGTTTCACCTCATCACCTCCCTGCTGACCACCTGAGCTCGGATGTAGCCTTCCCTCCTCTCCTGGCTGTACACGTGACTGCTGGCCTCGCTCACTTGCTGTACACAACGCTCTATACTCTGGGTGTGCGAGGGCCAGGCAGGGACATGCATGGGGTTGTCCAGGAAAGCTCTGACTTGAACATTGGTGAGGCTGCAGGTAAGAGGGAGCTCACTGCCAGCCTGGATGTTATCCAGATCTATGAGATCAGTGAGGGTCTTGGCACCTAGATTGACTTCAGGAGTCTTCCTGACCCTGAAGGAATCGTCACCAACTGATTCGTCATGCCCAGATCCTCTCATAAGCCTCATATCCAAGATCTTTTTGACTGCCACTCTTCTCTCCTCCTCATCCTTAATGCAGAGCATTGTCTGCAGAACTGCCTCGGGATGAGCATACCAGGAAGATCTCCTCACAGTCTGCTCCACAATCTGAACAACCTTCCTTGGCTGACTCCTCAGGAGCTCAAGCTGGAAGAGAACATGCCTCGGACCTTCGGAGAACGATGACTTGACCTTGGTGTTGAACCAATTTGGCAAGTAGACACTCACGATGAATTGGACAATAAGTCTCAGGTTGTGAAGCTGGTTCCCTTTCAGTTTATGATGAGCGACCCAAATTCTGCAGAACCTGAGAGCCGTTGTGAGTCACCTAGAATGTGAGACTGGACCTATCTGCATGTAAGCAAGTCTATCAGGCATGACCCCAGTTTTGATGGCACTGCAAATCATGTAACCATAGTATCTGGTCAGTACTCAGGTCATCAATGACAGTATGTGCAAGCTCAACAAGTGGAGGGCCAACTGCGATTTTTTCAAAGCTCGGATTTATTTCTAACTCAGTGGCAGAGTCCAGCATCTTGCCAAGAGGACCAGACCATCTGTTGTTTGAAAGAGTCTTGCCATCCAGCTCCTGGATCAGATGTCTGAGTGGCAACTCGTTGGTGTGGAGGTCACAAACAATCCAGACCAGCTTCCTCCCAATCTTCTGCTCTATCCACTGTATGACCCCCCCTTACCACCCTGTGTTCGTGTTGTCCCCTCCAATGGCCTGCAGGGTCTGGTCTACGTTCCTCTCTCTGAGCCAGTTCACAATGTTATCTGCCACTATCTCAGCTGGTTTCCTGATGTCATCTTTCTCTGGAGTGAAATGCCACAAATACTTCCCTCCTGGTTCACTGCAGCAGGAGTAGTGTTCCTCCTTCACCATGGCAGGGAACAACTTGTCAGAATCTCCAACTTTCATGAACATTTAGTGTCATCCCTTCTCCCATCAAAGAACAAACAATTGATTCCATTTTCTCTTACCCCCTTATCAAACTCCTCTTCTAGGTCACTGACAAGTTTCTCCTGAGCTCTCCTTACTTTGTTATGATCTATCACCAGGTGAACATCATCAGGTGTTATCAAACCACCGTCAATCCAGGCAGCTGTTGCTATCTCTGCAGTTTCTCCGAGACCAGTGTGGTGTCGCATGCTGGCCAGAGCTATGCTCGGGATATCTTTCCTATTTCGAATCTTATGCCTGGAAGGTTTGGGATCATTATTTTCTGGGTTAGGGACAAAGTTACCATTCTCCTGGTCAGCACTCGGATCAGCCATGGGGAAGTTATTAAACTCTGAATCAGCTTGACTCCAATCATCGGCCTTTTTTACCTCACCCTGGGCCTTCTCAGGTCTCTTTTCCTCGGCAACTCTTCTCCTCTTCTGTCTCTCTGTGGCAGCCTCCTGTCTCTTGGACTCCGGAATATCTTGGCTAGAAATCATGAGATCCCCTATACTGCCAGTCTTCTCTCTCTGTGCTTTGACAAATGCCAGTTCGATCACAGGAATCTTCAGTTCACGCTTGCAAATACAGGAGATGTGGGCCTCGGATTTACAGACACGATCGCATCCAAACTCAGGACAGAGAACAATTGGGCACTTGCAAGTAATTATGTCAAATAACTGGTCCAGTTGCTTGGCAAAGCTGTCCTTAACTGCAAGTTTTCCTCTCCCAAGAGAGATATCTCTTGCCTTTTCCCAACTGGCTAGCAGTCTCTCACTAGTCTTCTTCTGACTTGTTATGACTGGAGGCTTGAACTGAGCGTTAGCCAGAGTGTACTGTGCCAAGACAGCTTTGGTCATATCACTGGCAATGTCTTTGTTTGTGTAAGTTCTTTGGTTCTTTTCACTGATTTGCCTGATTAAAACACCGTATCTCAAAGCATCTCTCAATGTAGGCAACTCCGACTTCAGGAGCTCTCTCCCAGACCCAAGATAGTGACTGAGATGGCTGGATTTTTGGTTCCTCGTCCTGACACAAGCAGCCATCGCAAATATTATCAACTTATAAATGCATCAGAATCTGAAACAGAAAAAAATATTGTTAGTTGGGTTGTTAAAGAATGAAGTCAGAAAGCAATGTTCACTATTTAATTGTAATGCACTAATGCAGCTGTACGTTAGATTTTCGATAAATTTCACGCTAAAATTTACCTAGCAAAAGGTTGCAAAATATTGAAACCGAAATTATTTTCTGTTTATATACACTAAAATCTACCAAAAAAGTGATGGGCCATTAGTTTTAGCTGATCTTCCCTCCTATGACACACCCTAATACAGTACTGTATTTACGAATCTCCCATGCTCACCAGTGACAACTAACAGCCTAAATAAGTGAAAACAGGTCTAGTGGCAATTGTTCCGGGCGCTCGGATGAATTGGGGGGAGGTGGAGGTGAGGGTGTGAGGGACAGAGCTGGCCTCCCTGCCTTATCTCACATTTATCCCTCCCTTGTTCATTGTCTCTTTTACAGACACTAAATAGTGTAGCTTAGAGGTCGTAGCAACTTTTATTGAAGTGTCTTTGCATTGCAACATATTTTTTCATAACTAACATTTTTTTTTGTATGCAACTCACAAAATACATTGTACTGTTTCGGTGGAGTGAGGTAGTGTGTGTTGCCATTATATTGTTATTTTTTATCAAGTGTTTAAAAAATAATTTAAATTAAATTTTATTCAGAAGTCATATAAATCAATAAAAATATATCAAATTTAACTAAGCAGATAGAAAACAATGACATAAAATCCAGTTTATTGAAAGAAAACTAAAATCTAGCATTGGTTATGTTCAGTCAGCCTGCCCAGGCGGTGGAGGTGGATTGTTGCTGTCGCATGCTCCTAGTTATACAATGTATATACATCCATCAAGACAAAATAAATTAGTAAAACCTTAAAATAAAATTATTTATTACATAGTTTTCCATTAGCATGTGAGTAAACAGAGGAAAGAAATAAACTATTTATGAATGCAATAGAGAAAAATAATTTGACAATTCTATTTGGTTCCCTTGCATGAGAAGCCCCGGGGAATTCCCTGAAATGCACATACAGTAAGTCCTCGCATAACGTCGTTTTGATACTACGTCGTTAAACTTTACGAGACCAAAAATTCGCTTAACATCACGGTGATCCGATACTACATCGTTTTGCGTTGTCACGGACTACTTTCTACGGTGCATCACCCGCTCTTGTCTGGCTGCGCTACGCTCTCTCGGCTCGGCCCGCTGCCCTCACTCGCTGAACGTCACAGCGACGCCAAGCCAGTCTCTGTTACGACTTCACATCATTTATGTGTGCTTAAGTGCTTTTGCTCTAAAACTGCACTCTTACCATTCAAAATGGCTTCCAAACCCCCATCAAGTGCTACTGATGCTAGTGTAGTGAAGAAGCAACATAAGACCATTACCCTTGCTTCGGAAATGGATGTATTAACCCGATTTGAAAAAGGGCAACGTGTTGTGGACATAGCCGCTGTGCTTGGTCTAACCCCCACAAAGGTGCTTGTTATCGCCGCTGGCTTTATTGTTGCTGTCAACAACCATGTGCCTCCCCCACCCCACACGCGGCCTGTTACCACACCAGATGTAGCGACTGGGGGGGGGGGGGTTTACCACCGGGAGTGTCATCGCCACTGGTGTAAGTGCTGGCATCGCCGGGAGTGTTTTCATCGCTGCGTCAACACTAGTGTCAGTGCTGACGTTTTTGTTGCCTTACCCGAACAAAGATTAGGGGGTGGGCGGTGTTTACAGAGAAGAGATCATGACTCTGCTAATGTATGGTTTAAAAGGCGGCGTGGTTGCCTGGACTCTAGGAGACTTCCCCCTCAAGTGATGCTGTGAGGACCAACACTCTGCTAGCAGTGGTGAACAACAACTCCCAATCCTGGCCGAGTTTTGTACTGAAACAATTTACACAGAACTATCTTCCCTTGGAACACCATACTGGTTTGCATTGACCCGCACTTGTAAGTACAGCCAAAGTGATGACATACCCCTCAGTACTGAAATATTGTGGACTAATTATGCCCACTCATTCCTGCCTTATCTGAAGCAATAAGACAACACGGAATGAAGTGTAGCTAAGATTAATAGAGTTATGAACTTTGTATCATGTCATTATGCTCAATAATCAATTATAATTAAGATAAATTGTGCTTGACTAACTAATTATGTATCAGATAGATCACCATGTAATACTAATGTTAATGAACGCCTTGTTGTCTGCAGGTTTTGACCACATCAATAAATATTGAATGCGTCAAAAGACGGGTTTCAATCATTCCCTTCGACTTGCCCATCACCTGAACGTCCTTAACTAAGGCGTTTACAGTGCGTACTATCCGGACGAACGCTGACAAGATTAAGGTTAGTGCTGGAAGTGGTTTATCTCCGAGCGCTACTAAGACGACTCGTACTAGAAGCACTGTGATAGAGAAGGTGGAAAAGATGCTGGCAATGTGGATGGAGTACCAGAATCAAAGCAATGCCCCTGTGAGCCTTATGGTTATCCAGCATAAGGCCAGATCCTTGTTTGACGACATGAAGGAAACAGAGGGTGAAGGATCGAAAGAAGAGACCTTTATGACCAGCCGAGGCTGGTTTCAACGATTTAAGCATTGATATAACTTCCACAACATAAAGATGACTGGTGAAGCTGCCAGTTCAGATACAGTTGCTGCCGAGACATTCCCACCAACAACGGAGGAGGAGCAAACATCAACGAAGGAGGAGCAAGCAGCGGCGGAGGAACCCCAGTCAGAGCAGGAGGAGGAGGAGGCAGCCACAGAGTCTCAGTGACTCATCACCCTCCGCCTCTCCCGCCCTCCTCCTCCGCTCCAATACAAACTAAGTACAGTACTGTAGTTCTATATACTATTCTCTATAGAAATAGCAATGATTTTCTGTATATGTAACTTTTTTCATGGGACAAAGGGAGTCTCAGGAACACAACTCCCGTATTTTATCTATTTCTTATGGGGAAAATTCATCCATTTAACGTTGTTTTGTTTAACGTCGCGTTTTCAGGAAAATAACCCCGACATTAAGCGAGGACTTAATGTACGTACACATAATAATGCATAGCAGGAAGTTTAAATGCCCAGGGAACAAAATTTAAAAAAAAAAATATTCACCTTTTATACAAAAAATAAAAATAAAATCAATTGTTTTTCTGGACACAACAAGAGGACTTTTACCAGAATTGGTGGATGCTTTATGGGTTAAACTGTAAGTGGCAGCACTGGAGAAGAATCAACTTAAACAATAATGAATACTGTTAAATATTATTAAATACTCACCACTCTTGCTACCAGCAGAAAAGTTTCAACTGTTATTATACGGCTGAAGTATAAGTAGGGCCATCCAGCTTTCTGTCTCCGTAATTCCCACATGGCCAACACCATCTGTAAGTACTCAACACTTAGCAATAGTGACTCATGGGAAAAATTCATTATGACTGCTGTTCCACATTTATGCTCAGTAGATGATCGAGTTTTCAAGACAAACAAACTGGACAAACAATAAGCAGGAAAAAAGGCATATTACACAGCCCGTCTTAGTGTAATATAGCCACTAGGTCATTCATTTTAATGACAATTAGTGTTATAAAAATTGATGAAGACCTGAACACAAACTTGAGGGATTTGTTCAGAATGAAATTTAACATCATACATAAGCTTAGCCATACAATTTCTTCATAATTTGTCCCCAGCTAAGTAAATTTTTCAGTTTAAATCTAAAACCTTAGTATTTCCCCCTCCTTGTTTAATTTCCAAAATCCTAGATATTTTCCTACAAAAACACTGAAACTCCAGTAAAAAAAAAAAAAAAAAAAAACGGAATTCAATAATGAGGGTTGGAGAAAACTCTGCTTATCTGAACTGTTTACAGAAAATCAGTTGATAACATATTACTACTGCACTTCAACAACTAAGGTCTCTAAGTGTACAATGAGGTTATTAAAATAATTTTACAGCAACAATAAAAAAATATGAAACGGAGCTCTCTGGGTTGAAAATCTGACATAGAAGTCTAGTTGTCAACAGCTGATGTCACCGAGATGATTGTTATTTACTGTAAAGTATTATATGTAATTAACCACAGAATTTATCTTATGAAGAAAGAGAAAACTGTATACAGTGGTCCCTCAGTTAACGAACACAATTCGTTCCAGAAGGTAGTTTGTTCACCGAAAATTTCGTTAACCGAAACCATTGTTTCAATGAGATTTTGGGAAATTGGTTCCAGCTCACCAAAAATTACATACAAACTAAAAATAAATGCAGTAAAGTACCCTTACTCTGAGGTGTGCGTGTAGAAGGCTCCTGGTTGATGGTGATGATGATGGGAATTAGAATGGGGGTGGAGGAGAAGGGAGAAGAGAAGGCATTGGGGTGGAAGAGAAGTCACCCCATGCTGCCATTTCACCCCTAAAATTTTATTTCACTTGGTGTAATTCAAGATTATTTTCTTTAAATCAACACTGCACTGCATTATATATTGTCAATATGTAAAATAAACTTCAGAATGACCAATAATTGTACTGTAAAAAATTAAAAATAGTTTATGTTCAAGAGAATCGCAAGATGCTTCCTCCACTGAGAAGACACACAAAGTGACGCCATTCTGGGGGACTCAAGTGGTGTTTGGCGCACTAAAAACTAGTTCCCTGTACTTCAATTATGTTAAATAATTGTTAAAATGACTAAAAACTTTAATATAAGACTTGGAAAATTATTGAATAGTACAACCTTCTTGATATTTACTCAAATGGTAACGAATTTAAGCCCTGAAACCCGATTACTGTATTGGCAGACTAATACTACAGCTGGTGAGCAGGCAAAAGCATGTTGGGAAAAATTTGTAAGGAATTCGTTAACCGAAATTTTTTCGTTAACCAAAGTGAAGAATCTTATGGAAGGTAATTCGTTAACCGAAATTTTGTTAACCAAGGGATCACTGTACTGTACAGTACGATAAGTGTAGGAGTATATTATATGTGGAAGACAAGCGTTTATCGGGAGCAGCTGGCAGAGGGGAGGGTACACAGGGTGCACAAAAGATAACATATTTACTCAGAGTAAACAAAATACTTACATTAGATCTAAAATTTGTATGTCTAATGCAAAATCTATGATGTTTATATTCAAAATGATCATCAAATTGTAAATTCCAGCAATGTAAATTATATTCTGGCAGGGTAATTTGTATGAATTTTATGAGTTTAAACAAATATCTTCAGTTAATAAAAAAAAAATTTATTTTTCACAACACTGTCTGTCAATCAAAATACCCCACCTTGCCTCCCCCCCCCCTCTTCCCACCACGCCAGCTGGGTCGGTCGGTCGGTCCTTCCCTCCCTACCCCCCACCCCTACCAGAGAAATGTTTGGGAGAAAACAGAATATTTACCTTTTTAGTAATAAATAATACCTCAGACTATAGTTAGGAAAAAATAGTTCACATTGCTGGATTCCTTGCAAGACCAGGAATATTTTGAATATACACTTCATATATTTTGCACAAAAGATAACATATTTGCTCAGAGTAAACAAAATACTTACATTAGATCTAAAATTTGTATGTCTAATGCAAAATCTATGAAGTTTATATTCAAAATGATCATCAAATTGTAAGAATGCCAGCAATGCAAATTACATTCTGGCCGGGTAATTTGTATGAATTTTATGAACTAAAACAAATATCTTCAATAAATAAACAAAATATACTTACCCAAATACTATCTGTCAATCAAAATACCCCACCTCCCCCCCTCTTCCCACCTGCTCCCTGGGTCCCTCCCTCCCTCCCTACCCCTCACCCCCACCTTCCCTCCCAACCAGAGAAATGATTGGGTTATAACAGTATATTTACATTTTTAGTAATCAATAATACCTCAGACTAAAGTTAGGATAATATAATTGACATTGCTGGATTCCTTGCAAGACCAGGAATATTTTGAATATACACTTCATATATTTTGCACAAAAAATAACATATTTGCTCTGAGTAAACAAAATACTTGCATTAGATCTAAAATTTGTATGTCTAATGCAAAATCTATGATGCTTATATTCAAAATGATCATCAAATTGTAAGAATTCCAGCAATGTAAATTATATCTGGCCAGGTAATTTGTATGAATTTTATGAGCTAAATAAAAAAAATTATATTTCACGTTTGTATACGAGTAGATGCACCTCGTAAAGTGGGAATTCTGGTTCTGGCAGGGTACCGCGTAAATGCAAACGTGTAAAAAAAAACGAGTAAAGTGGGGTATTACTGTATTGCAGTGTCCAGTACAGTGATCCCTCGGTTAACGAACGCCTCGGTTAACGAACAAAAATTCGGTTAACGAATTTCTTACGAACCGACCTCAACATGTTTTCGCTTGCACTGACCGGGCAACCAGCTTTAGTACCAGTCCGCCAATACATTAATCGGTTCTAGGGCTTAAATTCCTTACTATTTTAGTAAATATCAAGAAGTTTATACCATTAAATAATTTTAAAAGTTTAATATTAAATTTTTTAGTCATTTTAACAATTATTGAACATAACTGAAGGTAAAGTGACTAGTTTAATGCGCGGCATCCAGCCTCGTAACACAGCAAACAGGCGTTAGTCTCTCTCTGTTTTCACTGGAGGTAACATCTTGCTTGAGACTCTCTTCACCTAAATGCTTTTTTCTGTGTTTCAAAGCAAATTATTGGTCATTTTGAAATATATTTTACATATTGACAATATATAATGCAGTGCAGTGTTGATTTAAAGAAAATAATCTTGAAATACACCAAGAGAACTAAAATTTTATGGGTGAAATGGTGCCATGGGGTGACTTCTCTTCCACCCCAATACCTTCTCTTCTTCCTTCTCCTCCACCCCCAATCTAATTCCCATCATCATCATCATCATCATGCAGGAGCCTTCTACATACACACCTCAAAGTAAGTGAACTTTTCTACCATTTTTGTTGAATTTAGGAAATTTTCGGTGAGCTGGAACCAATTACCAAAAACCCATTAAAACAATGGTTTCGGTTAACGAACAACCTGCTGGAACGGATTGAGTTCGTTAACCGAGGGACCACTATTATGCATCTGCAAAAACAGCAAGTCCTCGTTTAACGTTGCCCCGATAACGTTGTTTCGTTATAACGTCACTACTCTATAGATGCCAATAATTCGGTTAATGTCTCGACAACTCAATATAACGTCGTTTTTAGCGTTGTCACAAACTACTTTTTAAGGTGCATCACTCACTCTCGTCTTGCTGCACTACGCTCTCTCGTCTTGGTGTGCTACCTCTCACTCGCGGAACATCACAGCGTCCTCAAGCGTCATCAGTCTTTGTCAGGCTTTTACAGCGTTCGTGCGTGAATAGTGTTTTTGCTCTTAATACTGTACTCGAACAATTCAAAATGGCTTCCAAGCGCCCATCAAGTGCTACTGTAATTTCCAAACTTTTTTCCAAATGACAGACACACTCTTTTAACATTCTCCCCCACACCAATTCCTTTCTGAGACTTCTGAGAGACTTTCGACGTGAAATCTAAGCAAAGTACAGGTATACCCTTTCCATGCAAAGATGGCCCATAAGCTCCGCCCCTCGTTTATAGCTACAAATAACAGATTAGTTCCCCGAGCGTTTTACCTCCCCCCGGACTGTGCATGTACAGGTACGTATTTTCGAGTCCCGACGTTTGTGATCGCACTGTGTACTGACAAAATTTTCAGTTATAATTCCCTTAAAAATGGCTGGCAAGTGTTAAAGTGAGTGAGAGAATTCTTGTGGTACTGAGAAGAAAATGAGACACCCAGAAATTTATGTTAATCTACCCAAAAATACATTTGAAAAATTGTACATTAAAATGTACTAATGTATTAAAATTTTTATCTCTTGTGCAAAATACATGACATTTATATTCAAATTAATCACTATCTTAGAATTTCAGCAATGTAAATTATATTTTCCCCGGTCACTTCTATGACATTTCATAAGCAAAAAACAAAAACTTAATCCAAGGACATAAATAAACAAATAAATACTTAAAATAGTTCTTCGGCACCAACTGTCAAACATGTCACTGTCCCCTCCCCTCCC
>CAUDMG010001688.1:267500-340000 GCA_958450375.1 Homarus gammarus
ATTTGCTGTAATCAGACATATCTAGTTGCCTCAACAATTGGAAGTTGCAATTGGGGTTGCAATTTCAAATTCTGTGGCATTACTAAAAATAGTAAAGTTTCTGGTGCACTCTAAGATTAAGAGAGAAAACGGAGGACTCAGGCGTCGTGATGTGAGAGAAAACGGACTCGTATGATGGGGGACCAAATAAAAAAAGCATAGCTACATGTTTTGTGGACTACAGTATTAAGCGTACCCTTTTCATCACTTTGTAATAAACCTAGCCATGCCTATGTGTGTTTATGATATTTACCATAACATTATATATATATTTAGTGGGTATAAATTGTCGCAAAATGGGAAACTTGGGGTTGGGTCTTGGGTGCCTGGAACCATTTAGAATAAATCCATAGGCTCTGTACTTTCGTTATTGGCGGGGTCCCAATTAGGCGCGATAACCAAGGGATGACTGACTGTATATACCTGTGACACTGGCCAGTTGCTTCTAGTGTTATGGTACAGGGGTGCCAAGTGACAGTACTGTACTCGGATCTGGCTTCCTCTATCAAGGAATAAACAATTAAAATTTAAATTGAAAAAAAAATAAAAAATTCAAAAAAATTATTATCTTACAAGAATACCTCCAATGTAAGTTATATTCACCCAGGTCGTTTGGGTGGAAAATTATGAGAAGAGCTTAGTCACTCTTAAGTAATGATAAATAAACACCCAAGCAGGCCTTCAGCGCCAACTGTCAAATCTTATCTCAAATAAATAAACAAACAAACGCCAGACATTCAGTCACCTCACCTCCCCCCCACCACCCTCATGTTCAAGATAAAAGATTGGCAATTTCTTTATGTTTATTTTATATAATATCTCAGACTAAAGTTATGATAATATAATTTGCATTGCTGAAATCCTTACAAGACAGAGATTAATTTGAATATAAACGTCATATATTTTGCTCAAGATATAAAAAATGTAATACAGGTTGTACCTCTCTAGTCCGGCAACCTCGGGACCTGACCGGTGCCAGACCATGGAAATTCACCCTTTTCCTGGATAGATAGTGACTTGTGCTTATGCCTGGAAGCACTAGCACCACTTTCTCTGCGTCATGGTCTCTTTGAAGACATATTGAAGGGTTAAATGTCGTATAGTAGCTTCTCAAATTTCGCGAGTTTTTAATTCTTAACGTATTTTATTGGAACACAAAAAAATAAATAAATAAAAATTTTGACGACGGAAACTTGAATTTCAACGGGTTTGAACGGCCCGCCAACTTGCAGACGACGTGCATAATTGTGTAAACAGCGTCATTTCTCTTATGTACAAAAGATTCATTATTGTTTATTACTGAATGTCTTTTTTATTGAATTAATGTTTATGTGTGCAAAATGAGCAATACAATTCATTAATAATACTTAGAAAATTAAAACACCTGAGGAAATGACACAGCATTGTATTCGTTGATTACAAAACCAGTAACTGACTGGTTCTACATATAAAACCGAAGAAAATAAGACCTTGGTTGTAGCTGTAGTAAAATTAATATGGTTGTTTTAAGTAATGTTATTTAATGTTAATAAATGGAACAATAGAAGTAGCTAACGATAATGGTAAAGAAAAAGAGAGATCGCATATGTAAGTGCGCATGCGCACACGTGAAAACATATCGTCATTACTTTACATAAGAATAAGAAAGCAACACTTATTTACTGTTCATATATATTTTAATTAATTTTTCTGAATTTGTTTTTATTGAATTAATGTACGTGTGTGCAAAATTAACAATACAATTTATTAATAATACGTGGGATATTGGAGGAGACGAGACGGCTGCCGGCATTGTTTATGTTAAAGCTTACGAAACCAGTGACTGACTGGTTCTATATATAAAACTGAAGAAAATAAGACCCTGAGTTTAGCTGTAGTAAAATTAATGTAAAAAATGAATATGGTTGCTTGAAGTGCCTGTAATGTTATTTAATGTTAATAAATGGAACAATATAAGTAGCTAACCATTAATGGTAAAAAAAAAAGTGAGACTGCTCGTATGTAAGTGCGCACATGTGAAAATATATCGTCATTACTCTACATAAGAATATGAAAGCAACACTTATTTACTGCTCATATATATTGAAGGGTTAAATGTTGTACTCTGGAGGGAGAGAGAGAGAGAGAGAGAGAGAGAGAGAGAGAGAGAGAGAGAGAGAGAGAGAGAGAGAGAGCAGCCGAACTGCCGGATGTAAACAAACCTTAATTTCCCGTGGCTTTTTCTTTTTTTTTAAGGGGATTAGCCCACCCGGGCATAGGTCACTGACCCACATTGGGGCCTGAGGGGCAAAAATTTAATACTCCTGTAATAATAATAATAATTCAGATAAGGAAGAGAGAAAGAGAAAAAAAAAAAAAAAAAAAAAAAAAAAAAAAAAAAAAAAATAATATGCCTATCTACCTACTGGACAAACTAAAATCGTTCCGGACCACGGGAGTTTCCGGACCACAGAATGCCGGACTAGAGAGGTACAACCTGTACATTAGTGAACAATACTGTAGTCCATTTTATAAAAAGTTTTTCAACTGTATTTTGGGTAGATTTACATAAATTTCTTCATTTATTGTCACCCATTTACATTAACACACCACACTAAAATAAACGTAAAATAAATCAGTGCAAAGCTGGACTGCACATGTACTAATTTGATTACGGTACTAAATTTGTTATGTCTGGTGCTACTTACAACATGTTTATATTCAAATAAATGAGTATCTTACAAGAATCCCAGCTATGTTAATTATATTCTCCTAGGTCATATCACTGGCATTTTAAAATGAGAGAAGCTTAGTAGGACTGTTAAATAAACACACAGAGATCTTCACCTCAACCCCCCCTCCCCAGCCAGGCTTTTAGGCTTACAGTTTTTATCTTATATAATATCTCAGACTAAAGTTAGATTATAATTTGCATTGCTGGAATCCTTGCAAGACAGCCAATAATTTGAATATAAACGTCATATATTTTGCTCAAGAGAAAATTTTTTTTGTACATTAGTGTACAGTACTGTAGTACATTTTATAAAAAAATTTTCAACTGTATTTTTGGGTAGATTTACATAGATTTCTTAGTGCAAAGCTGGAGTGCACATGTACTAATTTGATTACGGTAGTAAAATTGTTTTGTCTAGTCCAAATTATAGCATGTTTATATTCAAATTAATCAGTATGTTACAAGAATCCCAGCAATGTTAATTATAGTCACTCAGGTCATTTCACTGGCTTTTTATAAGAGAGAAGCTTAGTCACCTAAGAACTGATAAATATACACGCGTTAGACCTGGGCCTGTGCCAACTGTCAAACGTACTACCTCCCCTCCCCCCACGCCCCCTCTCTCTACCCCATCTGCTGGAGTTGCTGGAATCCTTGTAAAACAGTGAATAATTTTAATATGAACTTCATGTAATTTGCACGAGATAAAAATTAATCACCTGTATCACATTACAGTAGTGATTTAAGAGTAAAAGTGTATATGTACGTATATAGTATTCCACATACACGTAGGTATAAATAAAAAGTTTATGTGATGATCGGACAACGTCCATTTCGGTTAACGTCACGTTTCCAAGAACGTATCTAGCACGTTAAACAGCGCATGAAAATTTCTCGAACTATCAATTGCTCGACAGTAAATTGCTCGAAATAATTTCTCGAACTCGACAGTAAATTGCTCGAAATCATTTATTTAAGGGTTGAATACTGTAACAGTTCGAAGCTCGAAGCACCACATCAGTCGAGCACTGCGCCG
This sequence comes from Homarus gammarus, assembly GCA_958450375.1. NCBI lineage: Eukaryota > Metazoa > Arthropoda > Malacostraca > Decapoda > Nephropidae > Homarus > Homarus gammarus. The sequence goes on from CAUDMG010001688.1 coordinate 271,289, forward strand.
TCTAACGATACGTCAACGTAGCAGGTTATATAAGGAGCCTCAACACTCACCTAACCTAACCTAACCACTATTTGTGAGCAATTGATCGTTCGAGATATTATTTTTCGCGCAATTGATTTCGAGCAATTTACTGTCGAGCAATTGATTTCGAGAAATTTACCGGATACCCATTAAAGGTAAGTGCTCAGTCACACTGTATCCATTCCTCATTATTTATTACTTTCACTGTATTGTATTTCATTGCAGATTTTTTATTTAAAAAAAAATTGATTTTTTTTTTTTTTTTTTGTCGGACTTACGACCATTCGGACTGACAACCTGGATTTGGGTCCCTAACCCCGTCGTAAGTCGGGGTCTAGCTGTATATATATATATACTTCATTTTTAATCCATATAACACAGACTTTGAACATATAATCAACAACCTCACCAGCCAGGATTCGAACCTTCGACCTACTGGGTGGGACTAGGGAACGCTACCGACCAACCCACAAGGACACTAAATGCAGTCCTAGGGTCTGTTAGATTTCACACAAAGCCTGTAGTGATTTAAGGACGATTTCGGGGATTTTTAGAAGTGTTTGACTTTATGCATTTTTTGGCTTTACTTTGTATGTACTTTTTCTGTGAGTTGGAACCAATTGTGATGTTTATTGAGGGACCACAGTATTATTTTCGCATTTTCGACTTTTGACCTGGTCATTGGTCCCTAACCCAGTCGTAAGTCGGGGACTGACTGTATAAGCGCATATTTATATTGACTATTTATGAAAAATATTTAAAATTTTCTAATATCCTCCTTGAAGTGCTAATGCCTTGAAATCATTTGCATTTGGATAGTCCAGATATTTAATATTATTTAAGAAAATAACAGGTCTGCTTACCAATTGTGAACACATGTTTGAATTTTCTATGAACCAATCAGCTATTAGTATAGAAGAAGGGCGTGGCTTACGGGCCAGGTTGCCGTGGAAATACTGTACAGTAATATAGTTGACCGAGAGGTAGCATCGAACACACACAGTGGCGGCAGGACACAGACTGGGCGGATGTAAACAAACCCCACACACCAAGCAGTGGAAATTAACAAAATTGTGCTCGATTTAGTGAACTAGTTCGCTAAATCAAGCAAAAATAATGGAAATTTGATTTAGTGGAAATTTTTATTTTATGGAAAACGGGTAGCTTGAATTAGTTCATTAAATCGAAACAAATAATGTATATTTTTTTCCTGCATGCTGTGGAAAATTGTTTTTCTCCAATTTCTATCTTATACCAAGGACTAACTCATTATGGAAAATTGATACCAATGACTGGCTCATTGCTGATATAATGAACACAGGTTTAAGATGTGTGGATGCCCATCTCTTGCCTGTACACACACTTCATTTAACCCCTAATTTTCAAACCATAGGAGGTTGTATTATAAGCTGCTCCTCGACTTACGACGGGGTTAGGGACCCAAATCCAGGTCATAAGTAGAATTGGTGCAAGTCGAAAATGCTTAAATAATACAGTACATAGAAACTCTAAAATGGGTGTCTCTTTTTCTTCACAGCACCAAAAAACTCTCACTTTTAAGCTTGCCAGCCATTTTAAAGTGAATGACAAACAAAAACTTTGACAGTACACAGTGCAATCACAACACTGGGACCTGAAAATACATACGTAATTTGACAAAATTTTGGTATGACCGAGGCGGTCGTATGTCCGGGTGGTCGTAGGTTGAGTATGTAGTAAGTCGAGGAGTAGCTGTATTTTGTTTGTCTTGTCCCAGAATCAATGTAAATTATCATATCTACATTTGTATGTATGTCAGGCCTACTCATTCATGTTTATTCCTGCTGCAGAAGGTGTATGTTAGCTGGCACTCATAAAAAAGACAACTCACGCAGCGATGACACAATGTACTTATACACCTATTTCCACAAAAACGGTGTTTCCCGCAGATCTTCATAACATGCGATATTTTTTTCCCTGACCAGCCCAGTGCCATTTTACTATGCCAGGATGATGGTAAGCACTTCATGGTTCAAGGTTATTATATTATTTTTCTCCAGACTATTGTGAACTCACCAGTAGTGCCATCATAACCATGCCAGCCCATCATCATTTTTTTTTAAATTTAATTCCAGATCTGGTGCCTTTACTTTTTTAAATGTTATTTACTTTCAGCAAACTCAATCTAGTTTCTGACAATTCAACATTAATTTTATTCTCATTTTCACATTTTTATATTTGTTTTGTTATTACAGACATATCTCTTCGAAAGTTGCAATTGTGCATTTTAAAGCCATGATGAGTAAGGCACTCAAGGCTAGGGATTCAGACACTCAACCCTCAATTGCAAATTCCCAAGTTTAGCTCCAGCACATATTGTCCTTTATAACATGGATAGGCAACCATAGGAATTATTTTATATCACGTGGTTACACTACACCTCATAGAACTCAAGAGGATAATGGCCGATCAATGTATTAGCCCGTCAAACAGACAGTAATACAGTAGGCTCTCGCCAATAACGACTTCCACAATAGTTTTTGACAATAACGGCAAGTTACAACAGATACCCATTTTTTATAATACTGTCAGGATTCTCTTGAATAACGGAGATTTTGTGGAAAGCGTCCGTGCGCACCAATGACAGCGTTTGTTTGCCGCCATGTTGATGACGTAGTTGTCCACTCCGCCTCATTCTCACACACGCTCCGTGGAATACAGCGCTGCGCCCACGTGTGAGATTTTAGCCTCTATAACCAGTGGTTGCTAGGGTCGGTGATCAATAATGGCTTCCGCATTTTTGCCTGTGGGGGTTACGGGAGGTGGTGGAGGGAGTGATTTGCTGCCTGAATGCCCAGGAACTTTTAAAGTGAATGAGAAAAAAGATCCCAAAGCTAAGAGACAAAGCCACAAGAAACGTGCCTACTCGGTCAAGGATAAAGAACAGATTGTTGAGCTCATTGAAAGTGGTGCAAGTAACATTGATATTGTGAGGAAACTGAACTGTCCTGAGTCTACAGTGTGAAATATTAAGAAATATTTCGGTAGTGATGGAAATGCGAGGCACGCTATGAATGATAAAAGTGATTGAAACAGGTTGTTAGTGATAACAGAGCATTTTCTTGTGAAATGGCTAGCTTGTAGAATGAAAGACAGTGCAAGTGTTAGCGGCCCTCAGATACGGAACAATCATCACACCAAGCACCTCAAAAACTCCCCCTAGCTAAGTGTTATATTACTCAACCTCTTTATTTTGATGATTGAATAACAATTCTTTTTATTTCAGCGAACAAACAGTGTTAGGAGGGCTTCTAAGGGGAAAAATTGGGTGAAATTCTTGGGGCGGCGGCACCAATAAACCCTTTTTACATGTATTTTAATGTCACACAAATAAAGTTTTCGCTAAGAATAGCGTTTTTCAGGCACCTATTAAACGTTATTGGCGAGAGCCTACTGTACTTATATAATGTGGGCTACTTACATTACACCCCCACCATCAACACTACTGCTATTATCACCACCTAAATCATATTTCAGTGATGCAAAGATGGATTAGCTTCAGCCAGAGCAGAGCTGTATGATATACACTGCCTCCTGCCTACCTCTCTCCCACCACCACCACTACTTCTATATCACAAACCTAAATCATAATTTCAGTGAGGCAAAGATGGATTCGCTTCAGACAGAGCAGAGCCGTATGATATCCACTGCCTCCCGCCTACCTCCCGTTTCACCCACACACCGAGTTTCACTCTCGTTACACTACAATTATCACCAATATTCATCAAACGACTGTCATTCATGATACAATATTATCTATTTGTTATTCACTAATTAGTAAAGATATGTTACTACATAACACCACTAGCAATCCCCTCCCGCTCCCCCCACACCCCACTTCAATGACCATCATTACCTTACATCACCCACACCCATCACCCCCTCCAGTCTTTTTTTTTTTTCACATTTTGTATGAACAATTGTGTGTGAATGCAACAGAGTAAGAGAAATTCAATAAAAACTCTAATAAATAAAATAAAAGAAAGAAATACCGCATTGTTGGTGGCAGAGCGGTAACGCACGTAACTTTCATCAATCTGTCGAGGGTTCGAGCCTTAGCCCTAACATATGTGAGAAGAGTGTTTTCCAAGGTGACCCTACCAAACATTACAGGTTTCCCAGACCCCGGTTTCCTACTGTACTAACACCGGATAGGCCGCCCAAATGACTGGTAAGCTGTAAGTGGTGGGAAAAAAGAAAAAAAAAAAGAAGCCAGTTGGTAATTATTTCACTGCAGGAGGGAGACTGGAGGGTTCATTATCTTTTTACATTTGACCTTATGATAATCACTTCTTTTTTCTGTATGAACAATTGTGTGCATGTAACAAAGAAATTGAATAAAAATTTGTATATCTCAAAATTACAAGTTGAAAAATAACAACAATGCAACTCAAAGGTTGACCCAGTAAAGGGAGAGGTAAGGTGATGTAGCAACTGTGGTTGGCAACATGCCAAGTCCACACACATGCACACATGTTCATTACGTATGGCTTTACTTAGGCCTACTTCACACTCACGTTTTTGTCTCATTTAGGAGAAGACATGTTTACATTGGCATATTTTTCACGCTTCAGTTCTCCTGCATCTGACAAAAATAATCAGACACTTCCAGACTCAACCATAGATGCACCACAACTAACGTGTGGGAAAAACATGCTCGTCAAAAGAAGAATTCTAGAACACTTGGCATATTTTTTCACACAGCGGTTTGAAAGTACAGGTACAGGCATGGGATGAGAGTCTCCCATGCGTGTATTTTACTACATGTGAATTTTCACACACGTTCTCTCTTCCATTGAACTTCATTAAATTATAAGTCATTCTTGTGTTAATTGGGCCTTAAGACAGAATATGAAAGCTTTGGCTCGGCCGCCTGGTTCAAAATATTGCTGTATGGGATCGTAATTTTTAATTTGCGAATAAATGGGGTATGGTTTGCAAATAACGAATACGAGTGTAAAAATATCAATTGCGAATAAGAGGGATTGCAATTATTGGGGTTTACGAATAGTGAGGTATACCTGTATTACATTCTCGTATGATCAGTCTATTATAGTACAGAAAATATTTAATCATAAATAATATAACATATAGTATTAAATAATAGAATTTTTTTTATATAATTTGTAATTAGACTCAAAAGGAAAAATGTAAAAGGAAATACACCCGGCATTTATTGCACATTAAAATACAAATTTAAGGGTCATGGGGGGGGGGGGGGGGGGGCAAGGGGGCAGCAGCTAATGAGTAGCTGCTTAGTGCACCCCCCCCCCCCCCCCCCAATGTGATGGGCCCCTGTCTCATCAACAGAACATATTATATAAATGGGTCAATACATCTGATATTATATTCAGATTCACCACCCTGTAATTTTCCACTGGCTATGAGGTGACATGTTCAATGCACGTGATAAGGTGTGCCCACGGGAAGCTGCGTCATACTATGCTGTGTAAAGGCATAAGTAGCCGGCTCTCTGGCCACCTGAACCGAGCAGTAGTTTGATATCCTTGACTAGAGGAAGACATTATTTGAGAGCCGCAGTGGATGGCTCCGTCTTCCCTCGAGGGGGAACGACGTACCCATACCGTTCTCCCTCGATGGGTCACTACTCACGAGTCGCTCACAGAAAGTAATATTGTAAGGACGTGACCTAACGTTTATAATACATAAACGCCATCCCTTTCTCATTCACTCCTAAACAGTGGAACTTACGGTCGATCTAGACTCAGGAATTATATATACAACCCTTTTATAATAAAACAAGGAACTACCGTTTGGGTTTCGTTACTTAAACCCAAATAATAAATATATGTGAACGGCCTGGTTAATTGCACAAGCAGCCGATTCACCAAAAAAAAAAATAATAATAATACTGTAATAATAAATAAATAATAATAACTAATATTAAAAATAAAATATAAAATAATAATAAAAAAATAAAAATCTGGGCAATATTTTATATAATGAGGTTTAAAGGCAAACAATGACTTTTACTTTCCACAGTATTTAAGGAATTAAGAGAATAATAAGATTTTGGGAAACTTGATTATATTTACAGGTACAGTATTACACTTAAATTGTGTATATAAAAAGACTATGATACTTTTGTAAATAAAGCTAAAATTTTTCAAGGTTAAAAAAGGTCTTGGTCCCAAGCAATTTGAATTTGGGAAGTTTGACTGCAAAACACTTCATTATGAAGGCGGCAACATCCTGGGCACTATTTCTCCCAACATGTTTGGCAAACACGGTCTGGCCAGCAAAGCAAAAAGACGTTTGCATCACACTGGGTTGTTTTGTTGGCTGTTACTACAGTTGAGGCCCTGCAAGATTGTGCTATAATTCTTCAATTTCTGAAGCAAGCGAGGCATCTGTAAAAGCTAAAGAAAAGACCATGGGTTCATCTTGAAGTTTGTTTACAAGTGGCAATGGCTGGCTAGTCAAAAAAGACTGAATAATGATTTAATAATACTTAAAAAGTTTTAAAGTGATGACTATGTATATTGAAACATGTTACCGTTTTGTGTTATATTTGAATTTATTATAGTTTCAGATTTTATTTCAATTTTTACTTGAATATTCAACACTTAATATGAAGCTCATTTGAGCACTATCCCAGCCAGCAAAGCTTGCCGCCAAACCCTTGTCCATTTCTCAAAACAGCCAAAATTCTGGTGCTGCCAGCAAAATGGGCAACATGTTGGGAGGAAAGTGCCCAGTCTGCCACCGCCATAAGTCGCTTTTCACTGGAACACATCTGTGACATATAAATAAGACCCCTACTGTACAGTATAATGAATTTCCTATCTAAGACAAAGAAACCAAAATATAACAAATTCACATGAATAATACCTGTATGGGCAGCAGAACGAGAAGTCCAATCTGGATACCCAGCACCCAGCCAACAGTGGACAAGAAAAAGTCATCACGTTTCCACGAAGTACTCTGGTAGACGATTGACATCAACAGAGTCAATATCCATAGTCCCAAGGATGAATAAAGACCCTGCAAAAAATATGGTATTAAAAAAAAAATATAAGATTTAAATTTCATGAGACAAAGTTGAAAACATTTTCATCAAAAATTAACATTAAGTTGTCTGGTTTTATCTATAAATATGGATCAAAGTGTGTGTGCTTGTTTGGTTTGCTATCTCTCGCTTCAGTTTTGAAGATAGAGCTAAACTGGCATATACAGTAAAACCTCGATAAATCCGACTAATTGGGGCTGACGCCAGTCCGAAAAATGTGAAAATCCTTAAAAAGGAAACATGGAGTGTGTGTGTGGAGATAACACTGCTTATCTGAACTGTGTAAAGAAAATCAGTTGTTGTTATGTTATCACTGTACTTGAACAACTAAGGTCTTTAAGTGTATAAGGTTATTAAATAGGATTTTCAAAATTATGACTGTCCAATTTGACTTTTTCTAGGCCTAAATATAAGTCATGGATGACAAAAAAAAACATTCACACGCAGCAGACGGCAGTACATGTGAAGAAGAGCTTATGATTTGTTAGCTTCCAAGTTTGTCCCGTGACAGGATATTTAAAACTCTTTTGTTGCAGCATGTAACGATTAAAATTTTTTGTTTTTTCAAGCGCAGTGGAGTAAAAGTATTAGAAAATCGTTCTTAAGTAAAAATGAAAGTACTGAAAATTTTGAGTACCTTTAAAAAAGTAAAAAAAAAAAAAATGTTGAGTACAGTATAGTACTTATAAATTTACTCAGTTACTTTAGAACTCTGCATTGCAAGTGGATAACACAGTCTTTGCTGTAACACAGCTTCATTCATAAGGTGCCTTGCATGCCCGTATCATATGGTTTTATTTATTTTTTAAATACAGTACTGGAAATCTATTTAACCAAACTTTTACGTAAATTACTCAGGATTATTCTAATAAAGAAAAGGGGTTTCTAACTTAATTAGAACTGCTTTTATAGACTCTGATAGTTTAAACTCATGGAAAAATTTCTTAAGCACCCATTAGCATTCTGAGGATGTGGGCTAGTGTCTGTTTGTGAAAGATGCAAATTTAGGCTCACGGAAACTGTATCCAATACCCGAAAAATTCAGGGGATGTGGGACTTTTCTGTGTTTGAGAGAGTTGTCTCCATACCCAAAAATTTCTTATCCCCTGAAGAGCTCTGCACCAATAATTCCTGCTAATGGGGATATCATTGTATTTATAATGTCTGTTGATCATTTTTTAGTAATTTTCCAGTTTAAAAATTATGATCTTGAGAGATTTGGCCATCTGCATCCCACATGGTCACCCTGTCCATTACAATTCAACATGATTTCCTAAAGTACTTCCATGCTGAAAATACAGCACTTGATCATAGCATAAATCATAAAATTTTCTTTGACTGTGCATACAGTACTTACCGTCCTTTCAAGGAATACATTTTTGTTAAACTCACTGTAACATTAGGTGCTGATGTACAGTATGTGGGAGGCAGTAAGGATAGTATAGCACAAGGTTGTTGTGGATGGATGGGACTGTACACTGTCAGGACTCCATGGCCAGTCTCAGTACACCACAAATGCCTACTGTTGCTGTTTTGGCCACCACCATTATCATCAACCACAAGCTCAAAAGTATTTATAAGTTAATATTATTTGTTTGCAGTGTTAATCAGTACTTTTAAGATACAAAAGGCAGTAAAATCAGCTTAAAGTTCTCTATAAATATGTCACCATTCTAACACAGGACAACCCCGACATCTTCAATTGAGCACTCTGGAACATAACATGTTTACTCTTGACTTACATATTTTCCTGGTGTCTTTTGCATTATATACAATTAATTATGGGAAGATCATTTTTTTTTCTTTTTTCAGGAACAAATTTATTAAAAATGTGACAGTTTACCCTGAAGTCCTTGCTTTATTACTTTATTAATAAAGCACAGACTTGAGGTTGGACTGTCATATTTTTAATAAATTCGTTTCTGATTATATATATGTATTGTATATATGTGTGTGTGTGTGTGTGTGTGTGTGTGTACACACACACATATTTACAATACAGATAAAGAAAATTACTGTCTTATAGTCTCTAGAAAGAATGGCTCCCTGTCCCAGCAGCAAACTTCCGGCAACTTTAAAACTACCCACAGACATTCTTGGGTAACATCCAGAGTGTCATCAGTGAATAACAGAGGACCCTGAAATAAAGTCCACAAATTTGGGGGGCCCCCTGTATATACAGTACAGTAAATATACTTTACATTAAAAAATATAGCTTATAAATTCTAGAGGAGCTCAGTCCCGCATGGGGAAGAGGGAGGGATGCCAAGATGCTCCACCTTAACTTTGATGAGATCTAAAGATCAATCCACCATTTATAACCACACATACAATGGGCTCAAGCAACTCTGTACAGTATACTGAAGAACTAAAGGCTGCTAGAAAAGAAAGGCAGGTGGTATTAGTCACCTTCCAGTTCCATGCTCAGCTTCTACCCACAAAGGGAGCAATCCAACTAAATCCTGGAAAACAATTTATAAATTTTTTATATCCCATTCACACAGCTGGTACCCAGTGGCAAGATGGAGTCAACACCGAAGACATGCTTCCTATACAGAGTTAATCAATGTATGGTTACAGGCAAAAGGCACAGTCATCCCTACCTCCTGGTCTAAAATTATATGGAGATACTACTGTATCCTCTAAAGCAAAAGCATCTCTTCACTACTATAGTAAATCTTTAATTAATGTAAGGAACTTTATGAAAATAGCATAGAAGGTTTTTATGTACAGTTCCGGAAATGTGTTCCTAAACCCCATGTGGTGTCCCTTGTCTTCAAACGACAACTTCGCAGTAGTAGTATCACTATTTAGTAATGAATGGGTATTGGTAATGTAACAACGGACGTGATTGGTGGATAGGTGGGCCATTTGGAGACATGGGTTACCATAGGGGGTTTAGGAACACATTTCTGCAACTGTACACCCCAGAAATGATGCTTGGAAATCTTGACTGATGGTGAAAAACAAAAAAAGGTGAAAATGGGTTCCATAGGCAAAACTGCCCCTTAGGGACAGTGTGATTACAGCACACTGTACACTGAGCCTTTGGTACACAAGGAGACAGCATGGCCGATACTGCTCTCGACCGCCTTCACTTCCCCCAAGTTGTAACTAAGATACCCATTTACAGCTGAACTAAGAGCGCTCAGGAATCGAACCACCAACCCCTAGAGTTGGAGGCGAGTGCCATATATCACTCAACTGCCGTGCTCCTGACCACTTCAACATCCCCAAAGCCTTGCAGGAAGCAGGATCAGAAGGCTGAATAACTATAAACATTTTCTATAATATACTTACAACTGAGGTCGCAAAGATTTTCCTTGAGCAGATGCCAGCCAGAACCATGATGCCAGAAACCAAAACAGTCACACCACTGGGGATTACTACATACAGCCTTGGATCCTTAGTATATGATGCATAATATGTAGTTGCGTACACATAGTTCTCATATTCTTCAGAGGGCCTCTTTGAATTGCTGTAGTCATAGCTGAACCTGAAACATATTTCATGTATAACTAAAGGAGTTCATACAAAACTTGGGGTTAGCTTAAAAAATCAAACTCTTCCTGAAAATATCAACCTGTAGAGTTGAGACAAGGAAACTCATTATTCATCCAACAAGTCTACAGACTGTTACTTAAGTTCACTTCCAACACTGACAATTGGCACTTACTAAACCATTAGCTCAACTCCTTTGTTTTAACCCGAGCACTCAGTGTTGGGTCTCGAAGGAAAAAGTTACCACTCTAGGATGAGTGCTAAGTGGTACTTGGTGCTATAGCAATTTACAGTGCACAAACTTTTCCAATAACAAGTCTCAGTCCAGGTGAACAAGATAAGTCCTATAGGCTGCAGTGGTTACCAACCTTTTCCATTATGTGGTTCCCCAGACAAAACTTCCGCGGCCTCCATCTACTGTACATGTTTCTTCGACGAAGCAAACAAAGGAAAGTGGCTCGAATGAGCTCGCTGGATATGATATAACAGGGTTGTTATGATTTAAATCAAATGATTTAAATCACATGACTTAAATCGATTTAAATCAGAGTAAAAAAAATCATGATTTAAATCAAAATGATTTTTTTACTAATAACTGTTTTCTCTTTTTATTCTACATGATTGAAAAGTATATGCAATGCAGCAGGCTAATAACATTATTTGGATTTACATAATTATGTACTGTACTATAGTCTGTTCTCTGCAGTTTTGCGAAACCTTGATCATATCATAAGGTCTCATTATTAATGTATATAATTACATGAGCTATATTGTTACCTAAGATAATAAATACTATTGAAATTCAGAAATCATCACATCCCAGGATCTTTGTATAGAAGAGCAGGAGGAACAATGCTAGTAATACAATCAGACACACGATGGAACAGTGACAGATTCTTATTGAATCTTATTTAAAGAACTGGGAGACCCTTGTCAAAGTGTGCAAAGAAAATAGTGAAGACATTGATAAGAAAATTGAAAGGAAAGTTAATGATAAGGCATTAAAAAGAACTACAGAAGACTATTTAGAGAGACTTAAGCCTATTGCTGTGGCATTGGACTGTGTCCAGAGAGAACATACCCTATTAAGTGATGCTGTAGAAATCTGGGTAAAACTGAAAACTGACATTAAGGAGTATTTAACAGATAAGAAGGATATGGATAATTTTGAAAAAAAAAATCAAAGTAGCATTGACACCTGCCCATTTCCTGGCTAATATGATAGATCCAAGGTATCAGGGCAGACATCTGGCTCCTGAGCAGCGAGACATTGCAGAACAGTATTTGTGCGAGTCTCTTCCACATTTCCTTTCAACAATAATGTCCTTCCATGGAAGAAGTGCACCATTTAAAGAGGTCTATTTTGGTAAAGATGTTGTAAAACCTCTCTCACCCCTTGCTTGGTGGCAGTATTTTGCCAATGATATGACAGAAAATGTAATGGATGTTCCTAGGCAATTATTTACAGCTGTTGCATCATCAATAGGGGTTGAGATAATTTTTTCCACATATGGATTTGTACACTCAAAGGTAAGAAATCGCCTAGGACAGGAAAAGGCATCTAAGTTTGTCACAGTACATAAGCATTTCAATGTTCAACTAAGCTAATTTAAATGTTTTGAACTATTTTTGTTGTTTACAGAATGAGAATATTGTGTTGACTTGAAGTTATTACCGGTAATTCTTAATACACTATAATCCTACAAATGTAAGAAAAACTTGTAACCAGTATTATTTTTTTTTACAAAATGAGAATATTATTCTGTTGACTTGAAGTTGTTGTTATTAATTTTTGAAACACTGTAATCCTATAAGAGCATTTGTTAAATTTCATTATTACGTTTGGATTTGTGCACTAAAATGTAAGATATGTTACCAGTTTTCTTTTATTTTACAAAAAGAATATTATTGTGTTAAAATCCATTGGTACATCTACTGCATAAATATCTTCATGCCAATTTTCTGTATATTATCCTGAATAAACTTTGGTTGAAAAATACTGTTTTTATGGTTTAAAAATACTGCTTTAATGCAATTACAGGTTGTACCTCTCTAGTCCGGCATTCTGTGGTCCGGAACGATTTTAGTTTGTCCAATAGGTAGATAGGCAGCTCTCTCTCTCTCTCTCTCTTTTTTTTTTTTTTTTTACCGTATATCACGGCCTATAAGGCGGCGGGGTGCATAAGACGCCCCCCCCCCCAAATTTCCATTTAAAAAGTAGCTTTTGAGCTCTATTTGCTGTATAAGACCAGTACCCCAAATGTGACACTTACCCACTGACTCAGTAGTCCTTTACCAACCATCCTTGATTTTTTTAAATTAAGGCCAATTCACTTCAAGTAATGTCATCAAATTATACCCGCTGGTGTAGTGTAAACACTAGTGACGTCACTGAAGCGTCTGCTATTTACCGATAACTGGAACTAATGTCGGTATCGAGTAAAATTTTTCCATTTACTTGAAATGGATTTACCGATTTATTTGTTTATTTATTTATTTATTTATAATATACTGAAACATATTAAACACACTGCAAGTATTTTCTTTCATTTATACGCTTGCTTCACACGAGACGATCGGTGGTGGGAGTGTTCCCTCGTCTCGGTGGTGTGGCTGTGTTCCGACTATTTATACAACAGGTGGTTCAACAGCAACCACCGTATTCTAATTGTGGTGTTTCATTAGGATTTGAGTGAAAAAGGTTACACGGTATGTACTTACTACAAACATTTATTACACAAATATATATATATATATACAGGTAGTCGTCGACTTACGATCTATGCGACTTACGTCTGTTCGACTTTACGACCGGCGGTACGACAGTTTTGGCCCCAGCCCCAGTGTAAATAATAAACCAATTGTACTGTAGTATGCAGTGATTTACTTAAACCTGACGACCGTAACAATAATGAACAAAGAAAATGTTGATAAAATATGACTTAAAGATGATTATATTATCATTACACATTACAGTATAATATACGTAAGGTAATTATAACATAGGCCGACTTACGACCAGATCAACTTACGACCGGTCGGCCGTAACCAATCTAGGTCGTAAGTCGACGACTACCTGTATATATATATATATATATATATATATATATATATATATATATATATATATATATATACATATATATATATATATACAAAAAATGAATGTTCAATGAATTATTTATGGTGCATTTGGGTACTGGCCACTTCAGACGGGCTATAAGTAGCCTTGTTATCTCCCCTCCATCTCACCCTGAGCCAGAGGGACGCATCTTGGTAAATAACATGTTTGCTTATTTTCCATTTACTTGAAATAAATTTACCGAATTATTTGTTTATTTAGTTATTTATAATATACTGTAATATATTAAACACACTGTAATTATTTTCTTTAATTTATAAAAATAGCCCATCTCCCCCTCTTACAGCTGCCAATGGGAAGCGTCTTGGTAATTAAATTTGCTGTTTATTTTCAGTTTGTCTAATTTATCATGTATCAAATTAATATTACTAGAAATTGTGTAGGTAGTAGGCAGCTACCAAACAGGGAGGTACTACCGCCTGGGAAGATATTGGAAGCATAATGTGTTGTCTAATGGTAGACCCTGCTGTCATATGGCATCACGAAAATTGTGACCAAGTCCCAGGTTGCTGACCTGACTTTCTGCCTCATTTACACAATTGCAGTTTCAATTGTTCCTCTTACTTTGACAACACAACATACATACAGTATATTATTTCTCAGTTTTGATCTTTTTTTTTAATTTTTGTATTTATTTATAGTTAGTTACTTAAAATAAGGCCAATTCACTTCAAGTAATGGCATCAAATGTTACCAGCTGGTGTAGTGTAAACACTAGTGACGTCACTTGAGCGTCTGTAATTAACCGTCGATAGTTTCAAGAATTAATGCACTCATTTACTGAATATTCTTTGTAAAAAAATAAAATTTAAATCAATTATTTATAGGAGATAAATATTATTATGAGTAAATATACCGATACCGGTATGCATTACTGACCACCTCCACGGCTAAAAATAGCCCAATCTCGCGGTCACTTTCCCTTTCTTGTCTCCTCACTGGCAAATGGGGGGGGCGTGGGGAGGGGTGTGTGATGATAGCTGTGTTTATTACAGGGGTATAAATCTCTTTTACGGTATGTTAGACAGGTTTATAATACATTTTTATTATTTTAATATACCGGTAATCTTAATTTGAATCCAGCTTGCCAAACGTAAGTTTCAGTATAAAATAATTAGTGGTAAGACCTTGTGAGTGGCTTACGATGTTTTCATCACCACTCTTGACACACTAAACCACAATATTTAAGAGGTAAGAATTTTAAACTTGGTGGTTTAGACGACCCCCTAACTTTGGGCAGATTTTTTTAATGTTCAAATTTCGTCTTATAGGCCGTGATATACGGTAATTATTATTACTGTATTATTACTACAGGAGTATTAAATTTTTGCCCCTCAGGCCCCAATGTGGGTCAGTGACCTATGCCCGGGTGGGCAAATCCCCATAAAAAAACAAACAAAGCCGCGGGAAATTAAGGTTTGTTTACATCCGGCAGTTCGGCTGCTCTCTCTCTCTCCTTGCCTATACAGAGTACAACATTTAACCCTTCAATATATATGAGCAGTAAATAAGTGTTGCTTTCATATTCTTATGTAGAGTAATGACGATATGTTTTCACATGTGCACACTTACATACAGTAGAAGTCCAAAAATCCGGACTGCTTGGGGATTGGGTCGGTCCGGATTTTCGGATTTTCCGGATTCTCAGGCAGTACTTTTAAAATTCAAATTTAAGGAGGAATAAAGAAAAGATGAACAGGTACATTTTGATAGCTTATTCATTCGCAAATATAGCATGCTTTATTTATCAAAACGAGCAGTTTTAAAGAAAAAGCTGTGAAATCTAGAATTTAAATCTTTGCCTTTTTTATATCATAAATTGTAGATTTTCCAATGTCGTATGTTTCCATTAGAAAAGTATTGCTCACACCATGTTCTAGTTTCTTAATTATTTCAAGTTTGTCACCCAATTTCAACGTGTTCTTCTTTCTCTTCACACAACGAAGATTATCTACTTTAGGAGCCATTATTATGGGCTTGTACAGTACTCTGTAAATGAAAAGAGTAAGATTCAAAATTACATACATTGTCACAGTTTGATTGCTTGTTTTAAAGTGGCAACCGCGTGGTTGCTTGTTGTCGCTGTGCAGCTGTGGCACCCATGCATGCGCACATACACATAAAAGCCAGCTTAAAAAAAAAAAAAAAAAAATAGTTTTCGAAAAGTCCGGATTCTCGGGTGGTCCGGATTTCTGGCATCCGGATTTTTGGACTTTTACTGTACAAGCAGTCTCACTTTATTTTTTACCATTAATGGTTAGTTACTTATATTGTTCCATTTATTAACATTAAATAACATTACAGGTACTTCAAACAACCATATTAATTTTTTTTACATTAATTTTACTACAGCTACAATCAGGGTCTTATTTTCTTCAGTTTATATGTAGAACCAATCAGTCACTGGTTTTGTAAACATTAACGAAAACAATGCCGGCAGCCGTCTCGTCCTCGTGTGTTTTAATATTCCACGTATTATTAATAAATTGTATTGTTAATTTTGCACACACAAACATTAATTCAATAAAAACAAATTCAGAAACATTAATTAAAATATATAAGAACAGTAAACAAATGTTGCTTTCATATTCTTATGTAAAGTAATGACGATATGTTTTCAAGTGCGCACTGACATACGTGATCTCTCTTTTTTCTTTACTTACGACCTAGATTGGTTACGGCCGACCGGTCGTAAGTTGATCTGGTCGTAAGTCGGCCTATGTTATAATTACCTTACGTATATTATACTGTAATGTGTAATGATAATATAATCATCTTTAAGTCATATTTTATCAACATTTTCTTTGTTCATTATTGTTACGGTCGTCAGGTTTAAGTAAATCACTGCATACTACAGTACAATTGGTTTATTATTTACACTGGGGCTGGGGCCAAAACTGTCGTACCGCCGGTCGTAAAGTCGAACAGACGTAAGTCGCATAGGTCGTAAGTCGACGACTACCTGTATTGTTCCATTTACTAACATTAAATAACATTACTTAAAACAACCATATTAATTTTACTACAGCTACAACCAAGGTCTTATTTTCTTCAGTTTTATATGTAGAACCAGTCAGTCACTGGTTTTGAAATCAACGAAAACAATGCTGTGTCATTTCCTCGTGTGTTATAATATTCTACGTATTATTAATGAATTGTATTGCTCATTTTGCACACAAACAATAATTCAATAAAAAAGACATTCAGTAATAAACAATAATGAATCTTTTGTAGACAAGAGAAATGACGCCGTTTACACGATTATGCACGTCGTCTGCACGTTGGCGTGCCGTTCAAACCCGTCGAAATTCAAGTTTCCGCCGTCAAAATTTTTATTTATTTTTTTTTATGTGTGTGTTCCAATAAAATACGTTGAATTAAAAACTCGCGAAATTTGAGAAGCTACTATATGACATTTAACCCTTCAATATGTCTTCAAAGAGACCATGATGCAGAGAAAGTGGTGCTAGTGCTTCCAAGCATAAGCACAAGTCACTATCTATCCAGGAAAAGGGTGAATTTCCATGGTCCAGCACCGGTCAGGTCCCGAGGTTGCTGGGCTAGAGAGGTACAACCTGTAGTAAAAAAAAAAAAAAAAAATTTATTTAAATAAAAAAATCTGATTTAAATCAAATAAATCGATTTTTTGTTCAATGCTCTGAATGCAACGCTCAGCAATGCTACCTAGGTATGTTAATTCCTTGCCAATTCGCCAGGCCAACATACAGGCAATTAAAACATCTAATAATTACTTAAGTAATATTAGGAGGACACGTCGCTACCTGGCATTTAATTGCTATTTTCAAAGTCCTTCCCTCATCCAGCCTCCATGCGCACTGCGAAGCTCATCTCTTGCCTGGCGATTCAGCTATAATACACACAAAGGGAAGCTCCGCGAATTTGTGTTTTAATTGCTGAAATACTCACCTCCGCAGGGATTTTATATACTGTACAGTGAACCCTCACTTTACGCGGTTAATTCAACCCACGGCGGCTCGCGTAAAGTGAACAACATAACATATGGGATTAATTGAAATAGAGACCGGGCCGACCCCCAAACTCCACTTTTTCCGACGCAATACCTTCGCTGTAGTAAAAATAACTTCTTAATTTTATGATGGTATGCACACACAATTAATAATTTAGAGAAATATCAATAATACAGTATTACCCCGCCTAACACGGTTTCACTTAAAGCGTTTTACCGTATACGCGGTGCCTCGCCAGAGTTGAACTTTCACTTAACGCGGGTTTTTTCCACATATACACACGGTGAGTGTCCGGCTCAGAGCTATTTTTAGATTCACCCCACCCCCCACCCTGCCTGACTGCCTGTTTTAGCTCATAAAATTCATACAAATTACCCAGCCAGAATATAATTTACATTGCTGGAATTCTTACAATTTGGTGATCATTTTGAATATAAACATCATAGATTTTGCATTTGACATACAAATTTTAGATATAAAGTTTACTCTGAGTAAATATGTTATTTTTTGTGCAAAATATATGACATTTGAATTCAAAATATTCCTGGTCTTACAAGGAATCCAGCAATGTCAATTGTATTATCCTAACTTTAGTTTGAGGTATTATTTATTAAAATTTAGTGGTTTTCCCCCAAAAATTTCTCAGAGAGGGAAGAGCCAGCAGTGTTGTGTGAGAAGAGGGGGAGGGAGTCGAGTCCATTATTTGAATGGACATTAACTTGGCGACTGTATTTCTCAAATTTCTCTAAGTATTAATTGTGTGCATGTACCATCATAAAATTAAGATGTTATTTTTACTAGAACATAGGTATTGTGTCGGAAAAAGTGGAGTTTGGGGATGGGCCAGTTTCTATTGGAATTAATCCCATATGTTCTGTTAATCACTTAGCGCGGTTTTCACTTAACACGGTACCCTCTGGGTTTTATTGACCGCGTTAAGTGGGGTACAACTGTATTAGGTTTTTTAACACTTACATTAGTAGAAAAGATGGCTGGGCACACGGGGATGGGGTTTGGTTCCGAGGCAGAGGGCAGATTATTGGCCCTCACCTGTATCACTTGTATCACTATCCACCACAGAGGCTTGCAGGGCCTCTTTGTCAAACCCCTCAAGTCCATATAAGTCCATATCCTCACTATCATTATCACTATCACTGACTTGGGCCGGCTGTGGCGGGTGGCTGGTGAAGAACTCGGCAATGTTTTGATGACTGGGCGACCTTGTGCGCGCCCTGCTCGCGCCGCTCTCCGCGTAAAAGGGCGCACACACCGCGGAAAGTGAGCATTCCGGTTTCGGCAGGGTACCACGTAAACGTGGAAAAGCGTAAAGTGGGACCGCGTAAAGCAAGGGTTGACTGTACAGTATTTGTACTTAATAGCACAGTGATGAAGTAGAGCGACTTATTTTGTTAAGTCTCTCAATTAATGTATTTGGGACATTTTCTTATGCGACTTTGGGTCAGTATGGAGACCAAAACACATTTTCTTTGCGAGTCGTTTAGATCGTTGTGATTATTCCTTGCCTTTAAGTCACTCGGTAAATGTCGCTGCGCCCTCCCGGGCTCGTCTTCACTAAAAGAGAATATGTGAATATATCAATTTATATATACTGTATACATATATAGGTATATTGGTTACGATCTCTGTCCCAATTATTCACGTGCTAACATGAATACAATGACTGTCTCTCTCCCTACTCTTACGTACGTTCACAAAACCTTTGGGCTTCTATTTGTTCTCAGCAAAAAGGCCAGAGTTGAGTTTGTCTCTTCATAACTTTGATGTCCTCAGTAGCAGGTTCAGCGAACTTTAGCGAGGCTGCTAGATTCAGCGTTCCTTCCGGAATGTTGACCTTCCGGTCTTACTAGCAATCTAGAGTTATGTTGAAATGGACTTTACACCTTCTATGGGTTATACGAGACCAATTCAGGGTGGAATTCTCAACCCAATAAATATTGCTAAAGTAAGTGAACTTTGCTGCCAATAGAGCACTATGTTAGCGGCTCAGCACTATCAACCCTGCTGGGTGATAGTGCGCACGTAGGAATTTTCCCTTAAGTGTTGACTTGGGGATAATGTCTGTGCCCCTGATTGGCAACAAATAAAGATCTTGATGATCCCTCTCAATAAATGTTCTGAATGAAATTATTTTATAAAATCAAATTTAAATAAATAAGTTTCATTGAGCTAAGGGAGACAGATACGAAATAATGAGTTACTGTTTATATCGGTCATAGGAGTGACTTGTATAACACTAACTTACGAATAATATAACATTTATGAGTCATATTGATTAAGTTTGGGAGAAAATGCTTTCTCCCTTATTAATTATTATTATTAGTTTGTGTTATAATGATATAATGTGCCTCATGGTATCCTCCTAGTTCAGATGAGTGATGTTCAACTGGAGGATGAAGGTCAGGACTCCAGGCCTATGGATAATGGAGGAGACTATGGAACTGTCCCTGAGGAGATACTATTGAGTTGCTGAGCTACAAGAACTAGAAAGTTCAGCTCAGGCACTACATTCAAGGAACTGTCTGTCAGTAGATAATTTGAATTCAGTAGTAGTAGTTTCACCCAAGACCCAAGAGGGCCATACTACATGGAATTATAAAAAATGTACAGCGACTTGGATTACTAAGATAGATCCTCATGTGGCTTGCATAACACCGGTCAACACAATTTTTCTGGCACAAGGTTTTTAAACGGATTTTAAGTAAATTTGGGGTGCAGAATCCAAATACGACTTTGGTTTTTGTCTATCACATCAGGTTTTTGAGATATACCATATTGCACTTTTGCTGGGAAACGTAAACTTTTGGATCAAAATTGACGGTTTAAACATGTACAGTATTACCCCGCTTAACGCGGTTTCGCTTAGCGCGTTTTACCGTATACGCGGTGCCTCGCCAGAGCCTAACTTTCACTTAACGCGGGTTTTTTCCACGTATATGCGGTGAGTGTCCGGCTGGAGAGCTATTTTTAGATTCGCCCCACCCCCCACCCTGCCTGTTTTAGCTCATAAAATTCATACAAATTACCCGGCCAGAATATAATTTACATTGCAGGAATTCTTACAATATGATGATCATTTTGAATATAAACATCATGGATTTTGCATTAGACATAGAAATTTTAGATATAATGTTTACTCTGAGTAATTACGTTATTTTTTGTGCAAAATATATGACATTTGTATTCAAAATATTCCTGGTCTTACAAGGAATCCAGCAATGTCAATTATATTATCCAAACTTTAATCTGAGGTATTATTTAATACAAAATGTTAAAATTTAGTTTTTTCACCCAACATCTCTTGAAGGGAGGATTGGTGGGGGGTGGGGGGGAGGGTTGGGACTGACCGCGAGGGGGGAGGCAAGGTGGGGTACTTTGATTGACAGATAGTGTCTTGAAGAATATTTTTTTTTTATTAACTGAAGATATTTGTTTTAGCTCATAAAATTCATACAAATTACCCGGCCAGAATATAATTTACATTGCTGGAATTCTTACAATTTGGTGATCATTTTGAATATAAACATCATAGATTTTGCATTAGACATACAAATTTTAGATATAATGTTTACTCAGTAAATATGTTATCTTTTGTGCAAAATACATGACATTTATATTCAAAATATTCCTGGTCTTACAAGGAATCCAGCAATGTCAATTGTATTATCCTAACTTTAGTTTGAGGTATTATTTATTAAAATTTAGTGGTTTTCCCCCCAAAATTTCTCAGAGAGGGAAGAGCCAGCGGTGTAGTGTGAGAAGAGGGGGAGGGAGTTGAGTCCATTATTTGAATGGACATTAACTTGGCGACTGTATTTCTCTATTTCTCTTAAGTATTAATTGTGTGCATGTACCATCATAAAATTAAGATGTTATTTTTACTAGAACATAGGTATTGTGTCGGAAAAAGTGGAGTTTGGGGGTCGGGCCAGTTTCTATTGGAATTAATCCCCTATGTTCTGTTGTTCACTTAGCGCGGTTTTCACTTAACACGGTACCCTGTGGGTTTTATTGACCGCGTTAAGCGGGGTACTACTGTATACATAAATTTTTTCAGCATTATAATTTGTATTTTTCTATAACCAAAAATTGTTAATATCAAATTGGAAAGTTAATGCACATATAATATTTAAATGAAACATTGAAGGGTGAAAAAAAACAATTAATGTTCGGTAGAAATAGTGCAAGTATTAAGATCAAGCTACAGTTACATAAACTTCCTCTTTTTGGCCGATCTCTTATGTACAGCTTCTGGAATGTCTCTCATCAAACTCCAGCAGTAGTCCGCCATCATGTTCGAGTCCCATCGACCTTGGTAACGTTCTTCCATTACTTTAATGTCTTGATGAAAGCGCTCCCCTTGCTCCTCGCTCACTTCTCCCAGATTTTCTGGAAACTCGTCCAAGTGACTGTGTAAGTAGTGAACCTTGATACTCATTCTGCATCCAAGTGCTTGTAAACTCAAGAGCAGCTCTTCCACAATTTCTTGATAGTTGTCCGCTTTCTTGTTCCCTAAGAAGTTCCGCACCACATTAGAGAAAGCATTCCAAGTTCTTGCCTGTGCCTCAGTCATTGTTGCAAGGAATTGTGGATCTCTGAGTAGTGTTCTTATTTGAGGTCCATCAAAAATCCCTGCCTTTTTCTTCTCGTCGCTAAGACTTGGAAAGGTTGAGCATATATATCTGAAACACACTCCACTATGATCAAGAGCCTTGACAAATTGCTTCATGATACCAAGTTTTATGTGCAGAGGAGGAAGGACAATGTTTTTCCTGTCAACCAGAGGATCGTTAATGATATTCTTGTCACCAGGCGTCAAACTATGTCTTGGTGGCCAATTCTTTTTCACCCAATGGTCTGCTGTAGCCCTGCTGTCCCAGTAGCACAGAAAACAGGGGTATTTTGTGTACCCTCCTTGCTGGCCCAATAGAAAGTTTACCATTTTCAAGTCCACACAAATTAACCATTCATGAGCATGGTATTGCAACCTCTCTAGAACAGTCTTAATGTTTTCATACTCTTCTTTAATTTGTACAGAATGTCCGATTGGAATTGAACCATACTTGTTTCCGTTATGAAGAAGAACACATTTCAAGCTCCTTTTAGAACTGTCAATAAAAAGTCTCCAATCCTTACTATCATATGCTGGTAGTCCCATGGAGAGAAGAAGTCCTTCTACATCATTACAAAAAACAAGCTGGTCATATGAATGAAAGTACTTCCGCAGTTGCTCTTCTCTGTTGCGATAAAAGGAGACACTCGTGCCAGGTTTTAAGAGTCGTTTCTCTTGAAGCCTGGAAGCTAACAATTCAGCAGACTGTTTTGGCAAATTTAGATCTCTGACCAGATCATTCAATTCTGACTGAGTAAACAACGTTGGCTTTTCACAATCTTCACCAGATGGCTTGAAAAGATCAGTCTCTTCATCTTCATCAGTAGAAACAGGTGAATTCCGGTCTATATCCTCAATCTCTGGTAGCTCAGTAAATTCTGGCACGTTACGTGATGGAGCAAATCTGAGATCAGATTTGGATTCAGCACCTTAAAGTTAGTAAAAAAACAGTTAAAAGGTTTCATGCCAGAAAAAAAAAATATTTTTTTGTAGACCAGTGATATAATTCATGGCAGCTGTGTCTCAAATAACTTATTTTCACCAATGCATTGTGCAGTTTGTTATGATCAAATTTTTCAATTTCATCAAGCTACAGGTGATAAGAAAGATTTATTGCAATTACAAATTAAAAATAGGTGGAATAAGGCCTTGAAGAGTAAAGTTTTGAATGTACAACAATGGAAAGATCCCAAGTTGGCAGAAAGTTTATGATTATTGGTGCTAGGTAAAAGACTTAATCCCCACTTAGACAAGACTGCTCCTGCTAAGAAAAATAAGTTATTGGACCCTTCAGACAATGGGGCAGTAGGAAGTCCACAGAAACCTCTATATACTCAATCTGATTTCAGTGGGTTCCAGGATCAGGACGATAAGCCTGGTTCTAATCATAGTATTCAGTCTCTTGAGCAGGAAGAACCTGTTGAGACTGATTTCATCCTATCCATATCTTGGCAACCACTTCCACCCGGGGCAAAAGTGTTGGTTACTGCGAGTGGAAACAGGCTGCTGTTGACTGACACGCAGTTGCTGGATAATATTGAGTGTAAGGCTGATTCTAACAGGCCATGGGTAACATTGGTAAGAGCTAAGTCTTCTTTGTTCACTAATCCATCTGAATCTGTGGATTCCTTATTCAAGATATTTTATGAAAATGTCTCTAAGCTTCCTGATATCTCAGCAACTTTTTAGAGAGAGGAAAGACATGCAACTTTGGATCATCATTCTTTGTTTTTGGAGGGTGATACTACACTTTCCTGGCCTGATATTTGCCCAAAGATGATCTCTGAAATAGACGAAGTCTGGGCTAATTTATTGGAAGACTTAACATTCATTCCCGCTGACAAGAATGCTCACAAGTTTAGTTTTTTGAAGTTCCAATTTAATGACAAAAAGAGTTCCTTATATGATCTTTCCCAATATTTGTCGGCTTCAAAATATGTTAATGTAAGTTATGAAAAAAATTTGAAACCAGTTGCCCCTGCACTGCTGCTTGAAGAATTTAAAATTAGGAAATTGGCAGCAGATGTTTGGTCTGCAATTATGATGTGTCAGTTATTAACTAAGTTTGTGCTGGACTATGAAGAAAATTCAGAAGTGGACAAATGTTTTGCTGCTGCTCTACAAGGAATCCTGTATTCCCTGTACAACTCATTCTTAGATCATTTGTTGAAAGCTCTAAGACTGAAAGTCCAGCTAAGGAAACAAGCAACAAATAATGCTTCAAGTGGTCGCAATTATTTGTTGATACGTTCTTCTCCTCTTTTTCCTGCTTTGTTTGGTGAGCAATCACTGATTAATTATAGATCATCTTTGGAGAATACTATTAATATTAATGTCCCCAGGAGTCCTCAGACCTTTCGGAAACCTAGGAGAGGAAGGTTTGACAGGGGAACACAACCAGCTGCCCGGGTCAGTTATCAAACAAGGAGAAATTTTAGAGGAGGAAATAATCAAAGAAGTAATAGAGGCGGCCGTTTGTTCAGAAATGGAAGGAGACCTTATTCCACCACCTCAGCAACTTCCCCCTTCCAATGAAGCCAGACAACTGGGTCGTCTAGGGGGTAGGGTGAACAGATGGACTTCTTCCATATGGGCTTACAAAACAATCAAAGGGGGCCTCACATGGACTTGGTTGAGGCGCCCTCCCCTAGCATCCCCAAAGAAGGGTAAAAAACCAACCCCATTACTTACAAAATTTCTAAGTCAATTACTAAACAGAGGTGTCATAGAACCATTGCGGTCAGAAATATTTCATGTCTCGCCTATTCCCAGTCCCCAAGAAAGGCAGCGACAAATTAAGATGGATTTTGGATCTTTCAATCCTAAACAAATTTATTCCCAAAAGAAGTTTCAAGATGCTCACTTACGACCATCTGAGGCATCTACTTCCGCCCAATGCTTGGATCTCAAAAGTGGATCTCGAAGATGCCTATTATCACGTTCCTGTTGCTCCCAGGTACAGAAAATTTCTGGTGTTCAAAGTAGGGGAATGAAGTTATCAATTCACAGTGATGCCATTCGGTCTGACAATTGCACCAAAAGTCTTTACAAAACTGGCAAATAATCCCAGAAAGATCCTTGCAAAGGAGGGCATAAGAACCTTTGCTTATCTAGACGATTGGCTGATAATGGGAAACTCTTTCGAAGATTGTCAAAGGGCGACCCAACGTACACTAGTACTAATTCAAAACCTTGGTTTAAAGATAAACCAGGTAAAATCAAGCTTAATACCATATCAAAAGTTGGATTGGTTAGGCCTCCACTGGGATACAACTCAGCAGTCAGTCAGTCAGTTTACCAGGAACAAAAGTAACAGATTCGATAAACAAAGTAGGAGCCTTTTGTGTAAAGCACAAGGTTTCTTGGCACGATTGGGAAAAACTTCTGGGTCTGTTGAATTTTGCCACAATAGTTGTTCCATTGGGAAAGTTAAGGAAAAAGCAACGATCTCATCTGGGCTCGAAGTTGCTTCGCAGAAACAGAAAAGTTGCTTCTTCTCTCCCTATTCAGATAAAGAATCATCTGTTATGGTGGACAAAGTTGGACAATCTAATCGGTTCCTCTCCCTGGGTTCCGCCTCAAACAGGTCTGGTCGTTTGTACGGATGCGTCCGAAATAGGATGGGGATACCATTCCTCAATAGGGGAATTCAGTCAAGGGAAGTGGAGCAACTTCCTCAATCATCAAGGGTCAACAAGGTCTTGGCCCCTTCTACAACTAACAGAAAAAATTTTCAGTATTTGTGCAACACAAACACTTTACTTCAAAGCAACTTGTATACCGGGAGTGCAAAACAATTGGGCAGATGCGCTGTCCCGTCTCCGGCCAGTATCGACAGAAACAGAATGGTCCCTAAAGGTATCGGAGTTCAAGAGTCTACTGAAGAAATTTGGAACTCCACAGATAGATCTGTTTGCCTCCCTAACAAATTACAAGAAGCCAATTTATGCATCTCTGGAAAGGTCAAATCTTTTAGGAAATGCCCTCCACTTAGATTGGAACCTTTGGAATTCAATCTATCTGTTCCCACCTGTGAAAATATTGCCCAAAGTCGTTCACAAACTCAGATCCTTCCGAGGCAAAGTCCTCTTAATTGCACCATATTGGATCCTACAACCTTGGTGCCTGGATCTACTGGACTGGTGTCCGAATCCGCTACAATTGCAACAAGGATGTCTAGACCAGGTACTACATTCTCAGTTCGAGATATCCTTGGCACTTCACGCTTGGAGTTTCTCAAAAAAAGTTTAAATAGGTTGTTGGGTAATTCCAATATAGCTAATCAAGTATTAGCAGGTCATAAACCCCAAACTTCTATTCAATATGAGAAAGCTTGGAATCTTTTTCAACAATTTATCAAGTTAACGACTCCGGATTCATTATCGGAAACAGTTGTATTAGAATTTTTAGAATTTATGTTCAGAGTTAAAGGTATCTTATAAATCAGTGTTGGTTGACCCTCTGGCTTGGGGTTTTAATATTACCTTGAACCCAAGGCTTTATCAAATGCGAAGATCGTCCTTTTTCATTCAGAGACCTCCTCGACCTAAGAGAATCCCGCCTTGGTCTCTGGAAAAAGTTACTAATCTTCTTATGGGGCCTAATTACAATATAATTCTGAACAGGGATAAATTACTCCAGAAGGCAGTTTTCCTTCTAGCAATAACAATGGGTATGAGAATCAGTGAACTGATTTCAATTTCCAATAATCCATCATTATTGGCATTTTCTGACGAGGATGTTATCCTTTTTCCTACGGAGATCCTAAGAAAAAATGAAAGGAAAGATTTCCAAGCTCAACCTATTAGGATAAAACGTCTAATGGATGAAACTAGGGTTCCTCACATATTGTGTCCAGTTAAAAATCTTCAGGAATGGTTAACCAGATTCCCTAATAGAGGCCCTTATGTTTTCTCATCAAGGGATGGTAAGAAATTATCTCCTAGTCAATTGACAAAATCCTTATCTCAATTAGTGAATCAAGCAGACCCTGGCAAGAAATTTTTGGCACATGACACTAGGAAATATGCAGGGTCTGTGGCCTTTCTGTGGCATATGAGTCTCAGTCAGATCAAGGAAATGGGCTTTTGGAGATGCTTCAAATAGTGGTGGTGCTGGGTTCTTCTCCCCCATCTATTCAATCTCCACTACCAGGACCTTCTTCCTCATTAGAATAAAGTGAGTATTTTGAGTAAATTAACATTTTACCTTCCAGTAAATGTTCCTAATTTTGGAAATTTTCAAAATACTCAGTCCGAGGAGCCTTGTATGCAGTCACCTCCCTCTCCACCTCCTACTCGCGTATTCATGCTGAGCGTCGTATTCAGAGCATTGAACTAGAAGCCGTTTTTTTTCCTAAAAACCAGTTTTTGTGGTATAGCTCGAATGCGACGTCCATAACCCACCCATCTCCACCCCTCGAGAGTTGACTTTTAATTACTGCTCTCTCTTAGGCAAGAGATGAGCTTCGCAATGCGCATGGAGGCTGGATGAGGGAAGGACTTTGAGAATAGCAATTAAATGCCAGGTAGCGACGTGTCCTCCTAATATTACAGTGGTCCCTCGGTTAACGAGATTTCGGTTAACGAGTTACCTCCCATAAGATTCTTAACTTCGGTTAACGAGCAATCCCTCGATTAACGAGTTTCTTACGAGCCGACCTCAACGTTTTCGCTTGCATTTGGCGGTCCACCAGCTGTAGTAATAGTCCGCCAATACAGTAATACAGTAATAGGTTCTGGGGCTTAAATTCCTTACCATTTTAGTAAATATCAAGAAGTTTATACTATTCAATAATTTTAAAAGTTTAATATTGAATTTTTTAGTCATTTTAACAATTATTGAACATAATTGAAGGTAAAGAAACTAGTTTTATGCGCGCCATCCAGCCTGTCAACACACCAAACAGGCGTCAGTCTTTGTGTCTTTTCAGTGGAGGTAACATCTTGCTTGAGACTCTCTTCAATTAAATGCTTTTTTTTGTGTTTGGAAGCAAATTATTGGTCATTTTGAAATTAATTTTACATATTGACAATATATAATGCAGTGCAGTGTTGATTTAAAGAAAATAATCTTGAATTACACCAAGAGAACTAAAATTTTATGGGTAAAATGGTGCCATGGGGTGACTTCTCTTCCACCCCAATGCCTTCTCTTCTTCCTTCTCCTCCACCCCCATTCTAATTCCCATCATCATCATCATCCAGGAGTCTTCTACATACACACCTCAAAGTAAGTGTACTTTCCACATTTTTTTTTTTTTAATTTAGGCAATTTTTGGTGAGCTGGAACCAATTACCCAAAAACCCATTGAAACAATGGTTTCGGTTAACGAACAACCTTCTAGAACGGATTGTGCTGGTTAACCGAGGGACCACTGTACTTATTAAGTAATTATTAGATGTTTTAATTGCCTGTATGTTGGCCTGGCGAATTGGCTAGGAATTAACATACCTAGGTAGCATTGCTGAGCGTCGCATTCGAGCTATATCACAAAAACTGGTTTTTATAAAATATGTTTTTTTATTTTATTTTTTTAAAAAATCATGATTTTTTTCCAACCCTGTACAGTAAAAGTCCAAAAATCCGGATGCCAGGAATCCGGACCACCCGAGAATCCGGACTTTTCGAAAACTCAAACTTTTTAAATTTAGCGGGCTTTTGTGGGTTATGTGAATGAATGGAGTTGCTTTAAAAAATTAATTTACATAATTCTAATAATAAAAGTAATTGTAAATTATAGGTAGCTAATTTTGTTTGTAATTAGCTTGAACTGAAATGTAAAATTTGAGGCACTATAAATCTTTTGTGTGTATGTGTGCATGCGTGAATGCCACAGCTGCACAGCGACAACAAACGACCACACGATTGCCACTTTAAAACAAGCAATCAAACTGTGACAACGTATGTAATTTTGAGTCCTACTCTTTCCAAGTACAGAGTACAAGCCCATAAAAATGGCCCCTAAAGTAGATAGACTTCGTTGTGTGAAGAGAAAGAAGAACACATTGAAATTGAGTGACAAACTTGAAATAATTAAGAAACTAGAATGTAATGTGAGCAATGCTGTTCTAATGGAAACATACAACATTGGAAAGTCTACAATTTATGATATAAAAAAGGCAAAGAAGAAAATTCTAGAATTCACAGCTTCTTCTGAGCTTTACATTAAAATTGCTGAAAGAAAAAGTTTACATTGGCCCAAATTAGAAAATCTTGATAAAGTGTTACACGAATGGTTTTTGTTAAAACGATCAGAAGGTATGGCAATTTCTGGGCCGATACTTATTGCCAAAGCAAAGTCTTTTAAGGAGCAAATGAACACTGAATCAGAGTGCGCATTTAGTGATGGATGGCTTAGAAATTTCAGGACTCGTCATGGTATTAGACAGTTTGTTTACATTTTTGTAAAGTGTTGACTTAATATTTCTTTAAAACTGTTCGTTTTGATAAATGAAGCATGCTATATTTGCTAATGAATAAACTATCAAAATGCACCTGTTCATCTCTTCTTTATTCCTCCTTAAATTTTAATTTTAAAAGTACTGCCTGAGAATCCGGAAAATCCAAAAATCCGGACCGACCCAATCCCCAAGCAGTCCGGATTTTTGGACTTCTACTGTATTATAATAATTTTAATATTTTATTATTGTTAGTCGTAAAGTATCAGTAGCTACAGGGACAGCATGAAATAGAACTGCCATTCAGGAAAACAATGAAAAGGTTCCAAGTCATGGATATGTGAAAAATAAAATCCTCTGTTGTGTCTGCAGTAAATGCAGTGCACTATAATTTCACATAAAAATTCAACTCAAGTTGACAACAACTCAGGTAATCAAAACTGTGGACGCAATGCATCCGTGTAAAATTTATACCATGTAAAAAGAACACTCAAAGTTTATTCAAAACTCACTGGGATGACTAACACTGCATTTTTGCCTCCAATTGGGTATCTGTGGTCGAGTCACAGTCTGGGCACAGTGGAAGTCATCTTCCGCATGGAGCCAATTATGCTGTTTTGATTTGATGCTCAACAGCACCCAGATAACCATTTTGTTGATATTAGAGTAGTGACCCACTGCCACCCAAAACTCGGTCAAGCTTTTCTCTAACTGTGCCTTTGGCAAATGAATTGTTTCAGAGTTCCAGGAATTCTCTTGTATTGCCTCTGTTATGTTCTCCATGGGAAGGTTAACAGACAAAGGATTCCTCACAATTTTTGTCTCATTGTTTGTCTAAATCAGGAAAATACTTATGAAATTCTATCTCCAGTGACTCCAGATGCTGAAGAATGTCTCTTTTCAATACAGGATCAAGCCACACTACTGATGCACTAGTATACTGCCATACTGTTCAAGTTTTAATTAATATGATTATTGATTAGCATCATTAGCTCATAAGGTTTAAAGTCTGACACTCTGCTATAAGGGTCAAGCCTGATTTCATTTCATTAAGAACTCACATGGTTCAAATTACCCCGTGGCCCCCCGAGAAATACACCATGGCACCAGGTTGGGAACCACTGCAGTACAGGGGAGAAGGAGGATTAGCCTTTCCTTGTCCCAACTCAGCTATCAAATGGAATTTCTAAAATCAATCCTTGATTTATGGTTTAATAAATAGCTAAATTTCAAATGAAGACAGTTAATATGTTGATAAAAACGTAATTTCCCCTCGCAATCAGTAAATGATAATATGAGCAGCGCGCTGTCTGCTAATCATGTGGATACTGCGGCCGTATCAAGTGTTTAGGGTGTTCTGACACGATTACTCTCAAGATGTTATGAATGTATGACAATGCATTGTGTAAACTTATTACTAATTATGAATTATAATGTAAATAAGATAAATATTTAGTTAAGCACATAGAAATGAAACTTTGAGAAAAATACCAAACTGTGGAATGCTCTGCCTTCTGCATTTCCATACTCATACAATCTGTCCCACTTCAAAAAGAAAAAAAGCTGGTTTTCCGGCATCTTCGTAGTGTAGATTAATTTAGTCTTTTTCTCTTCTATATAACACTTTATAGTAAATAGCAATCATCTCGGTGACAACCAGACTTACAGTGGCATGTCCAGGGGTAGGCCTCGGGTGGCAATACCCCCCCCCCCCCCCGAAATCTGATTGGCCACCCCAGTGTCCCTCCCCCCACTCAGAAGTGATGAGATGTGCGACAGATGACAACTTAAACAAGGGAAACTTTTTAGCTATTTTGGAAATGATTGCAAAGCATGACTCCGTGGTAGGAAAAAAAAATGAAGGCCAGTGGTAATACTAAATATACCAGCAATATAATACAGAATGAAATTCTAGAATGTTTGGCAAATATGGTGCATGACACTATAAGTAAGGAAGTAAAGGAAAGTGAAGTGTTCTCTGTAATTGCTGACAAAACAAAAGAAAGAAAAAAGAACAGCTGTAGTTAGGTACTAGTATAATGGGGCCGTGCATGAAAGCTTCCTAGAATTCAAACAAGTCACCATTTTAGATGCTGAAGCACTCATAGAAAAGATCATCCACTGCCTGGAAAGCTATGGGCAAGACTAGAGTATAGATCCAATCTCATTGGTCAAAGTTATGATGGGGCAGCAGTAATGAGTGGGAAACACTTTGGAGTGGCAGCCAGAATAAAAGCAGAAGCTAAGTATGCTTTCTATGTACAGTGAACCCTCACTTTACGCGGTCAATTGAACCCATGGAGGTCCGCGTAAAGTGAACAACATAACATACGGGATTAAATGAAATAGAGACCGGCTGACCCCCAAACTCCACTTTTTCCGACAATACCTATGTTCTAGTAAAAATAACATCTTAATTTTATGATGGTACCTGCACACAATTAATACTTAAGAGAAATAGAGAAATACAGTCGCCAAGTTAAAGTCCATTCAAATAATGGACTCAACTCCCTCTCCCTCTTCTCACACTCCGGGCTCTTCCCTCTCTGAAAAATGTTTGGGGGAAAACCACTAGATTTCAAGGTATAGTAATAAATAATACCTCAAACTAAAGTTAGGATAATATAATTGACATTGCTGGATTCCAAGTAAGACCAGAAATATTTTGAATATAAATGTCATATTTTTGCACAAAAGATAACACATTTACTCAAGAGTAAACAAAATACTTAAAGTAGATCTAAAATTTGTATGTCTAATGCAAAATCTATGATGTTTATATTCAAAATGATCATCAAATTGTAAGAATTCCAGCAATGTAAATTATATTCTGGCCCGGTAATTTGTATGAATTTTATGAGCTAAAACAAATATCTTCAATAAATAAACAAAATATACAGTATTACCCCGCCTAACGCGGTTTCACTTAACGCGTTTTATCATATACGCGGTGCCTCGCGAGAGCTGAACTTTCACTTAACACGGATTTTTTTCCACATATAGGCGGTGAGTGTCCGGCTCGAGACGCTATTTTTAGATTTGCCCCACCCGCCACCCTGCCTGACTGCCTGTTTTAGCTCATAAAATTCATACAAATTACCCGCCAGAATACAATTTACATTGCTGGAATTCTTATAATTTGGTGATCATTTTGAATATAAACATCATATATTTTGCATTAGACATACAAATTTTAGATAAAATGTTTTCTCTAGTAAATATGTTATCTTTTGTGCAAAATATATGACATTTATATTCAAAATATTCCTGGTCTTACAAGGAATCCAGCAATGTCAATTGTATTATCCTAACTTTAGTTTGAGGTATTATTTATTAAAATTTAGTGGTTTTCCCCCAAAAATTTCTCAGAGAGGGAAGAGCCAGCAGTGTAGTGTGAGAAGAGGGGGAGGG
The DNA here is from genome assembly GCA_958450375.1 of Homarus gammarus. Lineage (NCBI taxonomy): Eukaryota > Metazoa > Arthropoda > Malacostraca > Decapoda > Nephropidae > Homarus > Homarus gammarus. The sequence continues at coordinate 304,452 of CAUDMG010001688.1, forward strand.
AGTTGAGTCCATTATTTGAATGGACATTAACTTGGCGACTGTATTTCTCTATTTCTCTAAGTATTAATTGTGTGCATGTACCATCATAAAATTAAGATGTTATTTTTACTACAACATAGGTATTGTGTCTTCAAAAAGTGGAGTTTGGGGGTCGGGCTGGTTTCTATTGGAATTAATCCCATATGTTCTGTTGTTCACTTAACGCGGATTTCACTTAACACGGGACCCTCTGGGTTCTATTGACCGCGTTAAGTGGGGTACAACTGTACTTACTATCTGTCAATCAAAATACCCCACCTCCCCCCCTCTTCCCACCTGCTCCCTGGGTCCCTCCCTCCCTCCCTACCCCTCACCCTCACCTTCCCTCCCTACCAGAGAAATGATTGGGTTATAACAGTATATTTACATTGTTAGTAATAAATAATACCTCAGACTAAAGTTAGGATAATATAATTGACATTGCTGGATTCCTTGCAAGACCAGGAATATTTTGAATATACACTTCATATATTTTGCACAAAAGATAACATATTTGCTCTGAGTAAACAAAATACTTAAATTAGATAAAAAATTTGTATGTCTATTGCAAAATCTATGATGCTTATATTCAAAATGATCATCAAATTGCAAGAATTCCAGCAATGTAAATTATATTCTGGTCGGACAATTTGTATGAATTTTATGAGCTAAATAAAAAAAATTATACTTCACCCGCGTATACGAGTAGATGCACCTCGTGAAGTGGGAATTCCGGTTCTGGCAGGGTACCGCATAAATGTAGAAACGCGTAAAGTGAAACCGCGTAAAGCGAGGGTTCACTGTACACTGTAATGCTCACTGCCTTAACCAGGTGCTAGTTGATACTGTGAAGTCAGTTCCTGAAACTAAATACTTTTTTCGCTGCTTCACAAGTTCTTTGTGTACATATCAGGGTCCTATGTACACCAAAAGTGGATGGATGTTCAGAGAGAAATGCATCAGGGAGAGTCCAAAAACTTGCGACACCAGGTGGGTATGTAGGTACTTGGCTTGTACACCAGGTGGACATGTAGGTACAGTACTTGGCTTGTACACCAGGTAGGCATGTAGGTACTTGGCTTGCAGGAATCTAATGGATAGAGTGCCTGCTGTATTATGTGCTCTGCACGAGATAGACCTTGAAAACAGACCTGTAGAAGGTCGAGGTTTCCTTACACAAATAGATCTCACATTTATTGGTCTTCTTGCAACTTTTCCAAAACTCCTTGTGGTTACCAAGTTGCTATCCGACGTGCTACAATCACCTTCGATTGACCTAGCTAGGGCGGTGGATTTGGTTGAAGCACTTTAGGATACAATTCAGAAGTACAGGAACAAGTCATTTGTTGACGAGCTATGGAAAGGCATTGTGGACACTGCTAATCAGTGCAGTGTTGCTGCTGAAAATGCTGAGAAGAGGTCACAAAAAGTCAATTGCAGACTGGGTGGGTCTATTGTAACATCCATAATAGGTGTAATGTTGGTGACAGACAGCTTCAAGAGGAGGATATTCTACCCCATCAAGGACACCATTGTATGTGAGTTACAGAGATGCTTCTCTAAACCAAATTGTGATATCATGAAAGGAATACATGCCCTGGACCCAAAGAGCAAGAGTTTCTTGGAGGAGGAAGCTGTATTTCTCTTAGCAGAGATCTAGGAGTGTGATGTTGAAGATCTCAGCCATGAGCTGCACCAAGCAAAGAAGATTTTGGAAAGGACAATTCAAAGTGGAATGCAGAAGCTGTCCAGTGTATTAGAGCTAATGGTGTTCCTAGTCCTACAAAGAGGTCTTGAATGATCTGTTCCATCTGTGCAGGATTGCCTTAGCCCTCCCAGTAAGAAGTGCTGCCTGTGAGTGCAGCTTCTAAGCTCTTAAGAGCCATTTGCGCACAACTATGGCAGACAGCAGACCGAGTAACCTGGGTGTTCTCAGCATTGAGGCTAGAAGAGATAGGTCAATAGTCATGGACGAGTTTATTAAAATGTTCGCTATCCAGCACGAGAACAGGCGAATTCAGTTGTACTAATATAAGGCTTGTGGCTTTGAACTTTGTGGATTTTATGATATTTTTTGTGCTCATGTATTAAAGTGTGATTTTGAACAATTTTCATAATACAGTATTATTGAAATTTAATTTATATTTAATTTATATTATATTCAATAAATGGTTAAGTGGATTATTACCGTATCATGTATCCTTATTACTCTTAGATGATTATTAGGTTACTGGAGTGTAATCTCATTTGTACATTACTGGTTGGGAATAGGCTTGTTTGAATACAGTTGGTCCTCGTATTACGCGGTTGATGTAACCCGGAGGGTCCCGCGGAAAGTAAGGAACGCGTAAAGTGAACAACATAACATATGGGATTAATTGAAATGGAGTCCAGGCCGATCCCCAAACTCCACTTTTTGACGACACACAACTATGTTGTAGTAAAAATTTTATCTTAACTTTATGATGGTATGAAAAAACAAGTAATATAGAAGAGGTTAGGTTAGGTTAACATAGGAAAAATGAAGGTTACCTAAGAGAAACTAAAAGTTAGATGGAACACTTACGGTAGTAGAAGAGATGGGTCGGCATACGGGGATGGAGGCTGGTTCCGAGGCAGAGGGCAGATTACTGGCCCTCAGGTGAATCACCATTACTAGGTGAATCATCATCACTGTCACTTACAGTTGTCAGGGCTTCCCTGACAAATCCCTCTAAGTCAACTTCACTGTCACTATTACTGGCTTGGGCTGGCTGTGGTGGGTTGCGGGTGAAGAAATCTGTTATGGTTTGCTGACGGCTGGCGTTGATGTTGTCGTGATACACCTTGATGTACGGCTCCATAGCCTGCACCAGCCGGTTATGGAAGACTTCATAGCGGTCATCGTCATTGTCGCGGGAAAGGAAGGACTTCATCTTCTCTGCACACTCCATGGCACCCTTAATATCACTATGAGTTAAACTGTATTCTTCGGAGAATGACGCACCTTCTTCCTCCTCTTCACTGGCGTGTTCTTCTTCCAACATCTCGTCGGCAGTCACTTCAGGATTTCTGATCACCTCCAAGATGTCGTCGTTGGTTGTCTCGGAGAAGCCTGGAACTGTAACAGTCTGCACAGCTTCTCTGGCAAGGTCCACGGCTACTGCAACAGTCTGAACCTCACCAGTCACAGATTGACTCTGCCTAACAGCCGGAATGCCTTGCAACACACGTCTCCATGCGTGACGAATTGTAGCAATAGACAGCTGATCCCATGACTCCACCAAGATGTCCACAGCTTTCTTGATGTTAAATACTCTCCAGAATTGTTTGAAGAGTATTTTTTGCTGTTCTAACCGTTGTTCCTCATCTTCGTCGCTCTTGCTATCGGTGGTGGTGTCACTCAGGTCACGCAACTCTTCCCTGGTGTTGGTGTAGTCGTTCAGGAGCTGGAATTTTGTTCTTGAGAATGCAGCTTTCACATTGCAAATCAACTCCTGGTCCATGGGCTGGATTAAAGACGTAGTGTTGGGAGGAAGGAAGACCACTTTTACGTTGGGGTAACGATCTAACAGTAGGGGCGAGTGTCCTGGTGCGTTGTCCAGCAGCAACAAAATGTTAAATGACACATTCTGTTGCTCACAGAATTTCTTTACACCGGGAACAAAACAGTCATCAAACCAGGAGAGGGACAGTGTAGAGAACATCCATACCTTACGTGCTGTCAGCCAGTGGACATTTAGCTTGGTCATGTCCATGCTCTTGTAAGCGTGTGGCTTGCGGGCTATGTGGATCACCGATAACTTGAGCTTACAGGTACCGGAGGCATTGGTGGTAAATAGGACGGTGATGCGTTCCTTCTGCATTTTCCGGCCCCGAATCCTGCTGGCATTCTTCACAATGTAGAACTTGGAAGGTAGTTTTCTCCAGAAAAGACCAGATTCGTCCATGTTAAACACCTGGTCGTCGGTGTACTGTCCTTCCTCCATAATCTCACGTAAAAACGGAGGAAATTCCCGAGCCGCAGCACGATCAGCACTCGCTTCTTCACCACCAATGTTTACATTGGTGATGTTGTTCCAGATCTTAAACCTCTGTAACCACCCAGAGGAAGCATTAAAGGGTTTGGGCTCTGTAATTCCCATCTTTCGTGCCACTGCGATGTACAGTTCACGTGCGTAGTCCTTCACAGAGCGCGTGTCGACCGCCATGTTCCGTCGCGCCTGACGCACCAAGTACCTCACAAGTAATTTTTCTGTCTTGAGAAGCACCTGGTTGTGAAAATACTTGATCATAGAAGCACCTGTAGACTTTGTGATCTTCATGTGCTCCTTTATCTTGGCTGAATCCTTCTTTATAGTCCGGATCGTAGATTCGTTCACGCCATGCTGGCGCACCAAATTAACCTGCCTTGTTCCTTTCTCCAACTCTTGGATGATGGTATACTTCACCTCGTAGCTTAAGGAACGTCGTGTCTTCTTTGGTTTAGTGCCGCTGGGTCCAGGTAAGGAAAGGTTTCTCTCTGGGGGTGGTGGTCCGGCGGAAGCCATTTTACGGAACAATGGATGCGCGTTTACACGGAGTGGCCTTGGGGGATGAAACTGCCGCGGCTAGGTCAAGCGTCGTCTCTCCTCCCTCCCTCCCTACCCCGGGTGGACACGTAATAATACTTTAAGCCAATTACAGCTAGCAGCAGAGGGGGGTAGGGATGCATGGCCAATCACAGTCCGATACGTCATATGACGTCAGTGACAACGCAACAAAGACACACACTGCGCAACCTTACCGCGCCGCTTGCCCAAGCGGAGGGAGGAGGAGGGAGAGGCAGGAAGGCTGGCCGGTGGCGCGTGGGTGGTGCGTGGGTGACGCCTGGGGAAAATCTAAAAATAGCATCGCGCTGGACACTCTCTGCGCAATGGCGGAAACGACCGCGGAATGTAAGGATGTTAGGTTCTGGCAAGGCACCGCGTTAACGGTGAAACGCGGATTGTGGGACCGGGTTATAAGAGGACCAACTGTAGTTAAAATGCATTTTTATTCCCTGAAAATATGATAGGTGGAAAACTGAACAGCAGATGCATCTTGAGTTACCTTTATTCTTCAACAGGTTTATTCTAGTTATTTTACTTTACAGTTATAGAAGACACTTTGAAAGTGAAATTAGTGTTGTATGCTCATTTTCTTAATATATCATCCTGGCCTTGATTTCAAACATGGAAATAGATAATGCCAGAGTTTTGAAATTGATGTATGAATTATTTCAATAGGAAGATGCACAAACCTAACTTGAAGCATTAAATTCATTGGACCAGACCACTGTATTTACGCATTTACATCACTTGGCATTCATTTTAAATTTTATATGCCCTGGTCCCCCCACACCAGGTCTGTGCCCCCACCTTGGCCACCCCATCCAAAATGTCCTGGACACGCCACTGCAGTGTCTCATTTTCAACCCAGAGAGTTGGTAGGTGACACAAAGGAATGGTAGGTGATGCAGGTTGCCAGATAAGCCGAGATTTTCCCAGATAATTTTATAGAGCTCGGCATTTCCCAAGTTATATCACAATACATTCCAGGATCCATATCTGTTATCGCCGCTGGCTTCAGCTACAGTGCTGGCGTGTGATGCCATTAAATCTTTCGACCTGTGACCTCGCCAGATGTAGAAGTGTTCACAGACAAGTCCTGGTTCTGCTGAGTGGACTGTCTTCGACTGGTGGCGGTGGCTGCCCGCCCCTCCATGAGACAGATCGCCCTCTCTAGTGATGCTGTGAAGATTTACGCAATACTATTTTCTCTTGGAATACCATACTGATCTGTACTGACCCGCACTTGTAAGTACAGCCTAAGTGATGACACACCCCTCGGTACCGAAATAGACTAATTACGCCTACTCGTTTCTGCCTAACCTGGAGTAATAAGATAATGCAGAATGAAGCGAAGCTAAGATTAATAGAATTATGAACTTTGTGTTATGTCAGTATGTTTAATAAATTATAATTAAGATAAAATTGTGTGAGACTAACTAATTATGTATCAGATGGATCACCTTGTAATATTATGAACACCTTCTCCTCTGCAGGTTTTGACCACATCAATAAATACTGAATGCGTCAAAAGACGGGTTTCAATCATTCCCTTCGACTTGCCCGTAACCTGAACGTCCTTAACTAAGGCGTTTACAGTCAAAACAAGTACAGAGGGCGTCAAAGGGAATTCTCAACTACCATGAGGAACAAAGGAACCACCAACGCCGGGAGTGTCAGCGTGGGACAACGTAGATCGTCATAACGTCAGCACAAGAGACAGTGACGTAGGTGTCGCGTGTTTGAGTGAAGTGTTCAAATATCTGAGGAGTTGTCATAAAGTTTCGGTTCAAGCGTGCAGGGTTGTGAGCATTTGTTTGCGACGAGCCAGTCCGCGCACTCGGTGAACGAATATTCATTACACTCGGACAGTGTCGTAAGGTTTCGGTCCGAGCGGACGGGCTGTTATTGTTCATTACGGACAGGCAAGCCCACCCTTCCAGTAATTATACGCGTGTGTGTGTGCGTGTACACACCAGTGATCATAAAGAACAGCTGATCCACCTACACCAGTGACGTACTGTGGTTACACTGATGAATCGTGCAGAACACCTACATAGTATATAAAATATCAAGTAGAATATGTCTTCTCTCTAAATAAGATGTTGTCAAGCCATATAAACATAAAAAAAAAATATACTAAAATATTTACTTATATTGAAGTTCGACTCTCCGAGAATTTGTAGAATTCTTATTGACATTAAAATTGATATTGGTAGTTTATTTAAACAGAAGAATGTTATCGCCGCTGGCTTTATCGTTGGTGTCAACAACCATGTGCCTCCCCCACTCCACACGCGGCCTGTTACCACACCAGATGTAGCGACTGGGGGGGGGGGGGGGGGGGGGGGGGGGTGTTTACCACCAGGAGTGTCATCACCACTGGCGTGAGCGCTGAGAGGGTGTCATGGATCTCATGACACAGATCGCCCTCTCGAGTGATGCCTCCCCCCCCCCCCCACCACGCGACCTGTTACCTCGACAGATGTGGCAGCTGGGGGGGGGGGGGGGGGGGGGTGTTTACCACCGGGAGTGTCATCGCCACTGGCGTAAGTGCTGGCATCGCCGGGAGTGTTTTCACGGGAGTGTTTTCACCGCTGGCGTCAGCACTAGTGTCAGTGCTGACGTTTTTGCTGCCTTACCCGAACAAAGATTAGGGGGTGAGCGTTGTTTACAGCGGCGTGGCCACCTGGACTCTTTACCACCGGGAATGTCATTGCTACTGGCATAAGTGCTGGCATAACGATCGTAACGACCTTCTTATAAGACCTAATAATTTTTTGCCTGATTTACCTTCGTCTCGCAATGGCCCGAGAAATTCAGCTCATTGTCAACATGCACAGCTAGATCCTTCTCACATTGTTTTAAATAGTGCAGATTCTTCATCCCGTGGGGACACATGATACCCCTCCTCACCGTTGGTACGCCCCAGGTGCATCCTCTTACACTTCGTGACATTGACTCTCAGTAGCCATTTCTTCGACTATTCCTGGAGCTCACAGAGATCCTTCTGCAGCTCTTCACTGTCCGCTTGGTTTTTTTTGATTTCCCGAAATAACTTGGCGTCATCGGCAAACATTTGTATGGAGGAGTGTACAACGTCAGGCATGTCATTTATGAAACAAACAAACAACAGCGGGCCCAATACACTGCCCTGTGGTACCCCGCTTGTGACAGGTACGGACGATGATTTCGTGCCATTAATCACCACACACTCCTTGTTGTCTTGTAGAAAGTCTTCTATCCACTCTTGGACACTTCCCGAATTCCATGCCCTTCCAGTTTGAATTTCAGCCTTTAGTGGGGTACACTGTCGAAAGCTTTGGCAAAATCTAGGTACATATTGTCGAGATTACCACCCCGTTCCAGAGTATAGCTGCCTACTACCAAACAACAACTCTTAGGAAACAAAATATCACCGATTAACATAAGACTTCAAGCTTATTAGAAGAAAGGAACTGGTAACAACTACAGCACCATCACATAATGGGAACACCAGAGCCAATTACAATGAACACGTGGTAACAATACGTTATATCCACAATAATATTAAATTACGACATTCACTCCAAAGTTATTGAGGATTTACAGTATGTATACGAAGACTATTTCTCTGTTTCCTTAATTAAATTCACCTTAGAAAAGGACGCTTTGCATCAACAGTGGACGTCAGAAGTGACAACACTTCCATTGCTAGTGTCCAAAACAATTATATTTTGCATCTCCCTCTTCATTTAAAATGCAAATAACAGGTTTATAAAATTGCTGACTCTTTTGGGGTGTAAATATACCGCTAGTCTCCACAACTTACTGTTTAGTTCGAATCTTTTCTTTATTTCCCTACACACTACCACTACTAGAAATCTCTGAACCACATCTTCGTCAGTGTTCATGCTTATCTTATAATGCTCTAGCCTTTGGAAGGTGGCATGTAATTGCAATCCTGAATATATCTGATTGACTGGTACATATAGTGAATCATCGGTTGGATCAATGCCATACAATTGGAGTTTAACACACTATGTAAATGGCAAAAGGATGCAGTTGACATATGCTTTACGGATTAAATGCAAAGTTGGGGCTTTACTCTAAAAAATCAAGTTTATTGTGTCGAGTTGCAGCAATATGTAATTCAAAATTCAAGTAGCAGAACACATGTCTCTCCTCAATTACCCTGATGTGGAAATACAGTTTGAGGGGGTTGCCACTGTTGGAGTATTCTTGCAACAGCCTCATGGAGTGACAATCACCTTGTGGCATAGGCATGAAATATTTGTGGTTTGAGTTGACAAAACCCTGGAATTCCAAAACTCACATTTCCCTTTGGCACTATGGGAAAGGTAAATGTACACATTTCTCAACACATCTTCAAGAGTATGTGGCCAGGACTTTGCTGCTTCGCTGGCACAGAGATGCATGCTTTGTGCAACACGTTTAAATATGGTAATGCCAAGCATTTTAATTTTCATTCTGCTAGTTACACAGTTATATTCGCCCATAATGTTTAATGCCCCATCTGCAGCAGACCCAATGAAGTTGTTCAATGTGTAGTGAGGCACTGAAACAGCATGTTATATATTTTCACCAGTCGAACCCTGATTACCTTCAAATAATCCAATCAAATCCAGCATCGCGATTTGTCATTATATCTCCAGATCAAAATACGTCACTATCATTGCACGTGATTTACTTACTGAGCAGTCGGTGCTTTCGTCAATAATTACACTAAATTTATTTGTAGTTTCCTAACCAAGTTTTGAGTTGCACATTCCCCTAAAGCTTGCACGACGACCTTGCATCTGGTCCGTTTCGTTGCCGTTTGAGCGGCTGTCTTGGAATCGGGAACATTCGCTTATTGAGGTCGTCAAGGTGGTCACATAAGCTAAAAGAAATATTAAATTTATTTGGCTATACTTGCAACTGATGATTGTGAGATCACATGCTGCTAAATGATAAAGGTTTCTGCCACCCTCACTTGGGACAGATTAACACGACCACTTATTGAGCAGTGCCATTACATTTTGGGCTACAACACAAGAGGAAACAAACACTAAATCACCTGAATGGCATCATGTTCTGCCAAAACGTTGCAAATAGGACAGTTGCCTTCACCGCGGCGCTCTGTATGGCCCCAGCAGGGTGAAGACGTGTCAGGTTGATCAAAGGCACCGCCGCCAGGCTGACCACAATGAGCAAACGTGCCACCCGGAGCAGAGGTGCTAGCTTTGAGGAGTTCTTCCTAACCCGTATGCTGTCTTGAGGCGCGGTGGCATTTCAACGATTATGTCTCGGCACTTAAGTATTTATGGCATACCTGACGATATGCCTTGGTCGGAGGTCCTGGTACTCAAGCTAGCCAACAGCAAAACGTCCTTCGCTAACCAATCTTCTTGGAAATGGGGACGAGGAGGCATAACCTGGAGATGTCAGTTGTTGAGAATATGCTAGACGTTAACTCTCACAAGCATTAAATAATCTCCTTGCACCCATGTGGTATGCATAGGATTTCACCAAATATAGAAGTATGGCAGAGTTGAACATCAGTTTACTTGCACATACATGTAATCCACATAAAAGATATTAGTTATGTTGATTGAGTGTGTAATAACGACAGTAAATACACCAATTACCAAGACAGACAGATGACTATGTGATCAGAGCCTCGTAATTCACAAGCAACACCAAAGATGTTAGTGAACAATAATCCTAAAAGAAGCTTGTACTATGAGATTCAATACACAGACAATTTAGTCAGAGTTAATTTGTTACAGTTTGACATAACCGTGATCCAAGTTCGTAAATACAGGTGTGTATTAAGAAATATAAAGTAGATTTTCTTGAACGATACCAGTTTCCATTTTCTGTATGAAACGGCACGAAACTGGTGCATGGAACACTTATCCAAAGGAAGTAAATAAACTAATTTATCATAAATACAATTAGACCAAATGTGAGACGATATTCGCTGATGATATAAGGAGCCTTACATAGTGGTTGCCAGACGAAAACCTCAGAAGTACTAATCAGTGTATGTAACCGCCAGTTAGGCGGTTAAAGGAATATTTAGACTCGTGACGTTGGACTCGAACATTATAATTCGGTCAAATCTGTTGAATAGAATTCATTTTAGTATTTCAAATAAATCATACATAGGCAATCACATAAATGTCTAATCCAATATATATTTACATAACAATCATAGCTATATAATTAGTCTAATCTTAACACTTACAATGAGTACTTAATTTGCCAAGTTTTTATGTCGTCACAAAGATAAACGATGCAATGGACACAGTCTACCTGTGTACACAATAAATACAAGTTAAACTTATGTGTTGAAAGTCTTCAGGAGAAACAGGTTAGGTGTTGGTGGTGTGATGGGGATAGCTACAGTGAGGCTGGCGGTGCCCAGCTGGTGGGCACCACGTGATCAAGTTGGCCACTTCAAACTCGCTGTGTCAGGCGTATTATACAGCAAACAAGCTCCCCTCACACCACCTCAACCTACTCTGAGTCTCTCATCTGCCTCCATCTCAACACTATATAACCGTATACGGGCAGGCACACCCACTAAACATGACATGAGTTACAGCCTAACATAACGTTTGTTTACGTGTCATCATAATTCAGTACCACTTGCAGTAACGGTGTACAATCCTTCTGCTTTCACTACACGATGGTACCAGAATGACCATATCCGTTGACCTGTCAACCTCGTCGCCTTTTCTACTGCATCAACAACGAATTAATATGTTACTAACCTTACGTAATATAAGGAAATCGTCGAATGATATCTGAATTTCACGTCCTCCTTTGGTATTGCATACTTGTACCCTTAAATTGGAAACATACATTGCAGCAGCACTGTTCGGGACACTGTCATACGAGTGTGGACCACAGGTTGTGAGTATTCCTTTTCGTACAGGCAGAGCTGCCGCCGGCTACTGAGGTTACGAAGGAAAGGAAAATTGATTCATTACCACCGGTTGTAAGGTAACAAATAACAAACTCGACAAAGTACACAGTAAGCGGGATTAAATTTACTTGTACAGTGAGTTATGCTATAACGCGTGTTTTGATAACGCGAATTTGCTCTAACGCGATTTATGAATTCGGAACAATACAGGTATTTGTATAACGCGAACGCTTGTTTGCTATAACGCGATTTTTGCTTACTATTTCTCCAATTTTGTGGTATTAACTGTGAATATGGTAAAGAAGAATATCTCCAAAAAGCGTTCTGATGATAGAATTCCCGGTGATTATCGTAAAAGAAAGGATATAACACTTGAAGAGAAGCTCGATGCTATCAACCTCAAAATCACCCTTCTCCCCCATCAAGTTACATTCATATTTTTTCAAGGTAAAGTGCTAAACTTACTGTATGATTTCATTATTAGATATGAATGTAACATTTATTTAGACTGTGCTATCCTTCGTGTTAGGCTAACTACTAAATTTTTTCGATTTCGAGTAATCTGCACCTAACCCTATTTTCTCCATAAGCCCTGTTATTTCTATTACGCGATTTTCTATAACACGATATTTTACAAGAACACAATTATCGCATTATAGCAGAACTACCTGTAATACGGTAAACAACCGGCAGTGAAATGCCACTTGTAATACCGTAAGCAACCGGCAGTGAAATGCCACTTTTGACACCGTAAGCAACTGGCAGTGAAATGCCACTTGTAACACCGTAAGCAACCAGCAGTGAAATGCCACTTGTAACACCATAAGCAACCGGTAGTGACATGACACTTGTAACACCAAAGCAACTGGCAGTGACATGCCACTTGTGACATTGTAAGCAACTGGCAGTGACATGATAAGCAATCAGCTGTGATCGGCTTGTAACACTGTAAGCAACCTGAAGTGATCACTTTTAACACCATATACAACCTGTGGTGATCCACGTGTAACATCATAAGCAATCGGCAGTAACCTGCCACTTGTAACACCATAAGCAGCCAGCAGTGAAGTGCCATTTGTAACACCACGAGCAACCAACAGTGACCTGCTGTCATCAAACATAAATACAAGCAGCGAGCTGCACCACCAAATACAGGCGGTGAGCAGTGGTTCACGGAACAAACTTTGAGACCTAACCGGAGATGCAAATGAATATCAATAAAAGAACAAGAGGTTGTGGAAATGGATCCAGAGCAACGAAGGGGAAAGGTGAACAAGGACAAGGGTGTGGGAGACTCAGATGATGCTTCCAATCAGGGATAAAGGAAACACACTGGTGTCAAGTTCGTAAGTTCTATTTCTGGGACAAACACACAAAAGGAGTTAAGACAGGGTAAACAGCGTCCTGCCTTGGAATCTCTCTGGGTATCTCTATCTGCGCATGCGCGTACAGCGCGCATGTGCTCAAAGTCTGAACTACACTCAGTGACAAAAGAGGGTATGATTATAACATATAATACAGAGACCTGAATCAATAATGGTAAATAGTACAGTTACATATTACAGCATATTCGTCTCATATATCTACAAAGGGTGACCGAGACCCAGAGGTAGAAGTTGTCCCTCCAGAGCTGAACAACCGCGACTTTATGGCAACAGAAGCTGAAGGGGGCCATCCTCTGCCTGAGCCTGAATGCTAAGCACCTGACCAGAATCCCAGGTCCAACATGATGGCAGAAGTGCGACGAACTGTGACTGAAATGCTGGAGGCGTATTTCACAAAGCGGGAAGAAAGGGAAGCAGCATGACGTTTCGAGTTTGGGAATGGCAAATTTGAACAGTGAGAAGGTTCTCAGAACGATTCTGGGGACACAAGTCCTGGATGAATACTGACTGCAGATGCTATTTGTGAAGTGGAAACAATAATAAATAGTCGAACCAGGGTTGGAAAAAATCATGATTTTTAAAAAAATAAATAAAAAAAATTGATTTATTTGATTTAAATCGGATTTTCTTTATTTAAATCAATTTTTTTTTATTTTTACTAATTCCATTAAAATAGTATTTTTAAACCATAAAAACAGTAATTTTCAACCAAAGTTTATTCAGGATAATAAACAGAAAATTGGCATTAAGATATTTATGCAGTAGATGTACCAATGGATTTTAACACAATAATATTCTTTTTGTAAAATAAAAGAAAACTGGTAATATAGCTTACATTTGAGTGCACAAATCCAAATGTAATAATGAAATTTAACAAATGCTCTTATAGGATTACAGTGTTTCAAAAATTAATAACAACTTCAAGTCAACAGAATAATATTCTCATTTTGTAAAAAAAATAATACTGGTAACAAGTTTAAGAATTACCGGTAATAACTTCAAGTCAACACAATATTCTCATTCTGTAAACAACAAAAATAGTTCAAAACATTTAAATTAGCTTAGTTGAACATTGAAATGCTTATACGTATACTGTGACAAGCTTAGATGCCTTTTCCTGTCCTAGGCGATTTCTTACCTTTGAGCGTATAAATCCATATGTGGAAAAAATTCTCTCAACCCCTGCTGATGATGCAACAGCTGTAAATAATTGCCTAGGAACATCCATTACATTTTCTGTCATATCATTGGCAAAATACTGCCACCAAGCAAGGGGTGAGAGAGGTTTTACAACATTTTTACCAAAATAGAGCTCTTTAAATGGTGCACTTCTTCCATGGAAGGACATCAATGTTGAAAGGAAATGTGGAAGAGACTCGCACAAATACTGTTCTGCAATGTCTCGCTGCTCAGGAGCCAGATGTCTGCCCTGATACCTTGGATCTATCACATTAGCCAGGAAATGGGCAGGTGTCAATGCTATTTTGATTTTTTTTTCAAAATTATCCATATCCTTCTTATCTGTTAAATACTCCTTAATGTCAGTTTTCAGTTTTACCCAGATTTCTACAGCATCACTTAATAGGGTATGTTCTCTCTGGACACAGTCCAATGCCACAGCAATAGGCTTAAGTCTCTCTAAATAGTCTTCTGCAGTTCTTTTTAATGCCTTATCATTAACTTTCCTTTCAATTTTCTTATCAATGTCTTCACTATTTTCTTTGCACACTTTGACAAGGGTCTCCCAGTTCTTTAAATAAGATTCAATAGAATCTGTCACTGTGTTCCATCGTGTGTCTGATGGCATTACTAGCATTGTTCCTCCTGCTCTTCTATACAAAGATCCTGGGATGTTATGATTTCTAAAGTACTTACCGTAATGATTTCAGCAATGTGCTCCTTAATGTTCTTGATTTGCAAGTCTTGTGAAAGCAAATTTAACAGGTGTACAGAGCAACCATATGTTATAATGGATTGATCTTGTCCGAATTCACTTCTCATTTTTACCATATTAGCAGCATTATCTGTTACACAGCTTCTTACTGTGCATCCAAATTTGTCTTCACATGTTTTTGTAGCACATTCAGCTAATTTCAACAGATATTCAGCTGTGTCTTGATTCTGTGTCTATAAAGTCAACAAGATAAATACGGTTGTCCGCTATTAAAGTTATACATACTATAGGCTCATTATGGACATTACTCCATCCATCCATGGCCATGCAAACTGTTTTCCCACTAAGTTCTTCTGAATAGTTCTTAATCACTGAATCGTAAGCTTGATCCAAAAGAGACCCTCCAATTTGATGTCAATTAGGTGGAACATATCCTGGTCTTAGCATTTTAATCATCTTGATGTTATTAGCCTGCTGCATTGCATATACTTTTCAATCTTGTAGAATAAAGAGAGAAAACAGTTATTAGTAAAAAAAATCATTTTGATTTAAATCATGATTTTTTCTCCGATTTAAATCGATTTAAATCGTGTGATTTAAATAATTTGATTTAAATCATAACAACCCTGAGTCGAACCATCACACCTGCGCCGAACAACATGAGAGACCTGGAAGCGTTTACACCAGCTCACATTCTCCACTGTGGCCCACATGCTGATCTGCCATTGGGATGATGTCTTCTGAAAGACTTACATCAACGACGGTGGCGGCACGTGCAGTTCCTAGCAGACCGCTTCTGGAAACGCTGGGTGAGGAAGTACCTTCCACTACTCTGCAAAAGACAGAGGTACAAAGAACAGACCTGTAATCTCCAGAAAGGCGACCTTGTCTTCATCACCGGAGAAGATCTTCGTCGCAACAAACGGCCATTGGGCAGGGTCACGACAACAGTCTCGGGAGCCAGTCTAGTGCGCCAGGTGCTTGTGCGAACCGTATCTAGGGAGTTCTGAAGGCCAGTGACCCGCGTATACCTTATTGAACACGCCACACCGTAAATCTTGGGCGATTGCCCAACGCCGGGAGTGTTATCGCTGCTGGCTTCAGCTACAGCGCTGGCGTGTAATGCCATTAAATCTTTCGACCTGTGACCTAGCCAGATGTAGAAGTGTTTACAGACAAGTCCTGGTTCTGCTGAGTGGACTGTCTTAGACTGGTGGTGGTGGCTGCCCGCCCCTCCATGAGATAGATCGCCCTCTCTAGTAATGCTGTGAAGACCAGCCTTCTCCTGTCCGAGAATTTGTGCTGGGACGATTTACGCAATACTGTTTTCTCTTGGAACACCATACTGATCTGCATTGACCCACACTTGTAAGTACAGCCTAAGTGATGACATACCCCTTGGTACCGAAATATTGTTGACTAATTACGCCTACTCGTTTCTGCCTAACCTGGAGTAATAAGATAATGCAGAATGAAGCGAAGCTAAGATTAATAGAGTTATGAACTTTGTGTTATGTCAGTATGCTTAATAAATTATAATTAAGATAAAATTGTGAGAGACTAACTAATTACGTATCAGATGGATCACCTTGTAATATTATGAACGCCTTCTCCTCTGCAGGTTTTGACCACATCAATAAATACTGAATGCGTCAAAAGACGGGTTTCAATCATTCCCTTCAACTTGCCCGTAACCTGAACGTCATTAACTAAGGTGTTTACTATATCCAAGCCGAGTTATATGAAATTCCGCGTTTTCGAGGGTTTACTGTGAACTGACCACGGTCATACATGTTAGTTAACATAAAATCAGACGATTCATATTACGCTCAATAGCCCATAAAACATGTAGCTATAACTTCTTTGTCGAGTCTACCAGTTAAGATGTTCATATTCTCACCGCTTCAGTACGCTTGAGTACTCCGTTTTTCTCTCGAGTAGTGCCGAGTCTCTAGTACAGAAGGGTCGGGATATATTGCGAGATAGGGTTCAAGGATGCTCGCTGTATACTAAATCGTGATAAATAATTACATAATCAATGGGGAAAATAGGGTTAGGTTCTGGAGGCCAATAAAAGTGACTAAACTTGACATAAAATGGCAGTCTAAAGTTAGAAGAATATATATTGCATTGCTGGAATGCTTGCCAGACAGCAAATAATTTGAATACACCTTGTATAGAAATCATATATTTTGCACAAGAGATAAAATTTTTAGTCCTACTGTATGTACAAAAATGTACTAATATTTCTATGTCTATTGCGAACTATGGCAGGTTTATATTCAAATTAATCACTATCTTATAAGAACTCCAGCAATATAAATTATATTCTCTTAAGTCAATTCATTGACATTTTGTAAGAGAAAAAATTAAACTCCCCCTATATGACAGATAAATAAATACCTTTAGGTAACCTTTGTCCATGCTCTGGCCCAGCTGTCAAAGTACAATGGTCCCTCGGTTAACGAGCGCCCCGGTTAACGAGTTACCTCCCATAAGATTCTTAACTTCGGTTAATGAGTTTCTTACGAGCCAACCTCAACATGTTTTCGCTTGCACTTGACGGTCAACCAGCTGTAGTATTAGTCCGCCAATACAGTAATCGGTTCTAGGGCTTAAATTCCTTACTACAGTTGGTCCTCCTATTACGCGGTCCCACAATCCGCGTTTCACCGTTAACGCGGTGCCTTGCCAGAACCTAACATTTTCACATTCCGCGGTCGTGAACGCCATTACGCGGAGAGCGGCTGGCAAGCCGCGCCATTTTTGGATCCAAACCTCCCGCCATCCGCCATGTTGTGTAAGAGGCGCGAAAATGGTGCGCACAAGGTCGCCCAGTCATCAAAACATTACCAGTTCTTCACCCACTACAGCCGGCCCAAGTCAGTGATAATTATAGTGAGGATATGGACTTGCATGAACTTTGGGGGGTTTGACAAAGAGGCCCTGCAAGCCTCTGTGATGGATAGTGATACAATTGATACAAGTGATACAGGTGAGGGCCAATAATCTGCCCTCTGCCTCGGAACCAACCGCCCATCCCCGTGTGCCCAGCCATCTTTTCTACTAATGTAAGTGTTAAAAAACCTAATATTATTGATATTTCTCTTAATTATTAATTGTGTGTGCATGCCATCATAAAGTTAAGATAATATTTTTACTACAACATAGTTGTGTGTCGTCAAAAAGTGGAGTTTGGGGATCGGCCTGGTCTCAATTTCAATTAATCCCATGTTATGTTATTCACTTTACGCGTTTCTCACTTTCCGCGGTACCCTCCGGGTTACATTAACCGCGTAATACGAGGACCAACTGTATTTTAGTAAATATCAAGAAGTTTAAACTATTCAATAATTTTAAAAGTTTAATATTAATTTTTTTAGTCATTTTAACAATTATTGAACATAATTGAAGGTAAGGTCACTAGTTTCTGGCGCGCCATCCAGCCTTTAAATACACCAAACAAGCGTTAGTCTCTCTCTCTGTTTTCAGTGGAGGTAACATCTTGCTTGAGACTCTTCAACTAAATGCTTTTTGTGTGTGTTTCCAAGCAAATTATTGGTCATTTTGAAATTTATTTTACAAATTGACAATATATAGCGCAGTGCAGTGGTATTTTAAAGAAAATATTCTTTATTTGCAGCTACAGTAGTTTAAACTTAAAAGATCACGTGTTGACATTGTTTGAATCCAGCATGGAGCCTAAGAAATCTAAAGCGATTTCAATCCAAACCAAGCAGGAAATTATTAAGAAACATGAAGAAGGCATTAGAACAAATGCGCTATGCAAAGAATATGGCATGTCGACATCAACTGTGTCAACAATTCTTGCACAGAAAGAAAAATTTAAAGAAGTGAAAGTGAGAGACAAATCTACAAGTGTTTTTAAAAGTAGATCCCTAATTGCAGAAACTGAGAGGTTACTTCTCATCTGGATTAGGGAAAAACAGATGAAAGGAGATTCAGTTTCTACTGAATTCATTTGTGAAAGAGTCAGGGAGATTTACGAAAATTTAGAGACAGATCAACATGGTTCTTCAGGCACAAAATTTGAAGATTTTAGGGCCAGCAAAGGCAGGTTCGAAAAATTTAAGAAAAGAAGTGACATTTTCAGTGTTATTAGGCATGGTGAGGCTGCTAGTGCTGATAAGGAAGGGGCAGCGAAGTTTTTAGTGGAATTTAAAGAACTGATGGAAGAAGAAAATGATCTTCCACAGCAAGTGTTCAATGTGGACGAAACCGGGCTGTTCTGGAAGAAGATGCCCAAAAGAACATTCATCATCAGAGATGAAGCCTCTTTACCTGGGCATAAACCCATGAAAGACTGTCTCACTCTATTGCTTGGTGCCAGTGCTTCAGGGGATTTCCGACTGAAGCCTATGCTTGTCTACCACTCTGAAAACCCCAGGGTGTTCAAGCAACAGAAAGTGGTAAGAGCAAAGCTTGGAGTTTATTGGAAGTCCAACCGTAAGGGATGGGTGACAAGACAGCTCTTTAATGAATGGGCTGTTGAGGTGTTTTGCCCTTCTGTCAAGAGCTACCTAACCACCAATAAGCTCCCTTTAAAGGCTCTTCTCCTCATGGATAATGCTCCTGGTCATGACCCTGAACTTGCCAGAACTTTGGAGTATCAATTTGACTTTGTGAAAGTGTTGTTTTTGCCTCCCAACACTACATCAATCATACAGCCAATGGACCAGAATGTGATCAGCAACTTCAAGAAGTTGTACATGAAGAAAATGTTTAGGAGGTGTCATCAGGCAACTTCCAATGGTCCTGAAGTAACACTGAAACAGTTCTGGAAGACACAATTCAACATCTTGGAGGCTGTAAAATTGATTGTGTCATCATGGCAAGAAGTCTCCACTAGATCCCTCAATTCTTCATGGAAAGCAGTGTGGCCATCAGTAGTCCACGATTTTGAGGGATTTCAGGATGACTCAGAGTTTGACCAGGAGATTGTGTCCATTGGTCAGTCATTGGGCCTTGAAGTGGAAGAGGATGATGTCGAAGAGCTTGTGATGTCTCATGAAGAGGAACTTACTCCTGATGACTTGAAGGAACTGGATGAGATGTTACGGGTAGAGGCTGACAGTGGTGAGGAGGAAATTGAAAGTGATGACCATATGTCAGCTAAACAGTTGAAAGATGTGATTTACCACTGGGAGAAGTCCAGGGAACTGGCTTCAAAGCACCCAGAAGTGGAAAAAACTGAACTAACTTTGCTCTCCAAAGAAAATTTTAATTTCAGTATAGTATTCCTTTTTAATACAGACGAATTTGGATTTGGTGAGAACATCTCGATGGTATTTTTACTATGCATAATTAAACAAAAACTAAGTACTGTACTGTATTCATCTAATTTCATTCCCATTGCCTGTCATTTATAAACTGAATAGCAACAAGGAAGTAAGTCATATTACTAGCAACCACACGGTCCACACCGGGCAAATGCAAATTGAAAATATAAAACGTACTGGAACGTGTTCCGTCTGTTACAGCACCACCCGGCGGCGCCTCGGTGGAGCAGGATTTAGACCCCTACTCTTTGCATGTAATGGTGTTGCCCCCCCCCCCCCCCCCAAGCAA
Source organism: Homarus gammarus (assembly GCA_958450375.1). Lineage (NCBI taxonomy): Eukaryota > Metazoa > Arthropoda > Malacostraca > Decapoda > Nephropidae > Homarus > Homarus gammarus. The sequence goes on from CAUDMG010001688.1 coordinate 324,822, forward strand.
AATCTGAAATGACACCCCTGTAACTCCTCCATAAAGCATAATGACACTACAGTATATAAATCTGATAACATCAAGGATACTCACATCATGAAAAAAAAAGCATCTCTACTTTGTTTAACATAAATTCCATCAATAGGGGAATGGGGAAATCCCAATATTAACTAAAAACTTAATTTCCAAGAACACGAACATAATAAAAAATACCACCTACCTATTACTGTACTCCTGATGATCCCTTTTACTACTTGAGGCTGGTGTTGTGGGTGGCACAGGCGGGCTTCTCATGTCCATGGGGCCAAACACCCAAACTGATATCCATATTGCGAAGCAACCCACAGCCTGAAATGTAGTTTCATTTTCTTAAATGTATTTAACTTACACAAAAAAATTAATATTCTGTTAATCCTAGACAATTACCCCCTGGGTATTAAACAGTTAATACTGGACAAAAAAAAGTTAATTGTGGTCCTGTGGACAATATAAAGTTAAGTCAGGACAGTACTGTCCACTGGCCATAAAATGTTCAAAACACTGTTCATCTGATAAGTGAAGTTAACCAATGTTGGGTCTGCTTAGTACTTGGATGGGTGATTGCCTTGAAACACCAGATGCTGTTGGCATTTAAAGTTAAGGATCCAACTGGAAATAAGCATCTCAAGGGTTTATTGGCTGTCCTTGGTCAAATTGCCTATACAAATCGGTGTGAACAATGCAGTACAGCACAGTATAAAGTTCGGTATGGACAATACACAGTTTGAAGGTGTGGACTGTAAAGTAATGCAAACCAATTAAAATAATATGGTTGTCTAAAAGTAAGTCATCATGGAAAGTCAATCAGTGATGTAGGTTTCAAAACCTTTTTCAGGTCTTGGATTTTTGGTTGAAACCTAAAGAGACACCAAAATATTTACAAATTTTCAGGGTGTTGGGAGGAAGTTGTCAACTGGTTAAGTTTAGGTTCAAGTAGGGGAGATACTTTACCTCAGGTCACCTGGGTCTGTAAAAGGTCGAGCCATAAAGTGAGATTTCCTGGGTCATGGTAAATTTTCTTAGGCAAGGTGACTCAGGTCAATACTGGCACTGACAGGTATAACATTTTAGTTGAATGTGTACAGTACTTAGCCTTCAGGAGATACTGTAATACATTGTACCCTTGTTAATCCGACAAAAGAGGGGCTCTGGGTCACTTGAAATACAGTGGTCCCTCCATTAATAAGCACAATTTGTTCCACAGTCACTCGTTCACTGAATCTATTATTTCAATGGGATATTGGGTAATTGGTTCCAACTCATAGAATTCCCTTAAAATAAATTAAGAAGTACAAACAAAGTACTGTATACTGGTAATAGCATTAACAAAATGTATTTAGGATGGTGTGTGCATGTAAATGAGTAAAAAAAATCAATAAAGTTATGTATATCTACAAATAAATTTGGGTTGAAAAACTTGTACAGGGACCCCCAAATTTGCGGGGGATAGGTTCTCAAAATGGCAGCGAATCGCCAAATCTGTGAATAACATTTGCGGACTGTGTGTGTGTGTGTGTGTGCGCGCACACACACATTTACAATACAGGTAAAGGAAACTACTGACTTAAGAACTAATGGCTCCCTCTCCCAGCCGCAAAAATGTTGGCAACTTTAAAACTATTCCGGTACCCACAGACATTCTTGGGTACATCCAGGGTGTCATCCGCGAATAACCGAGAACTGCGAAGTAAAAATCAGCAAACTTGCCCCCCCCCCCCCCTACATCAACCTCTGATTTTCCCATTTATAACCTCCAAATGATACAAATTCTGCCTTTATTGACTTGATTGTGCATTCCGTAAACTAGTTTTTAGGCCTTCCTCAAGTAACCTAATCACACGCTGCTTATTCTGCATCGAGTACTTGGCAAACTTAACTCCCTTATGATAGTCCCGCTTCTCCTTTTCCTTATTTGGCCGCTTAGGTGAGTCTGTCCCACCCCCACCAGCACCAGTAGGACCCCCAGTAGAGGTAGAGGCCATTATCTTGACACGGTGGTAGCACCACCCAAAAAAGCACACAATAGCAGCATGGATGGTAGCTAGGATGGCGCGGGCTACAACGCGATAGTTGCGTTCTTGTAAACCTCTTTTACTTTCATCGCTGGCAATTCGATCACCAGGACGATTCTTGGAAACATTTTTCTTACCTTGTCTTTCTGTATTCATCGCTAACACTACAAAATTGGAGAAAACAGCGAAAAACATGGAGCAATTGACAGAAACTGCACGATTCAACTGGTCACATGATGTAACAGAGAGCCCTGATGTAAACCATTAATAGTCCTCACTGCAAAACATTATTTTTACTTCTTTTCATTCAGTATTTATGGGTAACAGCTAAATTTGCATAAAAAAGAACAAAATTTACAGAGTACCTCTCAAAAAACACTCCACAAACAAAAGACAGGAATCATTTGAACATGTGATGTTGAACGTGAACTGTAAACATTGCATAACCCCGCGCCACGCTTAAAACGTTGAGGATGGAATCAAAACATTGTGGATGGAATCGCGCTATAGCCAACATTGTATGCAAAAGTTCGCATTTTACAAACAGCGTTCCCCTATTCATCAATCGTGTAGACAAAACACGCTTTGTAGCAGAAATGAATAAGTGGTATGAGGGCTGTGACGTCATTCAAGACGGTGGCCAGCATTCAGCTAGCTGGATCCCACGAAATTCACAATATTTTACGCCAAATATAAGACTTGGTTACATTAGGTAGTGCTCGTGAAATTAAAAAAAGCGAAATTAAAAAATGCCAAATATGAGATCTTACTGTATAAACATGCTATAGTTAGCACTAGACAAAAATTTTAGTAAGTATTTAGTACATTTGAGTACAGTACAAGTTTTCCCTTAGGACAATTATTTCTTTTACTTTTTTCACAATATATATCTAGGGCGGTGTGTGCATGTAAATGAATAAAAATACAGTGAACCCTCGCTTTACGCGGTTTCACTTTACGCGTTCTACATTTACGCGGTACCCTGCCAGAACCGGAATTCCCACTTTACGCGGTGCATCTACTCATATACGCGGGTGAAGTATAATTTTTTTTATTTAGCTCATAAAATTCATACAAATTACCCAGCCAGATATAATTTACATTGCTGAAGTTCTTACAATTTGATGATCATTTTGAATATAAGCATCACAGATTTTGCATTAGACATACAAATTTTAGATCTAATGCAAGTATTTTGTTTACTCAGAGCAAATATGTTATCTTTTGTGCAAAATATATGACGTGTATATTCAAAATATTCCTGGTCTTGCAAGGAATCCAGCAATGTCATTTATATTATCCTAACTTTAGTCTGAGGTATTATTTATTACGAAAAATGTAAATATACTGTTATAACCCAATCATTTCTCTGGTAGGGAGGGAAGGTGGGGGTGAGGGGTAGGGAGGGAGGGAGGGAGGGACCCAGGGAGCAGGTGGGAAGAGGGGGGGGAGGTGGGGTATTTTGATTGACAGATAGTATTTGGGTAAGTATATTTTGTTTATTTATTAAAGATATTTGTTTTAGCTCATAAAATTCATACAAATTACCAGGCCAGAATATAATTTACATTGCTGGAAATCTTACAATTTGATGATCATTTTGAATATAAACATCATAGATTTTGCACTAGACATACAAATTTTAGATCTACTGTAAGTATTTTGTTTACTCTGAGCAAATATGTTATCTTTTGTGCAAAATATATGACGTGTATATTCAAAATATTCCTGGTCTTGCAAGGAATCCAGCAATGTGATCTATATTATCCTAACTTTAGTCTGAGGTATTATTTATTACTAAAAAGGTAAATATTCTGGTTTCTCCCAAACATTTCTCTGGTAGGGAGGGAAGGTGTGGGAGAGGGAGGGACCAACCGACCCAGCTGGCATGGTGGGAAGAGGGGGGGGAGGCAAAGTGGGGTACTTTGATTGACAGATAGTGTCGTGAAGAATATTCTTTTTTTTTATTAACTGAAGATATTTGTTTTAGCTCATAAAATTCATACAAATTACCCGGCCAGAATATAATTTACATTGCTGGAATTCTTACAATTTGATGATCATTTTGAATACTATATCTCGGCTTATAAGACGAAATTTGAACATTAAAAAAATCTGCCCAAAGTTAGGGGGTCGTCTTAAGCAACAGATATAAAATTCTTACCTCTTAAATATTGTGGTTTACTGTGTCAAGAGTGGTGATGGAAACATCGTAAGCCTCTCACAAAGTCCTACCAGTAATTATTTTATACTGAAACTTACGTTTGGCAAGCTGGATTCAAATTAAGATTGCGGGTATATTAAAATAATAAAAATGTATTATAAACCTGTCTAACATACCCTGTAATAAACACAGCTGCTATCATCCCCCCCCATTTGCCAATGAGGAGACAAGAAAGGGAAAGTGACCGCGAGATTGGGCTATTTTTAGCCGTTGAGGTGGTCAGTAATGCATACCGGGTATCGGTATATTTTCTGATAATAATACTTATCTCCTATAAATAATGGATTTAAAATTTATTTTTTCACAAAGAATATTCAGTAAATGAGTGCGTTAATTCTTGAAACTATCGACAGTTAATTACAGACGCTTAAGTGACGTCACTAGTGTTCACACTACACCAGCCGGTAACATTTGATGCCATTACTTGAAGTGAATTGGCCTTATTTTAAGTAACTAACCATAAATAAATACAAAAAGTAAAAAAAAGATCAAAAGTGAGAAATATTATACTGTATGTATGTTGTGTTGTCAAAGTAAGAGGAACAATTGAAACTGCAATTGTGTGTAAATGAGGCAGAAAGTCAGGTCAGCGCTGAACCTGGGACTTGGTCACAATTTTCGTTATGCCATATAGCAGCAGGGTCTACCATTAGACAACACATTATGCTTCCAATATCTTCCCAGGCAGTAGTACCTCCCTGTTTGGTAGCTGCCTACTACCTACACAATTTTTAGTAATATTAATTTGATACAAAATAAATTAGACAAACTGAAAATAAACATCAAATTTAATTACCAAGACGCTTCCCATTGGCAGCTGCAAGAGGGGGAGATGGGCTATTTTTATCCCGTCTTTGTGTCTGAAGTGGCCAGTAATACCATATATTTACTGATCATAATACTTTTCTCCTATAAATAATTAATTTAAAATTTATTTTTTTACATAGAATATTCAGTAAATGACTTTTAATTCTTTTAACTACCAACAGTGGTAAATTTAGGATGACAATGATGAAGAAGAAGTCAGGTCATCTGATTCGGAGTTTGATTCTTAATGATTACCATATATGTGTAAGGTGTCCACGTCAGGTCATGTTATCTATCCCCAAACGTGATACCCCTTCTCTCATTTGCCTTGTCCAGTTGTTGAGTTATCACTCCATAAGCAATAGCACTCTCTCCGTGTGAACACTACAGTATATTAATACTGTATCCAGCTACCATAAAACCTCACCATGGCTCGAATTGTTAAACGCAGGAGATATGAAGCTTGTTTTAAGCTGAAAGTGATAGCATATGCCCAGTCACACAACAATTGTGCTGCTTCAAGAGAATACGGTGTAACTGAGAAGATGGTGCGGGATTGGAGATCAAAGGAACACTTACTACGAAGTATGCCCAGGAATAAATGTGCAATGAGAAGAGGCACTGCAAACTGGCCGATTCTAGAGAAGCACGCAGTAGACATGGTCCATGAGCAGCGTCAAAATGGGTATATTGTATCAAGAAACATGATACATATTTGGGCACTTAAGTGGACTAAACAAAATCAAGAGCACAGCAAAGACTTCAAAGCCACGGCTTCATGGTGTAGCCGTTTTATGGAAAGAAGCAATCTGGTACTGAGGCAGAAGACAAAAATAGCACAAAAATTACCAGCAGATCTTAACTGTAAAATTGTTAATTTCCGTCGCTACATAATACAACAACGTAAGAAACATTGTTATCCATTAAGCAACATCGGTAACATGGATGAAACACCTATGAACTTCGACATGGTCGGTAATCATACTGTCAATACAAAGGGTGCAAAAACAGTGCTAGTGAAAACAACAGGACACGAAAAGACACGTTTTACAGTAGTACTTTCATGCATGGCAGACGGAACCAAGTTGAACCCAATGCTAATTCTCAAGAGGAAAACAATGCCCAAAATCAACTTCCCGGCTGGAGTTTTTGTTCACGTCAACGAGAAAGGGTGGATGGACGAACAAGGAATAAAGTTATGGATTGATCATATATGGTGTAGGCGACCTGGTGGCTTTCGAAAACAGCGTAGCCTCTTAGTATGGGATATGTTCGCGAGTCATTTAACAGAGGGAACAAAAACCAGCATGGCGAGGAACAACAGTGACATTGCAGTTATTCCTGGTGGATTAACTTCAGTTGTACAACCACTTGATGTTTGTCTAAACAAACCATTCAAGGACCGTGTTTGTGAACAATGGAACAAGTGGATGATCAGCGGCAAAAAGACTTACACGAAAGGTGGGAATATGCGTGCTCCCGAACTGGATGTACTGTGTGATTTTGTTATCAAGGCATGGAATGACATTAATGTGGAAACAGTTATCAAGTCTTTTAAAAAGTGCGGAATATCTAATTCAATGGATGGTATGGAGGATGATATGTTGTGGGAGGACGAGGATGAAACAGAAGCCGAAGCCACGTCATCTGATTTGGAGTTTGATCCTTATGATGATGCAACCATAAATGTATCTCAGGATGTACTTGAAGAACTTATGATATCAGATGTTGATGATGTGGATTTTGAAGGTTTTTAATACATGATGACGTCAGTAATAATCATGTGCTAAAAACATTTTTAACTTGTAGGGTAATTTGCTTTTAAAATATTGAGACTTAGTAAATTAAATGTGTGCATATGTATATATGTATACATACAGTATATATAAATATGTTTGTGTAATAAATGTATGTATTAAGTACGTAATATTTTTTCACTCAAATCCTAATGAAACACTACTGGAGAACATTCCTTTGTCGCAAAACAAGTTTATAAATTAAAGAAAATAATTACAGTGTGTTTAATATATTACAGTACAGTTAACCCTCACTTTACGCGGTCCCGCATTCCGCGTTTCCACGTTTACGCGGTGCCTTGCCAGAACCTAACATGCTCACATTACGCGGTACGTGAACCCCATTACGCGGAGTGTGTCTGGCGCGACGCTATTTTTAGATTCGCCCCACCCGCCCGCCTGCCTGCCTGTGCTCCTCGCCTCACCCTCCTCCTCCCTCCGCTTGGGCAAGCCGCGCGGTAAGGTTGCGCAGTGTGTGTCTTTGTTGCGTTATCACTGATGTCATGACGTATCGGACTGTGATTGGCCATGCATCCCTACCCCCCTCTGGTGCTAGCTGCAATTGGCTTAAAGTATTATGACATGTCCACCCGGGGGAGGGAGGGAGGGAGGAAAGACGACGCTTGACCTAGCCGCGGCAGTTTCATCCCTCAAGGCCACACCATGTAAACGTGCATCCATTGTTCCGTAAAATGGCTTCCGCCGGACCACCACCCCCAGAGAGAAACCTTTCCTTACCTGGACCCAGCGGCACTAAGCCAAAGAAGACACGACGTTCCTTAAGCTACGAGGTGAAGTATACCATCATCCAAGAGTTGGAGAAAGGAACAAGGCAGGTTGATTTGGCGCGCCAGCATGGTGTGAATGAATCTACGATTCAAACAATAAAGAAGGATGCAGCCAAGATAAAGGAGCACATGAAGATCACAAAGTCTACAGGTGCTTCTATGATCAAGTATTTTCACAACCAGGTGCTTCTCAAGACAGAAAAATTACTTGTGAGGTACTTGGTGCGTCAGGCGCAACGGAACATGGCGGTCGACACGCGCTCTGTTAAGGACTACGCATGTGAACTGTACATCGCAGTGGCACGAAAGATGGGAATTACAGAGCCCAAACCCTTTAATGCTTCCTCTGGGTGGTTACAGAGGTTTAAGATCCGGAACAAGATCACCAATATAAACATTGGTGGTGAAGAAGGGAGTGCTGACCATGCTGCGGCTAGGGAATTTCCTCCGTTTTTACGTGAGATTATGGAGGAAGGACAGTACAGTGACGACCAGATGTTTAACATGGACGAATTTGGTCTTTTCTGGAAAAAGCTACCTTCCAAGTCCTTCGTTGTAAAGAATGCCAGCAGGATTCGGGGCCGGAAGATGCAGAAGGAACGCATCACCGTCCTGTTTACCACCAATGCCTCCGGTACCTGTAAGCTCAAGTTATCGGTGATCCACACAGCACGCAAGCCGCACGCCTACAACACCATGGACATGACCAAGCTAAATGTCCACTGGCTGACCGCACCTAAGGCGTGGATGTTCTCTACACTGTCCCTCTCCTGGTTTGATGACGGTTTTGTTCCCGATGTAAAGAAATTCTGTGAGCGACAGAATGTACCATTCAATATTTTGTTGCTGCTGGACAACGCACCAGGACACTCGCCCCTACTGTTAGATCGTCACCCCAATGTAGAAGTGGTCTTCCTTCCTCCCAACACTACGTCTATATTACAGCCCATGGACCAAGAGTTAATCTGTAATGTAAAAGCTGCATTCTCAACAAAAAAATTCAAACTCCTGAACGACTACACCAACACCAGGGAAGAGTTGCGTAACCTGAGTGACACCACTACCGATAGCAAGAGCGAAGAAGATGAGGATCAACAGTTGGCACAACAAAAAATACTATTCAAACAATTCTGGAGAGTATTTAACATCGATAAAGCTGTGGACTTCTTGGTGGAGTCATGGGATCAGCTGTCTATTGCTACAATTCGTCACGCATGGAGACATGTGTTGCATGGAATACCAGGTGAGAGGAGGAGTCAATCTGTGACTGGTGAGGTTCAGAATGTTGCAGTAGCAGTGGACCTTGCCAGAGAAGCAGCGCAGACTGTTACAGTTCCAGGCTTCTCCGAGACCACCAACGACGACATCCTGGAGGTGATCAGAGATCCTGAAGTGACTGCCGACGAGATGTTGGAAGAAGATCACGTCAGTGAAGAGGAGGAAGAAGGTGCGTCATTCTCCGAAGAACACAGTTTAACTCATAGTGATATTAAGGGTGCCATAGAGTGTGCAGAGAAAATGAAGTCCTTCCTTTCCCGCGACAATGACGATGACCGCTATGAAGTCTTCCATAACCGGCTGGTGCAGGCTATGGAGCCATACATCACGGTGTATCACAACAACATAAACACCAGCCGTCAAAAAAGCATAACCGAGTTCTTCGCCCGCAACCCACCACAGCCAGCCCAAGCCAGTGAAGATGACTTTGAGGGATCTGTCAGGGAAGCCCTGACAACTGTAAGTGACAGTGATGGTGATTCACCTAGTAATGGTGATTCACCTGAGGGCCAGTAATCTGCCCTCTGCCTCGGAACCAGCCTCCATCCCCGTATGGCGACCCATCTCTTCTACTACCGTAAGTGTTCCACCTAACTTTTAGTTTTTCTAACCTAACCTTTATTTTTCCTAACCTAATCTCTTCTATATTACTTGTTTTTTCATACCATCATAAAGTTAAGATAAAATTTTTACTACAACATAGTTGTGTGTCGTCAAAAAGTGGAGTTTGGGGGTCGGCCCGGACTCCATTTCAATTAATCCCATATGTTATGTTATTCACTTTACACGGGACCCTGCGGGTTACATTAACCACGTAAAGTGAGGGTTAACTGTATATTATAAATAAATAAATAAACAAATAATTCGGTAAATCTATTTCAAGTAAATGGAAGATAAGCAAACAAATGTTATTTACCAAGACGCTTCCCTCTGGCTCAGGGTGAGATGTAGGGGTAGATAACAAGACTATTTATAGCCCGTCTTTGTGTCTGAAGTGACCAGTACCCTAATGCACCATAAATAATTCATTGAACATTCATTTTTTGTACATAGTATATTCAGTACATGACTGCGATAATAAAATAGTGTGAATGACTATATTAAAAAAAATATATATATACATACAGTAATACCCCGCTTAACACGGTTTCGCTTAGCGCGATTCCACGTATACGGGGTGCCTCGCCAGAGCTGAACTTTCACTTAACGCGGGTTTTTTCCACGTATACGCGCAGAGTGTCCGGCTCGAGAGCCATTTTTAGATTTGCCCCACCCCCACCCTGCCTGACTGCCTGCCTGCCTGTTTTAGCTCATAAAATTCATACAAATTACCCGGCCAGAATATAATTTACATTGCTGGAATTCTTACAATATGATGATCATTTTGAATATAAACATCATAGATTTTGCATTAGACATACAAATTTTAGATATAATCTTTACTCTGAGTAAATATGTTATTTTTGTGCAAAATATATGACATTTGTATTCAAAATATTCCTGGTCTTACAAGGAATCCAGCAATGTCAATTATATTATCCTAACTTTAGCTTGAGGTATTATTTATTATTAAAAAGGTAAATATTCTGGTTTTCCCACACATCTAGTAGGGAGGGTTGGTGGGGGTGGGGGGGAGGGAGGGATCGACCGACCATCTGTTACCGTGTGAAGAATATTTTTTTTTTTTATTAACTGAAGATATTTGTTTTAGCTCATAAAACTCATACAAATTACCCGGTCAGAATATAATTTACATTGCTGGAATTCTTATAATTTGATGATCATTTTGAATATAAACATCATAGATTTTGCATTAGAAATACAAATTTTAGATCTAATGTAAGTATTTTGTTTACTCTGAGTAAATATGTTATCTTTTGTGCAAAATATATGACATTTATATTCAAAATATTCCTGGTCCTACAAGGAATCCAGCAATGTCAATTATATTATCCTAACTTTAATCTGGGGTACTATTTAATACTAAATGTTAAAATTTAGTATTTTCACCCAACATCTCTTGAAGGGAGGATTGGTGGGGGGTGGGGGGGGGAGGGTTGGGACTTACAGCGCAGTTGGAAGAGGGGGGAGGCAAGGTGGGGTACTTTGATTGACAGATAGTGTTGTGAAGAATATTATTTTTTTTTAATTAACTGAAGATATTTGTTTTAGCTCATAAAATTCATACAAATTACCCGGCCAGAATATAATTTACATTGCTGGAATTCTTACAATTTGGTGATCATTTTGAATATAAACATCATAGATTTTGCATTAGACATACAAATTTTAGATATAATGTTTACTCTGAGTAAATATGTTATCTTTTGTGCAAAATATATGACATTTATATTCAAAATATTCCTGGTCTTACAAGGAATCCAGCAATGTCAATTGTATTTTCCTAACTTTAGTTTGAGGTATTATTTATTAAAATTTAGTGGTTTTCCCCCCAAAATTTCTCGGAGAGGGAAGAGCCAGCAGTCTAGTGTGAGAAGAGGGAGAGGGAGTTGAGTCCATTATTTGAATGGACATTAACTTGGCGACTGTATTTCTCTTAAGTACTAATTGTGTGCATGTACCATCATAAAATTAAGATGTTATTTTTACTAGAACATAGGTATTGTGATGGAAAAAGTGGAGTTTGGGGGTCAGGCCAGTTTCTATTGGAATTAATCCCATATGTTCTGTTGTTCACTTAGCGCGGTTTTCACTTAACACGGTACCCTGTGGGTTTTATTGACCGCGTTAAGCGGGGTACTACTGTGTGTGTGTGTATATATATATATATATATATATATATATATATATATATATATATATATATATATATATATATATATATATATATATATATATATATATATATAGGGTCATTACCTGACCATTGTGGACCTGGTCTCACCCTCCTCTGTATATATTCATCTTGTTCTGCATTACTCTATCTAGTCTGTACTCACCCCTGAAGATGTGAATTACACGAAAGCGCTTGGGAACTTCGTGTTTTCTTCTTTCCTGGTGGTTATCAGCATATACCTAGATCACGCGCACCTACAGTGATTTACTTGCATAAATGGATTCCACGCGCCACTTCTTCATCTTCTCTACAAGCTGTCCTGGACTGTCTCCTTTCGTTACTGAATACTCCTCTTCGATGATCAAGGCCCACAAATTGAAAATACGTTTGAAATTTCTCCAGACATGCCTCAGTGAAAAAGTTATGCCAAGATCAATCCTCCCACAACGTGTCCTTAAGATGTCTGACCGCCCCTTTGATGAGTTCCAAGAAATCATCCTTAAGAAACATTTTGAAATAAAGAAAATTGAAGTGGATGAAGCCTTCCGTATTGTAAGACAAAAAAAGCGCGCTTTTATCATGACCATACCGAGTTATTGGAAAAAGTTCATGTTGGACTACTGTTTTGATAACCTGAGACGTGAGCGTTCTGATCTTCAAGCCAAGATAGACCACAAATTGGCACTCCTTATTAGAAATAGTGATTGGACTAAGGATGCCAATAACAACTGTGTAGTGAATCTCTCCTCTAAACAACTAGACAATGATACCTTGTGTGCCCTCGGCTATGGTTTAAGTTTTGATGGTTCCAACAAGGGAGTCGACAGTGTTGACATAGCCAGAGCATTTTGCAATTTGGAGAAATTCAGTAATTTGACAAGTGAAGAAGTGAACATGTGTAAAGGTGTTGTGTATGCATCTATGTCCAAGCCTTGTGTTTCAAACTGTCCAGAAAGATTCACCAAAGCACTCCAAGCCCTTAAGAAAAATAAGGATCTACATGTCACTAAAGCAGATAAAGCCAACACAGTAGTGATTTTAAACAAAGATGACTATATCTCAAAAATGAATGACCTTTTATGTGACACTACAACATATTCTAAACTCATAAATAATCCTCTCAACACTGTCAACACCCAGTTCAACAAAAAACTTAAGTCCCTATTGAGAGGCAAAGCTACTCTCATTAAACATCTTACTTCAACGTCCCCTCCACTGCCTTACATGTACGGTTTAATCAAGACCCACAAGCCCAATAACCCAGCAAGACCCATCATTAGCTCTGTTGGGTCAATCTCTTATAAACTATCTAAATGGTTAGTTTCCTTACTAAACCCCCTAGTTGGCAACATTTCTAACTCCAATATCAAGAATAATATGGATCTGGTTGATAAACTCAATAACTTGCACATTAATCATGATTTTAAACTGGTCAGCTTTGATGTAACGTCACTTTTTACAAAGGTCCCAGTTGATGATTTACTAGAGTTCCTCATAGATTCCCTGGATAACATTTCACTGCCCGTCTCGAAAGATGACTTCATCGAACTCATCAAACTATGTATTAAGGATTGCAAATTCGAATTCAATGGGGAATATTATGCTCAAAAATTTGGTATGGCAATGGGTAATCCACTCTCACCTGTATTAAGCAACCTATATATGGAATTCTTTGAAAAGAAACTATTAAGTAATATTTTACCACCCTCAGCAGTCTGGTTTAGATATGTTGATGATGTATTATGTCTCTGGCCATGTAATGAGGACCTAAAAGTTTTCCTACCACAACTTAACAACTTAGCCCCCTCGATCAAATTCACTGTGGAATTAGAGCAAGACTGTAAATTGCCATTCCTAGACTGTCTGATACACAGAATGGGTAACACTTTCAAGTTCAGTATTTATAGAAAACCAACCAATGTGTGTTCATACATTCATTATTATTCTGCCCACCATAATAAAGTCAAACAGTCAGTATTTACAACAATGTTTTTACGTGCCTTGAGAATTTGCAGTCCGGAATTCATCGATGAGGAATACAAATATATATATAATATTGGCTCAAACCTTAAATACCCTAGATCTTTCATAGACAAATGCTTAAACATTACTAAGAAAACTTTTTATAGAACTGATCCCAAGCCCACCCATGACCATAAGAATATCTTAATATTACCATTTCACAAAAATTTCTCACACATTCCGGCACAGCTAAAATCTTGGAACGTCAATGTGGCATTTAAAAACTCATGCACTGTTAAACAAATGTTAATCAAGAACTCCCCCAACAACACAATTGGTTGCATTTATAAAGTTCCTTGCAAGGAATGTAATATGTTTTACTTAGGCCAGACAGGTAAAGATCTTGTAACTAGAATTAAACAACACAAATACAGTGTCAGGACAGGCCAGGAATCCAATGCTCTGTTTGTTCATTTGAGGGATAACAAGCATTGCATTGACTGGGATAATGCCTCCTCAATATTACCATGTAATTCAATTGATAGTAGGAACATCATAGAATCTAGTCTTATTAAACATACCGAAGCATTCAACATGAATTTGAGTAACGGCATGTACAAGTTGGACAACTTTGTAATTAAGAAGATTTGTGATCAGGTGAGAGGGCGGGTCACTGTCCCATCTGACCCAACCACCAACCGTTGTGTGCCATTTAAAGATTAGTAGGGTCATTACCTGACCATTGTGGACCTGGTCTCGCCCTCCTCTGTATATATTCATCTTGTTCTGCATTACTCTATCTAGTCTGTACTCACCCCTGAAGATGTGAATTACACGAAAGCGCTTGGGAACTTCGTGTTTTCTTCTTTCCTGGTGGTTATCAGCATATATATATATATATATATATATATATATACATATATATACATATATATACATATATAATATATATATATATATATATATATATATATATATATATATATATATATATATATATATATATATATATATATATATATATATATATATATATATATATATATATATATATATATATATATATATAATATATATATATATATATATATATATATATATATATATATATATATATATATATATATATATATATATATATATATATATATATATGTATATTCAGGAATTTCAGAGTAATTTCGAATGCCCCGCCATTAGCGATACTGAGCGTTCAAGGTCGTCTGAGGGAAGAGAGCGCTCCCCGCACATAGTGGGAGTTTGTGGAACTAGGCCTATATGATATTTAATGTAATTTGCCGAATTAATAATGATGTGATTCATGAAGTTAAGGGACTATTATTGAATTTGAGATTATTATAGATCGTTTAGCAGTCTGAATGATGTTACGGGTGTCCCAAGGAGTTATTAGTTAGGCGGAAAATAAGTCACGTAGGCCTAAGCTCACGCCTTGAGAGAATGCGACGAGGCCTCTCCCCCAGTCCC